>CM044438.1:96026838-96050866 GCA_024363595.1 Xenopus borealis
TGCGGAAAGGAGACATATGCACGGAGGAATCCAGAGAGAGCTGTGTTTGCCCTGCGACTTAGAAAGTTAGCCGCACAGAGGACTAAACGTGGAAGCGGTAAACCTGCAAAAGGAAAAACTTTAAAAGCGCCGCACTGACACTGCGGCTGCCAAGCCGGTGCTGTATACCAAGTTGCGCAAGGGATCTGGCCTCGAGGAAAGATGACTCCATAGTTTTTAAAGCGATTTTAAGAAGAAATTTTTGTAAGTGCATTACTATTTATTAAAATACCTTTTAAGAAATTTCCGCACATGCTGCTCTTATCTTTTGTCCAGATGAAAAAGTTGACGGAATGATTTAAGCTTGAGATAAATGCTATATTACTCCTAAACGCTTGTGAGCATAATCGGAAACAGATCTGACACTGTGTGGGTAACGAATAAATTATTTCCCAATTCCCTTTACTACACGTGCACACTGATGGTGATAGAGGGTGATTTTTAATTAACGTGACACGTAGTAAAAAGTCACTATATGGGCAAATGCCCAATACACTGATAGTGTAATATATTATTCACATTTTTGGGTGAAATTTTGTTTCACTGAAATACTGCACTAGATTTTTTTTGTTTTTTTGTTTTTTTTTTTCTCTTGCCTTTGAGGTACAGTCGGCAACATCTCCCTTTGGGAATCCGTTTGAACATTTTTGAGGGAAGGAGAGAGCCCTGGTTGCGATTTCTTGTGGAGGACAAAAACTTTACATTTTTGGTTTGAACCTGTTTTTGTATTTCCACTGGCTGGAATGTGAATCACCGGCAGGATGGCACACTGATCGTTTCAGGTTTCTGAAGTTGCTTTATTTTTCATCCGAAGTTTCCTTCCAAAGCAACTTCAGGTCACTTTGGAAAACAAAGCGATTTGAGTGCCACAGGGCCGCCCATAAGAAATCAAGGGGCCCCATACAACAAAATTTTCAGGGCCCCCTGCACCCCGCCCACCCCAGCCCCCAAGTCCTACCGAAGATCCCACCTACTCCACACTACAGTTAAAAGACCATACAGACATCAGTGCTAAAAAAGGTAAAGGTAAAGCTATTGATGGTCAGGAACCCCTTAAGTTAAAAAAAAAACTGTGGTGCCAGGGTCCCCCATAAAATAAAGGGGTGGGGGGTGGCTAATCAAGTAAGTGAAGCATGGCCAGGCCCCCTTTAAACACAAACCCTGTGGGCCCGGGATTGTCCCCCCTGTGACCCACTGATGGCGGCCCTGGAGTGTCATCCTGCCAGCGATTCACATTGTAGCTGGCGGGAAGGCATTTTAGGAAGATTAGAGCCTTGCTGGGCGACTAATTTCACCCCAATCTAAGTGTGTATTAGAGTCCTGGGCGGGTCCTGCACCTGTACCTGCAACCTGAAATCCGCAACCCGGACCCACTGACCATCAAGAATCAGGAAGTGCTGTCATTGTAAACCGGAAGTGACATCATCGGATGTAGCCGTGATCAGAAAAAAAGGAGTAAATCAGGAAGTGCTGTCATTGTAAACCGGAAGTGACATCATCGGTAGTAGAAATGCTCAGAAAAAATTAGTAAAAATCTCTATGGCTAAGATCTGCGACCCGACCCACAACCCGCAAAGTCGCAGAACCACCTACCCGCATGTGCCATTGGGTTAGCCTGAATAGAAAACTGCCATTTTAAAAAATAAGGACAGCCTCCTGGGATCCTAGGATTCAACGGTGCACACAAACAAGCCAAACAACTATAGTTAGCCATGAGCATGAGCCAATTAACAGACAGAGTTCTGTCTTTTGCTTCCATACTTCTTCCTGTTACAATTAGGGGCAGATTTACTAAATTCACATGAAGTATTCGACGTTCAATCAAATTTTCAAAAAGATTAAAATTCTAATTTTTGATTGTTTTTAAAGACCAATTCGACCAGTGAATCTTGAAAATTCGATCGAATCGAATGATTCAACTAAAAATCAAAAATTGAAGTCGAAGTACTTCCCCTTTAAATTTTTATTAGACTGCCTTGTTTGCCAGATCAAAGCTACCGAATTGGGTTTAATTATTTTTGATTGAATGGTTAAAATTGTTCAAATCGAACAAATCAAAATCAAATTGGGATAAAATCCTTCCCATTCATTCGAGAGTTTTTTAACCCTCGAATTCGACCAATAGTAAATCTGCCCCTTAGAGTTGAAATAATTCTGGTCAGGTGATCTCTGAGGCAGCACACAGACCATCACAAAATGGTGGATCAAGGCAAGAGATGTAAAAGGGCAATCTTTGCTTAAATATATATACCAGTTTGGTAAGATTCTTTAATATGCCACTTAATTTGATATAAACTACCTGTTGCTCAAGTATTCATTTTGGGGGCATATTTTTCCTTTAAAGAGTTGGCGACGTCCCCAGAGCTGCTTTAGAAGCTGAAAAATTAAACTTTAAAGTTCAATCATAAAAATAAAGTGGTTGGAAAAAGTCTATATTTCTGGTGATGTTCCACTCGAGATTGGAGTGCTCTACCTCTTTTAATCCGATGTGGATCCAGGTGCTGTAACAGTACTCTGACCACGCCTGCCTATGGTCCAAACATTAGTCCAAGTATTCCATATACTGCAGCACACTGGAGACTGGAATTCAGTGCAATTGAAGTGTTTTATTAGCTCATAGTAGACAAAAAACAGGCAACGTTTCGGACACCTCTGTGCCCTTTATCAAGCCTTGATAAAGGGCACAGAGGTGTCTGAAACGTTGCCTGTTTTTTGTCTACTATGAGCTAATAAAACACTTCAATTGCACTGAATTCCAGTCTCCAGTGTGCTGCAGTATATGGAATACTTGGACTTATATTTCTGGTGATGGTCTGAAACCAACTGAACTGGAAAAAGTGTTTGAAGGTGAGTACCACTTTCAATGTAAGGAATGCTACAGTCATGTATGTACATAGATTAAAAAATATTCTCCATATTTCGGGGTTATTTATCGAGCTCCAATTCTTTGTCTCTGTATTTTCTTTATCAAACACTGAGCTAATCCACACAGGATTTTTTATGCTTATTTATTATAACATTTTCCTGAAACTTTTCTCTGTGGGAAAAACTCAGATTTCTACGATTTTTTCAGATTTCTTTTCTGAAAAACACAAATTTTTCGTATTTTTCCCCCCGAAAGCTCCGATAACATTGTGGAATTGCACAAATCCCAGCGCACATCAAAAAAATCAATGGGACTTCTCCCATTGACTTATATGCCACCTCGGCAGGTTTGAGATGCCGGATTTTAATGCCGGGTTTTGGGGTTTAATAAATCCTGAAAAATCTGTGATTTCAAAAAAGGCATATTAAAAAAAAAACCAAAAACAAATAATTTGGATTTTCAGAATTCGGAGCTTGATAAATAACCCCCTTCATCTATCTCTTAATATATACCACAATTCATACATGACATCAATGTATACATTGATTTGTACATTAATCTGTACTATAAACATTTATATCCTAATCTATATATTATCTATTACATAATTTATATATAGCTATCAGTCAATTAATCAGTATATTAAGGGGGTCTATTTATTAAATATCGAGTTTCTCTGATCAAGTTTTAAGGGTGAAAAAACCCAAATTCTTTGAAATTTATTATACTCTGCTGAAAATTTTAATCCGAAAATACTCCAGCTAAAACCTGTTGAAATAATGTAAAACTCAATTGCAGATGGTCCCTTTAACCTTTGGAACATTTTTTTTACTTCAGGATTCTCAAGTGTTTTGGGCTGTTTGTGCTGATTTTTGTTCAATAATCCAATAAAATTGAGATTTTCTGGAGGCTATTTCGGAGCATCAATTAAAAAAAGCTGCACAATTAGAATTGACACTCGATTTTGTTTTTGAGAATCTTTATTAGTATTTAAAGAGATTCGGTTTTGGGAGTTTGGTAAATTTTGACAAACAGTGAGAAAAATTCGAGTTTTAGTAAATAACCCCCTAAATCATTCCATATTGTATCCATTTTATATGTTATCTGTATGATAATCTAATCAATACATTAATCTATAGATTAAATCTATATATTATTCTATACATTAGGACGGTGATATTGGTATTGGACTTGTTATCCAGAATGTTTGGGAATACAGATTTTTTCTGGAAAATTGATGTTTCTGTAATTTGAAGCTTCATGGCTTTAGTCTACTAGAAAATCATGTAAAAAATCATGAAATTATGTAAGCCAATAGGCTGGTTTTGCCTCCAATAAAGATTAATTAACAATGATGGGGTTAATTTGCAGAGAATTGCTGCGATTCGCCACTGGTGAATCAATTCATGGAACGCCAGGAATATTTCACCTGGTGAAAATTTGCCGGCATCTCAATGGACCCCAGCGTCCATTGTTTTGATGCAGGCAATGTGTGACGGCATCCAAAATGAGAAGCAGCTGCGTTTTGTGAATTTTTTTACCTTTTCGCGAATTTCTCTAGAAATTCCTGAAACATTTGGCGAAGCGAAACGACCCTGATTCACCCATCACTATTAATTAAAACTTGATTTGGATCAAGTACACAACGTTTTATTATTACAGAGAAAAAAAGGATTTTTTTCTGATTATCCAAATAATGAGTCTATGGGAGATGGCCTTTCTTTAATTTGGAGCTTTCTGGATAACGGGTTCCAATACCTGTACCAGGTGCTCTACTGGGAGACCAACACCTGCTACAAAGGTAAAAAAATCTGAAAATTGAGCAAAAGTTTTCTTAAACCTCAAACCATATAAAAAAGGTTACAGTTTTGGGTCACCAGGGCCCTTTATCAAGCCTGGAAAAAGAACTAAATGCAATGCCAATAGAGAGATATGTCTGCTCTTTCTTTATATTCTTATGCTTAGAGCAATTAGATAAAACAATCCTCACATGCATGCTTCACTGCAGTCTGATTTCTGTATGTGGGTCAATACACACACACACTTCACAGTTGCAACACTTATAGGTTCCTTGGAACTCTTTTTGGTGGCAACAATCGAACCTCAACAGGGAAGTTGTGGCAGTCTGTTAACTAAATATAAGTACCCAGGGAATTTAGAGAGATTGTTGCTGTATGTCCAGTGTGTCCAGAGACCTGTGTGACAAGTGGGAGGTTAGATGTATATTATTAGAGATACATTCTTGGCAAAGTCCCTCAGACCTATTCAAAATTAAGAAAATATCATCTATATAACACCACCATCACACCACATGTTACAGCCATGTTTTCTGGGTCTCCTGGAAATTTTCTCTATCCCCTAGAGGCCTATGAATACATTTGAGTATGAAATGACACAATTTGCCATGTCAGTGCAAAATATTTCCAAGTGGAGGGTGAGTGACACAGGGCAGCAAACAGGAACTAGAAGTAGGCAGAAGACACTTTTATGGGTACCTGCAAATCACCCCCCTGTTGTTGCACCCTAGGCAGGTGCCTCGTCTGCCCACCCCTAGTTCTGGCCCTGCCCATGTGGCCTCCCTTAAAGAAGTCAACCCAATTGGCGCTAAAATCCCTCCCTCCAGCCTACCTCCCCCCCCCGGGCAAATGCCCCTAAGTTGCTACTTACCCCTCAGTGTAGGTCCTGTCCACGGAGTTCACAGGCACCACCTTCTCCCATGTGGTCTTCTTTCTGGATCCACCTACGTCTTCTGGTGCATGCGCAGTAGGATGCATTTGTTGGCTCATCACATGCGCAGTAGAGCTTTCAGTGCATACACAGTAGAGCTGAACCAGCTAATGCCTCCTACTGCGCATGCGCCAGAAGACGCAGATGGATCCAGGATGACCGCACAGGAGAAGATGGCGCCTGTGAACTCCAGGGACAGGACCTATGCCGAGGGGTAAGTAGCATTTGCCCGGGAGGGGGAGGTCGGCCGGGGGGAGGAGGGGGTAGGGATTTTAATGCCGATTGGGTTGACTTCTCCTTTAAAGTCGCTGACTAACTTAGAGTTAGAGAGCTAAAAATCAGAAGGTTGTGTTCTGTTCAGTTATGTAAGAAATCCAACCACTTCTGCCTTTATACATTACATTTTTGCATAACTAACTACATTAGAAACATTTTTATTCCGCACAGCCTATTTACCCAGTTTTTATTTTTACACTGAACTATTCCTTTAATATAACAAGTGTTTAGAGGCCATTATAGACCAGTACAGTAAAATGCTTTTTGGTATTCTCTACTACAATTCTGTCTGTGGCAGTTAATAAAAGCTTGGCGGTGTTCTAGCAATGAAGGTGTTAATTAATGCCACATGATTAATAAATATTAGTAGCTTATCATCTAATTATCTACCCACCAGATAATAGGGAAACAGTTGAGACTATAAAAATGAAGACAGGGTGTTTTAATCTGCCATAAAAAAGGAGCCAGAAAATCTAAATAAATATTTGTCATACATCAAGCCCTTAATTATACATACCACACATACCATATCTGTAGCATTCTGTGACACTGGTAAGGGGTGGAGTATTTGTGTACTCTCAGATCTCACAAGCAGTGATAAGCAATTAGTTCTGTTTTCTATATGACTATTTCTATATGACCAAACTCTAGCACTGCAACTGTACTGTCTAAATGTTTGTTTTCTGTTTCCATTAGGTCCAGGAGCAGCTTATAATTATAAACTGTTAATAATTAACAGTTACTTGCATATGCATTTTTTAGAATTCAGCATAACCCAAATTTTGGGGAAAAAAAAACTAAAAACAAGACATCAAATAGAACAAAACAAGGGTAAGTGTAGGAGATGTTTATAGAAATATAGTGATAGTGATACCATCATAACAACTGCAGTGTGAGGAGGCCATTCATCTTGGCCAAAGACCAAATCAACCTTATCTTAGTTTATACTTTATATTTCAGTAGCATACTGTGTTATCTCTTTTTTTTGGATGTTTTAAGTCGCGCCTCATTGTGTTTTTTTTTTCAATTTACAATATTTTATGTGGCAAAATTCTAATTGTGTGAAAAAAAAACACAATCATTGAAAAAAACAACAATTGTGAATAAAGAAAAATGTTCCAAATTTGTAACTGCAGCTTGAAAATATAGAAATTTGACCCATAGTGTCTAATGTTATATTTATATTTGCCCTAGTGTGGGTAGGGTGTTTCCAGAATCAAATAATATAAGACAACAAAAGAAAAAGTAGAAATGATTGGTGGGAAAGGAGTAATTATTGCTTTTAGTATTTTCTTTATTTGTACTAATCATGTATATTAAAGGGGTTATTCACCTTTAAATGAACATTTAATATGATGTATGGAATTTTGTTATGAGACAATTTGCACCTCTTTTTAATTTTTTTAGTATTTGTGGTTTTTGAATTTATATAGCTTTTTATTCATCTGCTCTCTAGTCTGCAATTTCAGCAATCTGGTTGCTATGGTCCAAATTTCCCTAGCAACCATGTATTCATTTGTATACAAGACTGGAATATGAATAGGAGAGGGCCTGAATAGAAATGTGAATAATATAAATTAGCAAGAATGATACACTTGTAGCCTTACATAGCATTTGTTTTTTAGATGTGGTCATTGACCCCCATCTGAAAGCTGGAGTCAGAAGAAAAAGACAGATAATTAAAAAAAATACTACAAAAAAGAAAAGAATTAAGGCCGATTAAAAAGTTGCTTTGAATAAGGCATCCTATAACATACTAAAATATAACTGAAAGGGATTCCGTCATGATTCCTATGATGTAGTTTTTATTTCTAAATTATACTTTTTATACTGCAAATAATTCACTCTACAATATAAAAATTAATTCCTGAACCAGCAAGTGTATTTTTTGTTGTTGTAATATTGGTGCGTAGGCCCCATCTCAGGTGATTTTGCATGGCCATGTGCTTTCAGAAAGAGCCAGCACTTTAGGATGGAACTGCTTTCTGGCAGGCTGTTGCTTCTCCTACTCAATGTAATTGAATGTGTCTCAGTTGGACATGGGTTTTACTATTGAGTGCTGTTCTTAGATCTACCAGGCAGCTGTTACCTTGTGTTAGTGAGATGCTATCTGGTTACCTTCCAATTGTTCTGTTGTTTGGCTGCTGTTGGGGGGGGAGGGGTGATATCCAACTTGCTGTACAGCAGTAAAGAGTGACTGAAGTTTATCAGAGCAAAGTCACATGACTGGGGCAGCTGGGAAAATGACAATATGTCTAAAAATAAAATGCTTGATTTGCACTTTTATGTATTAAATATGCAAAAATAATTATACACAAATGCTTAAGAGAGAAGGTTGGTCTAATATAAATGTGTGGCTCATAACTATCAGCAAAATACCATAGGCATATCTTGCACCAACTGGTGCTCCCTGGGTTGTGCAAGCTATGGTATCCAAAGCAATGTCCTGATATTACCCCAATCCAACCATCATGAATACAGTGCTGCTAAATAAAGCATAAAGACTTGCACCTCAGGTGTTAAATATAGGGCATGGTTCATATTGCAAAAAAAATGGTCTGCCCCATTTTCATGCAGATTTGCTATTTGGGATTATGCCGTGGCACACAGGGGCGCTACTGCCATGAGGAGAATTCAGAAATTCTCCTCAGGTAGCAGCATCTAGTGAGTTACCAGGGTTGGCAAAAAAGCTGCTCCTGGTTACTATAGGAGCTGAAATTCTGATTTTTAAATCGTAATTTTGGCTCTGCTAGTGTTGAGAGAGCAATTGCTCTCAATGTGCCCCCCCCCAACTCCAGGACTGGAAATGGTATGGACCGGGTGAGGGTGTGTGCGAGGGGGTGGCATCAGAAAGGCCTCCCCAGGGCAGCAAGAAGCTCTGAAAATCCTCTGAAAGGAATATACTACTAGAAAAGTATATGTTTATATGAAACTTATTTTTACATATGGACTGTTATATGACATATTTTTTTATAGAGACCTGCAATGCACAGGGTACCTTGGCATAAATCCTCTTCCTGCTTCTTCTTCTACTTTTAGATGTGCATGTGCAGTAGAGCGAAGAGTCAAATTTGAATGAAAAAGCCAGCTATTTCGTTCTACTGGGCATGTATCTGCCCTGGGAGATTTGAATAAAGAAGAAGCCTGTCGTCCCATGGTGCTCACTGGAATTACCCTAAAACCTGTGCAGTTTTCTGCAATGGCCCATGGTGTCAGGTAAGTAGATGCAATTACTTGGGGGTGCCTAACTTTTGGCACCCCCGAGTAAAAATTGCCTTTCCTTCTCCTTTAATAGAGCATGTTAAAACGCTAACAGGTTTCTACTGATTTTATTTTTGTACAATGATTATGAAATTGATTTCTTAACCATTTTTCAGAGAATATGAATGATAACACAAAAACTTTTCTTTCACTCATGGTTAGTGGTTGGCTGAAGCCATTTATTGTCAAACTGTGTTTACTCTTTCTAAATCATAATCACTACACAAACTACCCAAATGACCCTGATCAAAAGTTTACATACCTCAGTTCTTAATACCGTGTATTGCCCCCTTTAACATCAATGACCGCTTGAAGTCTTTTGTGGTAGTTGTGGATGAGGCTCTTTATCTTCTCAGACAGAAAAGCTGCCCATTCTTCCTGGCAAAAAGCCTCCAGTTTCCATAAATTCTTGGGCTGTCTTGCATGAACTGCACGTTTGAGGTCTCCCCAGAGTGGCTCAATGATATTGAGGTCAGGAGACTGAGATGGCCACTCCAGAACCTTCACTTTATTTTGCTGTAGCCAATGACAGGGCGACTTGGACTTGTGTTGTGGATCATTGTCATGTTGGAATGTCCAAGTACGTCCCATGCACAACTTCTGGGCTGATGAGTGCAAATTTTCCTCCAGTATTTTTTGTATTTCACCTGAAGTTATTTGTGGGTTTTTCCTTGCATCACGAACAATTTTTCTGGCAGTTGTGGCTGAAATTTTTGTTGGTCTATTTTATTGTGGTTTGGTTTCAACAGAACCCCTAGTTTTCCACTTCTTAATTAGAGTTTGAACACTGCTGATTGGCATTCTCAATTCCTTTGATATTTTCTTATATCCCTTTCCTGTTTTATAGGGGCAAATTCACTGAAGTGCAAAAATGCGCTAGCGACAGCTTTGACGGCGCTTGCCACACTTCACCAAAAAAATTTTAATTTGTGCTCAGGGCGGCGAACGGTAGCGAAGTTGTGCTACCGTTAGTTTGCCAGGCAAAGCACAGTTACGCTAGCGATGCCTAATTTGCATACAGCGAGAAGTTAAACATATAATAGAAGTACAGCCGCTACATTACACTACACAAGCCCAGGAAACCTTTAATAAATAAAATAAAATTGTCCTATTGCCCTACATGTGCCCCCTGTAAGTTGAGTTGCCATATGTTAGGAAATGTAGGGGGGGGAAGGCCAAAAAATTTCACCATTTTTCAGACTATCACCCTACAAAAGGTAAAAGACGCCAGCGTTTTTTGGGACTTTTTCAAACTCCGATCTATCTATTGTATTGAACTTCGCCAGGTCTGAGCTAGCGAAGTAACGTCTAGCGCAAGGAGTAACGTTCAGTAAAATGTTCATCTTAGTGAATTAGCGTAGTTACGTCCCTTCATCAGTGCGTAACTTCGCCTGGTGTAAGGGTGTGAAGTTGCGCTAGTCTACATCGCTAGCGAATTTTCGCCAGAGTCTAGCTTAGTAAATTGGCGAAGTTGAGAACTGATGTCACGCTGGTGAATTAGCGCTAGTGTTAGACGCTTTTGCGCTTTAGTGAATTTGCCCCATAGAGTTCAACTACCTTTTTCCGCAGATCCTTTGACAATTGTTTTGCTTTCCCCATGACATAGAATCCAAATAAATCAGTGCAGCACTTGATGAAAGTTGCAAGGGTCTGTCAGGAGTCCAGAAATTCATTGACCTTTATAAACACCCACTAATTACAAGCAAACAGATCACAGGTGAAGATGGTTACCTTTAATAGCCTTACTAACCCTTTTGTGTCAAGTTGTGTGCATGTTATTGTTATTAGGCCAAATTAAGAAATCATAAACTCTGCCAGGGTATGTAAACTTATGAGCACAACTGTAACACCACATTGGCAGATGTGAGAGGAGGTGGATGATTATAAAATAAAATTATGGCAAAAGTATACAGTAGGTTAACCGGTATAAAAAAAAGTTATAGTATTAATAAGAGAAACCCTTGAACACAAAGTAATATCACACTTACTGAGGAATAAGGGAACACTTTAAAAGTATTTTACAAACAAAAGGAAATTGGGAGCAGTTGTAAAGGGAAAAAAAGATGAGCACCGGTGTAATGCCAGCGAAAGTGCTTACTTACAGAATATCCTACTGTTTATCCAGAAAATATGTTTAATTTGAATCCGCACTGATATGGCAGACTGACCCATACTGACTGATTGTTGGGATCACTTGGTGCAGCATGTGTAGGCACAGGTCTGTGACTAGACTAACACCCCCTCATTTGGCGGTGGTTCAGTCAAGTTTGGCCTGTCAGTCTTGAAGCAAGTTGTCGTGTTGCAATGAGGGAGACGGGCAGGTCTGCCTTGGTAGATTCCATCAATGCTAAGTACCTATTGACTGTGGGTGAAGAAAATTAACAATCAATTACTGTATTAGAGTTTACTATAATTACTTTCCAGAAAGACTAAATTAGATGTAATGGATTATAAGGCCATGGAAGGCTCCATTCTAATGTTCACCAAATGTTGCAATTTCAGTGGATGATACTCCTGTAATTCAATTGCTCTCACTGTATAATATAGTGATGCCAGTTCACACTGTACCATGCTGGAATTGTCATTACCCTTGCTCGCTGTGTATGTACTCAATGGCATTGGCTAGTAGCTATCTTTTGCCTTCACTAGAAAAATGTCATTAATAGGGTTTTTGTAGCTAAAATTAATAAGAAAAGCTACAATTTAAGAAAAAACATAGACAGAGGCACCAGCTTATAAGGCTATTTGTGAAAGCTTCTCTGCACTTCAATAAACACTTTCAAGATTTTGTTCGGATCAACCCCAATTTAGCCTATACAGTATCGGACTGGGGGACCAGGGCCTACCGAAGATTCTGCCTTGGGCCCCAGCTGCAAACACCCTCTGGCACATCTGTGCCTACCTTCTTCTTTTAGCAGACTCACAGGGGTATCAGGCCACAGTAGGCTTTGCAAAGAAAGCAGGTCTGGCCCAGTGAGGCCCACTGGATTTATTCCTGGTGTCCCGTCTGCCCAGTGGGACCCTGAGCCCATATGGAAAAGGTATGTGCGCCAGGGGTCCCCAATTTTTTTTACCAGTGAACCACATGCAAATTTTGGAGAGCAACACAAGCATGACAAAAGTTCCTGGGGTTGCCAAATAAGCACATTGATAATTTAACAGCCCTTATGTGGACTGGTAACCTAAAGGAGGCTCTGTTTGGCGGTACATATGGTTTTTATGCAACTAAAGTTTGCCTTTAAGCCAGGATTTAAAAAAATAAGCACCTGCTTTGAGGTCACTGGGAACAACATACAATGGGTTGGTGAGCAACATGTTGCTTGTGAACCACTGGTTGGGGATCACAGAAGTATGCCAACCTCTGCTTTAATTATCATGATCCTTTATTAGTATAGAAGATTCTTTATTCAGTGTCCTTCAATAAAAGTGCAGCTCCTATCTTCAATTCACAGAACAGTCTCTCTCAGCGCTGAGATCTATTCTTTCCTTGTGTGTCATAAGTCAAAAATAATCATTCCCAGCCCTGATACATTCCAGTCTTCTGAATCTTCTTTAGTTATACGGTGACAATTTTATGGGGCTGTTGTTCTACCCAGTCTAGAAATAAATCTGCAATTGAATAATTAATGCCCATATAACCATAAAGACATAAGTAACAGCTGGAAAGAATAAGGGCGAGTCCATGTGACGCCTGGAGCTTTACATGAAAATATGTTGCTGTTTTTTATCCAACCCCCCAATTTACCTATAAATTAGGTTTTATTTTTACTCACACTTCATATATATGAACATATTGAAAACAAACAGTAAAAAGGACACCCTATACATGCTATTTACTGGCATAACAAATAACAGGTAGAATGTGGCTTGTGTTCTAAATAAGGAATAGTTGTTTTTGCAGTTATTTATACCTGGTGAAGGGAGGGGAAATACTGTTCCTCAACTGAATAAGTGGGGTGGTTCCTTGTGTTCTAGAGGAGTGTATTGATCTACTTTTGTTACAGTGCTGGAAATACACCAGTATTAAATTAACTTTAAGGGGCAGATTTACTAAGGGTCGAAGTAAAATTCGAATTTGGAAGTAATTTTTGGGTACATCGACTCGAATAGACCAAAATTCAATTCTAATTGAAAAAAATTTGAATCTAATTAAATCAAAGTACTGTCGCTTTAGAAAATTCGAATTCGACCCTTCGCTCATCTTAAACCAGTCAAATTGCTATTTTAGCCTATGGGAGACCTCCTGGAACCTTTGAATGTTTTTGGAAATTTTTGAAAATATAATTTTTTAGGGCAAAATCGTTCAAAATTTGAACGTTTTTTTTTCGATCGAAAATGGACCTATGAACACTTTAAAAAAATGGTCAAATTTTGAAGTTTTGTAACTTCAAAATGCGACCCTTAGTAAATCAGCCCCTAAATATTATGTAAATATTGAAATTTTGATAAAATGTGCAATTGGTCTTAATTTTTTTGTGGTTTTTAAGTTATTTAGCTTTCTGTTGAGCAGCTCTCCAGTTTGGTATTTCAGTAGCTATCTGGTTGCTAGGGTTTTATTTACCCTGGCAAACAGGCAGAGGTCTAAATGATAGACTATAAAATGAATAGTAAAAAAAAAAAAAAAAACAACATTAAAGATAAGTATGTTACAGAATAGTCAGTTCTAAGAAACTTCAATTGGTCTTTATGATATATTTTGTATAGTTTTTATAAATGGTTTGCCTTCTTCATCTGACTCTTTCCAGCTTTCATATGGATTTCAAATGGCAAAATATATATTAACAAAATGCTCTATACACATACAAATGTATTTACTGTTTACAATGTATTACTCATCTTTCTATTCAGAACTCTCCTGTTCGTATTCCAGTTCTCGTCTGTCTCTTATTCCAGTCTCTTGTTCAGATTAGTGCACAGTTGCTAGGGTCATTTTGAAACTAGCAACCAAATTGCTGAAAATGCAAACTGGAGAGCTGCACCAAATAACTCAAAAGCCACAAATAATAGAGAATGAGCTAAATGTTAACTGAAAGGTGAGCAACCCCTTTACAGTTGTAGCTAGGGGCGATACAGACGATATCGCCGCCTCAGGCGGCCTTCAATATGCCTCCCCCCCCTTCCCCACGGCACTCACTTTTTCAGCGCTGGTTTGCCAGTTGAAAACCGGAAATTTGGCTCTTAGTTACCAGCAACGGCTTTATTGCCACCCCTAGTGCCTCAACTCGCCTCATTGGCGGAGAGCCCCTGGTTGTTTGCCTAACAGAGCAATAGTTTGACCCCCATTTGAAAGCTGGAAAGAGTTGGAAAAAGACATTTCAAAAACTCTAAACAATAAATTGAAAATGGACATTCTAGAAGATAAAAAAAATTAACTTGAAGGTGAACCACCCCTTTAACTGAGCAACAAAAATCAGTGGTGTTTGCCAGTACTTAAATTGCCTATTTAGATAAATAAAATTAATCAAACAGGTAACACACAACAAAATATGTATAGTTTTCAAAAGGTAAACAGCATTCATTTTATATATTTGTAAGCACTGTATGCAAACTTGTTATTCCCATGTACCATCAGGTGCCCTTTAGTAAGCGGCCTGTATAAGCACAGGACAAACCCTGCCAAGGAACGGTTTTGGGCTGGCACAAAGGGAAAAATGATCACAATTAAAAAAAGAAAAAAAGTTAGAGAACATAGGTACATATGGGAAGACTTGCAGATGTCAGTTTTCAGACTTTCCTATGTAATGTAATGCTTTATACAATTCTGTTTTAAAGTAATGCTTTAAAGTAAAGCACTTTTGCAGTTATTTTTTTTATAATATTATATATTATTTTTTTAATGCCCAGATACAACCATAAATATGTACTGCTAATGAATCGTGTAGTAACTGCTCCACCTGCTGGTCAGTATGGAGAATGTTACGTTACGAGTAAAGAACTGTACTAAACATTGCATTGCTTTTTTCCCAGACACATTCTCCAGAATGGAGTACAGACAGAAAACTTACCACCCAGCACCCGGCGGGGCTGTTGGTACAAAATTAATTCTATTAACAGTACAGGGGTTTGCCAATATCTTTAGGATAAAAAAAAAATATAGAAAAAAAATATGCTTAGCAGAGTACTCTTTGTAAATTGAATTGAATTTGTATTCAAGGTTTACATTTCCTTTTAGGTACTTCAAGCACAAAGGAGTCCAGATTCCTAGTAGTTGCACATTTTTGTACTTGAGCTTTTTTTGTCTGTTGTCCGGTACGTCTATGTTGTGTGTAGCACCATGGTCCTAGAGGAACATTCTTTTGTTTCACTGTGTACTGTACAAACGTATATGAATGAAATAAACTCATTCTTGACTTCTTGATTCGAGTTCTTGACATAGCTGTTTCTATGGTACTATGCCATGTTTCTTTTTATAGTAAGTTAAATTAAGGGGAATTTATAAGTTTTTTTCCCTTATTTTTATAAAAAAAAAAGAAAAATGATACCAAACTGCCAACAAAGAAGTCTAAAATAGAATAAGCTAGAAATGCTGTATTTTGTATACTAAACATAAACATGAACTTACTGCACCACAAGCCTAATCAAACAAATGATTTATGCTTTCAAAGTTGGCCACAGGGGGCTGTCATCTTGTAACTTTGTTATACATCTTTGCAAGGCCAAGACTGTGCACATGCTCAGTGTGATCTGGGCTGCTTAGGTTTCGTCAAAAAAGAACAAAACAGCGCAAGTCAAATAATATCTGCCAGAAGCTGATACAGCAAAACTGATTAAAAATCAGAATATTCAGACTGCACTGGGTCCTTTGTCATGTAATCTAATGTGGATTTTATATTTTTTATATTGTTTAATACAAACTTTCTCCAACTCTGCAGAACCAGTGGCTGCAGCAAAAATCCTCTAAATAGAATCCCAGTTTATCTGTTTAAATCTGGCTCCATGATCTTTTTTCCTGCAGCTGGAGTTGGAAAGTCAAGGCCCTTGACATCCCCTTGACTCAAGGGGATGTAAAGGCAATAATGAAATCCAATAGAAATCTCTACACAGTCGCCGACTGCTCTATAGGGAAACAAACAAAGCTGCTTGATTTCTGCATGGCTGGAAAGTAAGGCAGGGCTCCCCCTGCTGTTCATAAGTGATTGTTTCCCTGCAGTTATAGATGTCTGACAATTCCTATCCACAGCAGCAAATGAAGGAAGAATTCACTGCATACAGTCAGGTTTCTTATAAAAATGGTACACATTTTTTAATAAAGTATATTGGAGATCGATTTCTTTTTCATTAAAAAAGTAAAAATGGCCCTTTAAGTTGAAAAACCCTAATTTGTACAAAAAAAGCACATGCTGGAAAAGTTGCAACAAAATCGTCAACATTTCAAATTGTGACTTTTTTCTAATTTGTCTCTCGAAAATCGTGACTTTTTTTGTATAATCACACACAAACCAGTGTCAAAATGCTTGAAGTTCTTGAAGGGTAGAAATACATATCTTTCAACTGTAAAAGGGACAGCTGCCTTGGACTTCTAAATCAATGAAAGGTTTTACCTGGAGGTTTTTCAGATTTGGATATGTCGCAGAACAAATCCCAAAAAAGTTGCACTTTTTTTCCCACCCCCTGCAACAAAAAGCCTGACTAAAAAAATTTGACCTATAATAATTGTGCCCCTAATTGTTAAAGAGATCCTGTCATGGGAAAACATGTTTTTTTTTTTACTGCATCAGTTAATAGTGCTGCTCCAGTAGACTTCTGTACTGAAATCCATTTCTCAAAAGAGCAAACAGATTTTTTATATTCAGTTTTGAAATCTGACATGGGGCTAGACATTTTGTCAATTTCCCAGCTGCCCCTGGTCATGTGACTTGTGCCAGCACTTTAGGAGGGAACTGCTTTCTGGCAGGGTGTTGTTTTTCCTTCTCAATGTAACTGAATAGTATGCAGTGGCACATGGGTTTTACTATTGAGTGCTGTTCTTAGCTCTACCAGGCAGCTGTTATCTTGTGTTAGGGAGCTGTTATCTGGTTACCTTCCCATTGTTCTGTTGTTAGGCTGCTGGAGGGGAAAAGGGAGGGGTGATATCACTCCAACTTGCAGTACAGCAGTAAAGAGTGATTGAAGTTTATCAGAGCACATGTCACATGACTTGGGGCAGCTGGGAAATGGACAATATGGCTAACCCCATTTCAGATTTCAAAATGAAATATAAAAAAATCTGTTTCCTGCATCCAATTCTTTTCATTTCTATGATATTTTTAGAAGTGTATTCTTCAGTGGACCAAAGTTAACCATTTGATAAATGATTAGCAATGATTAGAAAGTGTTTTCTGGGGTGAGCTCTAATTTTACATTTTGATAAACCTGTTCCTAAAAATCATAGCAATAAGGTGACCTTTGCAATCACTGCCACCTACTGGTGACTATATGAACTAAGATGAATTAAAAACCAGTACACAGGGAGGTAACAATTGTAGCTATATTATGAAAACTTTCATGTTTCTAAAGAACTGTGGGGAAAAAACTGCCACAAAGATTAATGTGCAAAAAATCACTTACTCACCCTAATTGAGCCCAAAGGATTAAATACAGTGGGGCTCATTTGTCAGTCTGGGTAAATTTCCACCTGGGCAGTAGCCATGACAACAAATAAAATATTTGCCTTTATTGCTTTCTACCTGCAGCTGGCTGAAAAAATAAGCTAATCACTGCCCAGGTGCAAATTTGCCCAGTGCTGATAAATGACACCAAGTCCGAATTATTCTGGTCAGACTTTTAAAGGGGAAAATAGGATTCTTTCATAACAGTAAAACACAAATTTTCTGGATTTATTAAAAGACCAATGGTGTTAAAAGTCCAATGAAAAAATACTCCAACTCAGACCTGCATGTAAAAAGTTGATGGCAGATGTCTTAATATTTGGAGGATTTTCTGAGTTCCGCTGGGTTTCTGGAAAAAATAGTAACTTTTGGGCGATTTTACGAAAAAAAAAAAAAAATTAGGATTCAAGCACAAGATCAGAAAAAAATTGTATGATTCAGATTTTTTCACAATTTTATCATTACTTTTTCTGGACAAGAAAACTAGTAAAAATAGTCAGTGCGGACTTGGTCAGCTTAGTTACCTGAAAATAATGAGAACTTTTCTGATATTGATGAATATATGCTTTATCTACTGACTGATCTGACTGCAGATAGTGAACTTATTAGTGCTTGGGTCAGAAAGACTACACCACTAAAAGTGACCCATCTCTGCTGTACATACAGTACTGATTAATTAGAGTAGAACTGATGAGGAAGAGGCACTTTTTCAGCTTGTGAAAGACAGAACTGACCGATCCATGGCAGGATAAAAAGACTGCATTCTTTGGATGCGGTTCTGACACGGCTGAAGGAAATGATCTTGTAAAGAAGTAACTGTTGGGCTTTAGTAAAATATGCCCTTTACTGACTTTGTGCCAAACTCTTCAAGTTCTTATAATGTGTGCCATTCAAATGAACAATAATCAAAGTCTGCACCAAAAATACTAAATGCTAAATATATCTAAGGAGAACACATTTTTGCAGTGGTTAAGAAACAGAACTTATTTTATTATTGGTAAGAAACAGGTCAATGTCCTGAGAAGGTAACAGGAAGGGTTTTTGATACTCTTACAGTATCTCATTCCGGAACAGAAAAGTTTGCTTGGCGTATCATCTCCACATACTGGGAATCCTATTGGCTTTTCCATGCAATATGCCCGCACATAGGCTGTACATGGTTGCTCATGACAACAGAGCCTTGCTACAAATTGGATGTCCATGAATCCTTAAAGTTCTTTTCACCACAAAGCAGTAATCTGGAAGTGTATAGTCATTAAAGTCTTGTATCAGTGGATTCTTTTCTTTTTGAACTTGCCTCCTGTCACTTTTTTCCTTACACCTAAGGATCCCTCTTTGTCATCGTCTGCATTGTCCCGCGGGCGCTTTTTCTTCTCTCCGTGTTCTCGGAGTTCCTGAAATGCACAAATGGGAAACAATATATATGTATATTTTAGCGGACATATTTTCTCTTTGGACATAAAAAGCCGCAAGATTTGTTGTAACACAAGGCTGGTGAAACACTGCTGGATGTTGATAACATCCTGGGCCAGAAATGTAAATTCACTACTGCCCCTTAAAGCAACATTCTAAAATATGCTTTCAGGCAAAGAGCTACAGCTGCACAATAATAAAACCAATACTGATTGAAGAATGGCCATAGCCAGGATCAGCAGACATAAGCACAGCAAGGAGGCTTTAAAGGTTTCACCTACTTTGCATATTTCATATACAGACATGCAGTGATGTGCCATTCTTACTGCATTCCAGTTCAGTACTCTGTAAACTTTCTTGGGGGTCAGAGGTGCACCCTTGGTCAATGCAAACAGCAAGACACACTTACAATTCGTGCAAATCTCTGTGCCTCAGACACTCTTTCATTCAGCATCATCACTTCCTCTTCCTGTGTAGGAAATGCTGGAAGCTTCTTCCCAATCAAGTGTTCGATTCGCTGAAACAGTTCCACATCATACCTAAATAAAATAAGGGACATTAGCAATTAATATTACAGGTCCCACAGCAGAACGTGCATTGAAAGGAGAGGTATTCATCATAAAGAATAATTAAAAAAAATGCACAGATAAATTAAAGTCGGGTGTTTCTTCAGACCAATGCACCTTACAATGACAAATTTTTTTTTTTTTTTTTACCAAAACATCCTCTAAAGGACCAGCAACTAGAATACAGGGTATTTTGCTGAAAAGGCCTCCTGCATGGCTATGTGGATAGTTGTGTATGGAATGGCACATGAAAAAAACTCCCAAAGTATTTTTCCCATGAATTAAAGATTTTAAATAATTAAATAGTGGGTTTCTAATAAAGTAGCAGGATCCACATTGAATATGTGTCATGCCTTCCTCCTGACTATGCAGCCTTTGTATACTTAGATTGTACCAAAGAACAGGATCGATATAAGGAAGCGGCTACACAATCAGTAAATAACAACAAACTTGTTTGGAACAGTGTAAGGTATGTGTTGGAGCATTACAAAACACTGAGCAAGCTGTGCTAAAAGTGAGGTATTAAATCGGTCTCATTCTCTATATGTATGACTAAAATTGATAACTGAACCATTTCTAAAAATGTTATCCAGAATTTTTCATCTTATATACAGTAACATACTTCTATATATTCAGTTTAACTCTATAGTCTAAAGGTGAGATATTTGCAGTGTTATGGTTTTCTATAGTAAAATGTGCAAGGCTTTCTACAAGTTTGCAATCAACCAGCTGATAGCATTTACTGGTCACCTGTTTAAAAGGAAACATCTTATGGATTGCTTAGAGGTTAGTGTTTTTGCTTACTGGGAGGCATTATTACTTTTCTTTGTATACAAACACACAAAATAAGAAAACTGATAAGAATACAGTATTGCTGTTATTTTTTCATCAATGGCAATTTTTATGCCTTTTGGTTACAGGCCTGGTAACTACAGGTGTATATTATGTTTCAATCATTAGAATACCATGAATTTAAAAGTATCGTTTGCGCCCCCAGAAAATAATAATTTATTTTATATTTCAAAACAACAGAAAAGAAAACTTACTGGGAAACAAAAGTGATTGCTTTTCCAGATCTCCCTGCACGTGCTGTCCTTCCCACTCTGTGTATGTAATCCTGTAACAGGCACAGAATTGCATGATTTGAAATAACCACTTTACATACAGTAAACATTTTTCAGGGGACCAGAAAAAAATGGTGTAAAACCAGGAAAATGTAAAACCAGGGAATATAGCATATATTATTTAGACACATGGAACCATAAAAAAGCATGTAAAATGAGGGAAAACCTAAAATCAGGGGATGGAAAAATTAGGTCTCACTGTACTCTGTTCATCCACCCACCTATATAGAGATTTACTTAGTTGACTCTTTCAGTTTCTGTCCTGACAGATCAGCTTTGATGGTTGGGGAAAATTGGCCTGTACTATAACTGCAGCATTGAATCATAATTAGGTTAAAGGACATATCTATCTATATTCCCTGGGGAGCAATGTTTTAGGCATTGCAGTGACTAGAACCCTTAGACCCTGGGCTGGTTTTCCAGCTGTAAAGTGCTCCAGCTGTAAAGTGCTCCAGCTGTAAAGTGCTCCAGCTGTAAAGTGCTCCAGCTCTGTGGCACTTTCAATTACAAAATTATATATAAAGTCTACATTTTTGAACACCATGTGCTATTATAGACAGGGTGAAAGGGAGAATCACCTTCACATACAGCTGTTCTGCACAGATGAAAACCTTCTGATATATGCTGTAATCTAGAGCACTTATGTCCTTCCCAAGGTGGCATACAAGAGACGGACCCCAGTATTGACTCACCTTTGAGTGGGTGGGGATGTCAAAGTTTATTACAACATCTACATGAGGGATGTCAAGACCACGGCTAGCAACATCTGTGGCAAGAAGAATGCATCGAGACTTTGCTTTAAACTTATTTAGAGCACCCAGTCGCTTGTTCTAAAAGGAATATCAAGTATAAAAATAAAAAAAAGTCACAGGTAGTTCAAGTAGAAGTTCAAGCAAAGGGGTAAACAACATTCCTACAATACACGGTGTCCGACATAGGAAATAATGTTTGTAGTCAAGCCTGCCGGTCGGGGGGCCGGCTTAGCACGAGCGCACATGCGCAAGATGGCGCTCGCAATGTGCAAGGTGGCGCAGAAAGGATTAAAAAGCACAGAGTCGGGTGGAGAGGGGGACGGACTGGGGATAGGTGACAGAGGAGGAACGTGCCTGGTAGACACCCCCCCCCCAGCTTTGCGCCCCAGGAACATGCCTACTCTGCCTACCCCTTGGCCCAGCCGTGTTTGTAGGGCAAAAATATTTGCTTTTTTAGGGTGTAGTAATGCATTATTATTCAGAGGTTTACAATAGGGATGCACCGAATCCACTATTTTGGATTCGGCCGAACCATTTGTGAAAGATTCGCCAAATACTGTACCAAATCTTAATTTGCATATGCAAATTGGGACTTGGATCATCCGGGTAGAAGAATTTGGCCAAATCTGAATCCTGCTGAAAAAGAATCCTGGCCAAATTCCAAACCGAATCCTGGTGCATCCCCAATTTACAAGAAAGAAAATTATAATGCTTTGGCTTTGGCAATAGAAGGAGGGAAGACAATGTTGCTACAGAACCTTGTGTGTGACCTGAAACTAAACCTTGTTTAAGCCGAATACCAGGATAATCATACCTGACTCATTTGCCCATTTAGAGGGATGGCAGCGAAACCCAGATTCCGTAGTAGCAAGGCCACTCGCTGAGTGTTGTTACAGGTGCTGCAGAATATCATGAAGGAATTGCCCGCCAGCTCATTCAAGATGTACACTAAATAGCTGTCCTGAGAGGAAAATAATATAATAAGGTATGGAGGGGGAAAGTGTTAATAAACATCCACAGTTATTTTCATCTTCCATTAATAGAATATTTTTAATAATGTACTTAGTACAGTGGTTGAGTTATGGACCCTTTACCTTGGGCCAATAAGAGGCAGTACTTTATCGACCTCAACCACAGTATCAGAGTGTGCATCTGTAGTAGGAGCAATAGCACATTTGAGGGCCACTTCTTGTGCCTATAATCATAATGTTGGAACTATGCACCTTTTATCAAATAACCACTATGTCTACTAAAACGTTTCGCTATAAAATCATGGTCTACCAATTATGTTTATTATTTGCTTACACTTAAACAAAATACCACAAAGCAGCAAGTCTCCAAAATGGGCACTACTTGGACTTGCTATTGGTAAATTTTACCTGGAGAGGAGCATGGTACAAGAGACCAGTAGCAAATACACAAGAATTTTACTTTTAAGTAATATATATATATATCAGCATATTTTTCACATTTCATTATACTCCAAATAACATTTTGATCTAGAATAATGTGAAATACATTCTGACCAACTAGCTTACCTTGAATTTCGAAGGAATGAAAACATAAAACTGCTGCAGCTTTTCCACAGTTTGATATTTGGAAGAAACAGCACATTTTACTGGGTCTTTCAGAGCTGCACGTTGTAACTTTTGTACCTAGAGAGTATCACAAAAAGACACAAGGTTTTAGGAAACTGAGCAGATGTGCCATACACAAGGTCATACACAAGTAATATTAACCCCTTCACTGTCTGCAATCTCATTAACTCATGTCTTACACGGTTACAGAGATACACACATTAAATCCTGTTCAGTATTGCAGTGCAATTCAGAGGACCCAATATCCTGGGAATAGTACTTTTTCTCCCAAAGTACTACATTTTGTTGATGCTACAGCCTCTCAAATTTAGTGGGGAAAAAGTTGGGTTCCAGACCACTCTATGGGAGAATGCAGGAACCTAACTATATAAAAAGCTCTTGTTAGGCAACTAGGCTGAAACAAAAACAAAGAAACCACCTACCCTCCCAGGAAGAGCAGATCCTGGTAAAGGCATTGCAGACATTTTGACATGGAGCTTAATTTGGAACTGTGATACAGACGCAACATATGTTCAAAAAACCAAAAAAAAAAATACCAAAGGCTAAAATTTAAAATAAATTTAAAATTTAAATAGGCAGATCCCATTTGATAATCTCTTATGTCAAAAATATGTTAGCCATCTAAGGTCTTACCTTTTTGGTCATTGTGGCAGAAAACAGAAACGTCTTTCGGTCTCGAGGTATAACTTTAAGGATCTTGTCCACCTTTTATAAGAGAATTACAATAACTTAATTTTAATAAGTACATATACTAATGTATAAATTGCATTAAAATATACATTACAAGAAATAAACTATCCCTGTTTTTTTTTTTTTTT
>CM044438.1:96050930-96111081 GCA_024363595.1 Xenopus borealis
ATAAATTGCATTAAAATATACATTACAAGAAATAAACTATCCCTGTTTTTTTTTTTTTTGTTAAAGGTGAAGGAAGCCACCAAAAATATGACATTTCACAATGCAAAATTTGTTTAGAAGGTTCAACTGGGGAAAACATTTTGTTATATTTTTATTCAAGGAACTTTCTTGGGGGGAGGTGTATGCTATAACAGTTTCCTTTTAAATTACAGGAGGCGATCAATGAGGCAGGTAGCCTAAAGGCCATTTAGGTTTAAAGCCAAAGAAAACAAATCCACCCATCTAATTATAACTAAAATTGTATACAACTTGTTCTACGTGAATATATTAGAAGTAAAAAGAAATATTTAAGAAGTAAAACAATTTGAAAGCTTTGCTGCAGAAAAAGTATCTGCGCTGTTCACTAAGGAATCCTACCCATGGCCATTCATTTCATCCATTTGGGAAGCATTTTGAACACACCTTAAAAAAAGAACTAAAACTCAACAAGTCTATAAACACTTATTTGTTGTTTAAAGAGGCAGTACAAAAAAATGTTTTTTCCCAAAATTGGCAAACACAATGTAAATGCATAGTAGCTAACACATATTGCATTTATATGCGTATTAAACCACATGTAGGCTACATGACTTTGTATCTTAAAAACTAGAACGGACACCTCACCTCTGTCTCAAAATCCATGTTGAGGATACGGTCAGCCTCATCCATGACCAGATACTTCAGAGCTCGAAGATTAAACCCTTTTGTATTCTCTAGGTGGTCAATAAGGCGCCCAGGGGTGGCTAATGATACAAAAGTGGATCAGCTCAAACAGTTATATTTTATAGGAATAATATGCACTCGTGTTTTATTTTTTTATCTGAAAATTGTTATTCGTTTTCAACAATACAATCATTATATTGGCATATAATGATCTTGATCAATGCAGGTATACTCATTGAATTAAACACAAAACAAACAAACAAAAAAAATAGTAACCTGTATTACATCTGTATGTCTCTCAGGGATTAACCTGTATAACATCTGTATGTCCCTCAGGAAGTAACCTGTATTACATCTGTATGTCCCTCAGGGTAGTTATTTATACAGTACATAAAAACTGTATATAAACTAGATTTTGACCTTAGACATCCAAAGGTTGTGAGCTTCCAAAACAGTTTTTCCCCTGCGCATTCTTGTGTTTATGTAATTCAGGCATCAAAGGATAAAAAAAGACAAAGTTTAAACAGGGCTCCTCTGCACTAAACCCCCACCTCTCTCACAAAGCACAACAAAGACATTTGCCAATCGGCAAATGTGTCCTACTGCGCATGCGCCGCTGACGGCGTTTGATCCAGGAAGAAGACGTTGAAGAAGAAGATGGATCCTGTGAACTACGCTGGAGGGCACCAAGAAGGAGGGACTTAGGGGCAATAGGCCGGGGGGGGGGAGGTAGCCCGGGGAGGTGGGCCTACAGGGGGTGGGGGGGGGTTGGTGTTAACAATAGTGCCACACTTTCACTAAATGATTCCGTGTATTGTACTCAAAGCTACATAGCCACAATCTAAGTGACTGTCTGGCAAAGTCAATTATCAGTTAAATACAAGATTGCTCTGATGGTTAGTCCTTACCAATGACTACATGAGGCTTCTTTGCCAGTGCCAGTGATTGTGACATCATATCAATACCACCAACGATAACAGCTGAAAAAAATTATACTGTATTAGCAATATCCAGTGAAAAGTCAACATACATAATAAGGCCTATAGCACAAAAGGCATTAACCCCCAAATGTGATAAGTCACAAAGATTGCCCAAGTGCAGTAACCCATAGTAACCAAGAAAATGTTTGCTTTCGAACAAGTGAACAGGAAATAAGAACTGTAGCAAACTGGGCACCTTATATTACATAACACCCTTTATTTTTACTCACAGCCCCATACATACCACTTTTAACTCCAATGGAGGAACCGAGAGCTTCAAACTGCTCTGAGATCTGGAAGGCTAACTCTCTGGTTGGGGTGAGAACCAAGGCATAAAGTCGCTGGGGACTTTCAAGTAGAGTCTGTAGTATTGGCAAAGCAAAAGCTCCTGTTTTTCCTGAGCCAGTCTCAGCAAGACCTATAATATCCCGACCTTAGAGAGACAAAAGAAGAGATATGAAGTCTAATAGCAAAGCAAAATCTATACATGTATACAATATTAAATCAATTTACTATAGTTGCTTTAAATAGGTTAGTACAGGAGTGCCCATACTTTACTAATGTGAGGTCTTCTTTTAGTGATATTGTTAGCATTCTGTTCCATGGGGAAATATAATTAAATACTGATTTATGGGAAAATGTATATTGTTATATTTAGCAAACAACTATTTCTCATGTAACCTTAACATAATAAATATCTGAATGTCTGAATGAAAAGCATGAAACAGGAAGGTGATTTAGACAAGGTGTTTTTTGAAAAAATCCACAACAGGTGATGGCAAGTCTGGATCCAATTTATTAGAACTGCTGCAGTATACACCTAACGCGTTTCGGGAATATATCCCTTAATCATAGGCTCCACAGTACTTGACCACAGCTGTGATTTTATACACTGGGTATTAGTGACCCCTAGTGGATTATCTAAAAAATACAGTTTATTTAGTTTATTTAAAAGAATTATGTACTTAACATATTAAAAACCAAAAATTGTTTTTGTATGGTTATGAACTTAGAGGGCAATCAGAAAATAAAGAGGTCTTAGTTGGATAGGGGACGGGACCAAAATAGCTCTCTAGAATATTGTTAAAAATATAGTCAATGCTTCTTGGGGGTATCCTTACAAAGCGGACCAATCACCACGATGAATTAAAAAGTCCATTACTTTATTATTTCCATTAAAATTCGTTAGTCATGGTGCAGTGCAAATATCACAACACTGACGCGTTTCGTGCCAAATAGGCACTTCCTCAGAGTGTTACAAATTTTCAAAGAAAACACAGCTTTATAGCCTATCAAAATGCTTCTTGGGGGGATCTATTAGTTTATTGAAATAACCCAGAATACTTCTGTAAAAAGAAGGAAGGATATTAATATAAATAACTAATGTCATGTCTATGGTTGAGTCCATTAGGGATTCTTGTCTCCAATTTAAAAATCCAGAAGGCTTCTCTAAGATTCAATCTGTGAACCATATCCCCACCTCTCTTAGGATTACTAACTTGCTCAATGACTTTGACTTGTAAATCCTTTATTCCCCAAAAATGTTTGCCTATTGGGGTAGTTTCCTCTTCACTTGTTATACTTCTAAGGTGTTCCCTGATTCTATCTTTCAGTTTACGGGTAGTTCGGCCTACATACTGTTTGTTACAATGTCCACATTCCAGGAGGTATATCACGTTTTTTGTGTTACAATTATAATACCCTCTGGTTTTAAACTGATGTCCCGATATATTTGAATTAAAGTCCGGACCAATCACAATGACTTGACAGGTTTTGCAAGTATTAGCCCCACATTTGTATGTCCCTTTACATCTCAGCCAGTTGCCTTGGGACTGTGATGGAGCAGATGTAACTTGGCTAGGGGCCAGTATCTTGCCCACAGTGGGCGCTTTTTTTTAAACATATTTTATCTCCAATTGGGACAAAGCCTCCGCCATTTTTTCATCCCCATTCAATATGGGTAAGTATTTCTTAATGATGTTGCAAATTGGCCTAAACTCCTCACTGTATTCTGTTACAAAAAATAGATTTTGTTTTCCTATTCCCGGATTATTGGAATCCTTCCTGTTGGTTTTAATTTTTGGTTCCCTGCCATCGGGGGTGCTGGATTTGTTTGTTTTCTCTTGGGCACTGTTTATGAGGTATCTAGGGTACCCCCTATCATGCAATCGGTCGCCCAGTGACTTGGATTGGCTTACATATGTGGATTCCTGACTGCAGTTCCTACGGTATCTCACAAACTGGCTATAGGGGATGCTATTCAATGTGTGTTTGGGGTGACAACTATCAAATATTAGGATAGTGTTGCCCGCTGTATCTTTCCTGAAAATCTCAGTATCAATAATCTCAGTATCAATTCTGTGTGTATGAACATCACCGCTCAATGTCAAATCTAAAAAATTAATACTCGTTTTTTGGTGTTCATATGAAAATTGAAGATTATAGTGATTGTCATTTAGGTGTTTGTGAAACTGACCTATAGAGTCAATTGTGCCATTCCAAATGAACAGCAGATCATCGATATATCTGCCGTACCAAATGATGTGCTCTCGAAAGGGGTTAGAGTCTCCATTGACGTGGCCCCGCTCCCATTGCCCCATTTTTTATAACCCTTTTTTTTGTCTATAATTCAAGGTGTTTTTTGACCGTGTCTTAAGATCTACTGATCAAAAGATCTACTGATCACAAGCTAAAGGTCTATTGGTAGATCCCAATCTATCTTTAGACACCAGAAAAAACTTGGGAATTTGCGGGTAATATTTTGTATTAAATAACAAAATTATTTACTTTTCAAACAAAAATGTATTTGTGAGCTCCTACAACTTACAGTAAACAGACTGTGAAATATACCATGCTGGAACATTATATATACTACCAGACCAGAGCTGCACATACGAGTATCAGTGATCTCTCACCTTGCAGGGCCATGGGAATTGCCTCGATCTGGATCTTGGTGGGCTGCTTCCATCCCAGCTGCTCACAGGCCTCACATAACACATCTGTGACTCCCTAAAACAAGAACACACACACAAAAATAATGACATCCTAATAAGAATACAACTCATACCAGTCAAAGGATGACAGAATATTTAGTTGGCACCAATAAAACGTTGCTAGACACTGATCACTAAGAACGGTCATAAGCTGTCCTCAAAATGCAGTTATTAGAAATCACGGGCCCCGTACAACAAAAATTTTGGGGCCCCCTGGGTCCCGCCCACCCAGGTGCCCAAGCCCTACCCCTGATCCTGCCCACTCCACATCACAGTTAAAAGACCACACAGACATCAGGGCTAAAAAAGTAACCCCCCCCCCCACACAAAAGTTCTAAAAATCTATTGATGGTCAGGGCCCTTGGGGCCCCAAAAAATATTTTTTTTAAAAACATTGTCGCCAGGGCCCCCCCATACAAATAAAAAAAAATTGGGGCCCCAAAAAATATTTTTTTTAAAAAACATTGGTGGCAGGGGCCTATAGAGTATTAAAAAAAACATTGGTGGCCAGGGGATTAAAAAACAAAAACCCACATTTGCGTCAGTAGAATTGAACTTGTGGCTTCAGGACTTCAGTGTCAGCTCCTTTCGGGACATCGGGTAGTTTCGCCGCTTCTGGACTTCAGTGTCGGCTCCTTCGTGACTTCGGGTCTTTCCGTCACTTCAGGACTTCGCATGTGTTCGGCTCTTCCGCATTCAGCATGGGAACATCGTAAGGAGCCGCACTTGCGCTCGTAAGGGGTCCCGGCTCTTCCAAAAATACAGCACTGCCGGACCCCCTTCAGCCCTGGGCCCAGGACACTTGTCCCACCTGTCCCCCCCTGATGGCAGCCCTGGTTAACTATATTCAACTTGCTCTGGTGATAAACTGGATACAGCGCACTTTCTTTCTGCCGAAACCTGACCATTCTCTCTCCACCCCTTTTTAAATAATTCCTGCTAATGGCATGCTCATTAAACAAGCCGATTCAGTAAACTGCTTGGGGGCAATCTTTTACTTTTTTCCCTTATAGTAACATTAATGGCACTACAAAACAAATGACATTTTCTAGATAATTTCTCTCTGTATCTTCTACTAAAACACTCAATTTGTGCTTCTAAAGCTCCCCATAGACGCAACGATCTTTCCCTGCCGAACGACCGATCTTAGGGAAGTCTGACCAATCTGTCAAATTATCGTGCGGTTAGTGGGATACAAAGATCGTTCGTCTTACGATTTTTCGTCCGACATTGGTCTGATGATTGATCGGCCAGGTTAGAAAATCTTTATCGGTCCCCACGCAATCTATCTATGTTTGCAGGGTCAAGCAGGCTGCGATCCTTCAGTTTTGCTGCAATATCGCCTGAAATGGTCTTTTTAGTTGATGGACACATCGGGCATTTAAACGATCGTTTTGAGACAATCGTGGTCTCACGATAACTATTGGATCTTTCAAAAATCTTTACGTCTATGGCCAGCTTATGCCCTCACAAACAGACTACTGTCAATCTGTGGATTGTGGCAAAAGCCAGAGAGGCTGCTTTAAGATGCCACAGAAAGTTTATTGGGCTGGTGAGGGTCTGTTTGGGCTTCTGTGTACCTAGAATACCAGGACTTATTTAGAATTCCAGCCCACTATTCTTGCAACCTCTTCACCCCTCAGGTTTAAAGGGCACCTATATCCTCAAAATTGTTTTGCCACCGGAATGTGGCCATGTTGCGGCACATGAATGTGTGTTTGAGAAAGTGACCCAACTAGATCATTATATGTGTTTGTGTGACATAGTCCTGTTGATGTATCCCATTCTCAGCCTGCGATTATTCAAATCGGCACCATAAAGATTTGAATTGCAGCAGTCAGATATTGATCAGCAATATCAGAATGTATTGCCCAGTGTATGCTTAAAGGGGTTGTTCACCTAGATCCCCAGAAATAACTTTTTCCAATTACTTTCCATTTTCTATTTGTGACTGTCTAATACTGAAGTTTAAAGTGTAATTTTTCACCTCCTAAAGCAGCTCAGCTCTGGGATGGGGGGTCACCCCCCCAAAAAAACTGTTCTAAATAGATATATTAAGGGTGAAGACACACAGAGCTACTAGTTACAGCTACAGAATGCCAGAAAATACCATGCCATGGACAGGGTTGTATTTAAGTCCGATGCTGCCCTAGGCATCAGACCGAAATACGCCCCCACTTTACGGAAGTGACGTCACTTCCGCTCACCAAGCTTGCCCCATTGCGGAAGTGACGTCAGCACCTTGTACTGTGATGTCACTTCAGCGCTCACTCGGCCCCTCTACCCTTCAACCCCCAGCTCCTTCACCAGATTCTGTGGGGGGGGGGGAGTGAACTAAAAAATTTTTAAACTCAGCACTAGGTAAGGCACCAGAGGGCCGCCATCACAATCCTGCTGCCCTAGGCACAGGCCCGAGGGTGCCTATATAGAAATACGGCCCTAGCCATAGACTATTCTGAGAATTGCCTCTGCTAAAACAAAGTGTCTTATTAAAGCCAATTATCACTATTTTCTATTTTGTAGACCTGACAAGTATCTGTTAATAGTGGCTCTGTGTGTCTTTATCCTTAGTTGATACATTTCTTATCTTTGTCCCTGTTGAGCAGAATCTCTGGGTTTCATTACAGGCAGCTGTTGGAATTGATACAATAGCTGCTAATACTCCAGAATACTGCTGAGAAATGTATCAACTAAATGTTGCAAAATTGTAGCAGTTTAGAGTCTGCACTTGAATTACTGAGCTGCCAGACTCAAACACCAGAGACATAAACAGTATGGTAAAAAAAAAAAAAAAAAACTTTATTTCTGGGGAACAATCTGAAAACAACCCATTTAACCAACTCTTATTGTAAGCTCATTGATACTATGTCAACTAAAACATGACCAAAGCTGTAGATTGAACTCTTCTGACTCCTTCCAGTACCCTTACATTTTACATGCGTTATTTCCTGTTTGATAATATGCCAGTCAAAGGCAAGTGTTTACACGTAAAACTAGCAAAGTACAGCGCTACAAACACAGGGCAGTTCTGCAGATATAAAAACCTTGCTAATTAGATAATAAACTCACCAGATCTCGGAAAGTTTTTTGCTCCTCTTCTCCGTTCTCAACCACATCGTGTTCATCTTCTGAGGACGCCATACTGCACACAGTCTTACACAAGTGACGTCAAGCTCGAGGCATGACGGGAAATGTAGTCTTCTGAGGCCTCAAGTTGTGTTTCTACCGAAGCTTCTCAACTACAACTCCCAGAAGCAGCCCAGAAAGATAAGCTAGTGAAAAAATGCGCATTTGCAGATATCAGAATGCGTTCCCGCAATTGTTCAGTGCTGTCAGTAATATGGAAGCTGTGTGAATTGAGAATTGACTGCACAGTGTGTTGCTGGGTTGAGCCCATAGATACCATGTATTGTTGCTGCTGGTGTTGGAATTGTGTCTTGTGCTGCCTCTGCCTGCCTCAGTGCCTCGTGTCAGGGGGGGTTCATTGGATTTGTGAGGCTGAAATTCCTTCGGGGAACCCGTAGATATGGGAGAGTGGGGCTGTTGGTTCTGGACCTTAGTGGAGTTTGAAGCTGCTGAGAAATCCAAAAAGTTTGTGTATGGGAGATAGGGTCTAACCGTCTAAATGGGTTCTGTGAAATCATTGCAGTGGGTAAGAATGCATATAGTGAACAGCCAATACATGGGAGATGGTGTTTTGGGACAAATATAAAACCAGCTCGGCATACCTTCCAAGTGTCCCATTTTGAGCAGGACAGTCCCGCTTTTTACAGCTCAGCCTGCAGTCCTGGATTGTTACAGAAATGTCCCCACTTTCTCTTTCATCTCCTGCACTGAACAGCCAGAAAAATATACATAGTTTCTACCATAATTGGCTTTTGTCAGAGACCACCAAATAGATACGTTTGAAACAATTTAAGATAAGCAGGTCTCTTGGGGAAACTGTGATTTGCAGCTAAAGCTGGCCATACACTAAAAGATGCGCTCATTTTGTGACATTACCCCCCCCCCCTCAATATGCCCACTAATGGCAGGGCTATATCCAGGCTGAACGATTGGATTACAAACAAGGAGCAATGGGCTCTGACAGGTCATTCGCTGGAAAAATTCAAACCTTAAATCTGGCCACGATCTATGCCCCCCATACACGGGCAGATAAGCTGCCGAATTGGTCTAAAGGACCGATGTCGGCAGCTTTGTCTGCCCATGTATGGCCACCTTTCAGGTCTGGACTGAGAATCAAAATAGGCCTTGCCATTTCAGGTACACAGAGGTCCAAACAGAACACAAAAAGGCCTAAACAGCCCCCCACCAGCCCACTATGGCATGACTTTATATGATACCTCACAGCAGCCCCTCTGGCATTTGTCCGGGCCTGCCACCTTTAAAGGACAATTCACCTTCATAAGCAAAACTGTAATAAAAAACATACAAAACCTGCCAAATTTTGTAAAACAATGTGGACATGGTAATTACAGGGTATGGCCACAAAAATGGGTCAAGCAGCTAAAGGGTTTTGGTGCAAAGCCCCAGAACACAACATCAACTGTAGTAAAATCCAAATAACTCTTAAGAACAGGGCTCCTGTGTGGCAATAGCCCCATACAATGGGCACATGTACATTTAAAAAATGTATTAAAGGGGTTGTTTATCTTTAAATTAACTGTGAGTATGATGTAGAGTACTTATTGTCAAGGAGACACAAGGATGGAGGTCCGTGCCCGTAGAGCTTTCAATCATTTAAGTGCCAGTTCCCAGTTCAGGTGTTTATGCAAGTGCTCCAAAATGTAGTCTTTTAGTTTAGACCTGAAGACATTGAGGGAGGATTCTCTCTGGAAAGATGCAGGAATGGCATTCCAAATATAAGGAGCAGCAAGACAGAAGAGTTTGACCAGGTAAACATTAGTAGTAGTGGGGGGTACAATCAAGTGGTTGCTCTGACAGGAGTGGAGAATTCAGCCAGGAGCATATAGAGAAACAAGAGAAGAGATGTAGTCAGGTGCAAAGGAATTGAGCGTTACGGGGAGAAGTTTGTAAGTCATTCTTTGTTTTATGGAAGCGTTGATAAGGAATTCAGCAGGGGAGGGGCCTGTACCCTTTTGGATGAGAGGATTAATTCTGGCAGCAGTGTTTAATACATACTGTAGAGGGGAGATAAAGGAGTTAGGAAGCCCAGTTAGTAGAAGGCTACAGTAATCTAGTCAGGATAGTATTGTGAATTGAAGACATTGCTGGGCCAAGCTGGCTAGGTCCCCTCGGCAACACGGTGCGCTTCGTTGACTCCCCCTAGTGTACACATGAGAGAAAGAACACATCTTCGTTCTGACCATCTGTTCCAGCTATCACTGGTGACTGCAAAGGATTTAAAGGAGAATTCAACCTGTGGGGGAAAAACCTGTAACCCCATCCCCAGGTATATCCCCCTCCATTCTCCCCCCAGGCTAATTAACCCCCCTCAGGTAGATGCCCCATACTCCATACTTACCCCTCACTGCAGATTCTTCCAGTGAAGTTGCACGCAGCCATCTTACGTGGAAAAATTTTTTTTTTTCAAAATGCATCAGCTAATGGTGTAATGGTGCTACTCCAGCAGAATTCTGCATTGAAATCCATTTCTCAAAAGAACAAACCACTGTTTTTATATTTCATTTTGAAATCTGATATGGGGCTAGACATATTTTCAATTTCCCAGCTGCCACAAGTCATGTGACTTGTGCTTTGATAAACTTCACTCACTCTTCTACTGCTGTACTGCAAGCTGGAGTGATATCACCCCCCCCAGTAGCCCATCAGCAGAACAATGGGAAGGTAACCAGATAGCAGCTCCCTAACACAAGATAACAGCTGCCTGGTAGATTTAACAACAGCACTCAATAGTAAAAACCCATGTCCCACTGCATTCCATTCCGTTACATTGCGAAGGAAAAACAACAGCCTGCCAGAAAGCAATTCCCTCCTAAAGTGCTGGCACATGTGCACATGACCAGGGGCAGCTGGGAAATTGACAAAATGTCTAGCCCCATGTCAGATTTCAAAACTGAATATAAAAAAATCTGTTTACTCTTTTGAGAAATGGATTTCTGTGCAGAAGTCTACTGGAGCAGCACTATTAACTGATGCATTATGAAAAAAACATGTTTTCCCATATATCCCTTTAAGGATTAATTATATCTTAGTTGGGATCAAGTACAAGCTACTGTTTTATTATTACAGAGAGAGAGGAAATAATAAAAAAAAAAAAAAAAAAAAAAAAAAAAAAAAAAAAGGGTTATTTGGATAAAATGGAGTCTGTGGGAGACAGCCATTCCATAACTTGCAGCTTTTTTGGATAATGGGTTTCTAGATAATGGATCCCATACCTGTAATTAACAGTATAATGCCAATCTGTCCAATGAAGGAGTTTTAAAGAGCAGTTCGTTAAGCAGGGTGCAAAGAAACACCAATTTTATTTTTTAAGTGTAGGAACATGGTAAATTTTCAGGGATGTCACTTAAAAAACATTGGGTATACTTTTTGTAATAATGAGCTTGGATATAATGTTGAGTTTCCTTCTTTCTAACTTAGTTTATTTAAATGCAGGGAGTTTACAGGTGAGACCAGAAAAACTGAACAAACATTTGTTGAACTGAATTCACAGGGCTTATTTAATTTATCTACTTTAACAGCGTTAAAGTTAATCATTATTTTGCCTGTCTCTTTTAAAGCCAAAAGACGAGACTTCTCCAGATTTATATAGATTGCCTTTATTTACATAAATAATTGTATCAAACAATTCTTAAATATCTTTTCATTTAACAAAGTGCTCAAATAGGTTTAATAAATAATAGCTAAAGGTCTCTAACACAAACATTCTGACCCATTAAGTGGCTGCACATGATTTCTCTTATTCTCTAAATATTTATTTGTATGTAAATGCATGGAACCAACAGTTACCTTTTCTATGTATTATTATAGTTGAAAGGTGACAGTGTGGTGCTATTGTGTTGTATTTTTGCCATTGAGATCTCATATACAGTGTGGTAGGTTGTCAGCCTGCAGGGGTGAATAATTGGTTGTAGAGTCATATCTTTTATTGCTATAATGCCAACTTCTCTGGACATCAGCTCCCAAAAGAAAAATACAGTAAAACGGGTATATGAGTAATGCAGCATGGAAAACTATCTAATAGTTTCTTCCATAACTATAGTCCTCGACGTGATATTGGATTGCTGATGTAAAATAAATTATTTGTGGAAAGCTTTGGAAGATAAGTTAAGATTTTCTCCCAGTTTGCTTATTATGCACATGTGTGTGAAGTCATGCTCAAGTGAAAGCTGTGACACTGAACTAAGGGGCAGATTTACTATTGGTCGAATTTGAGGGTGAATTAACCCTCGAATTCGACCAATCGAATTGCGGTCGAATTTAAAACCAACAAATTTGAATATGAATGGTTTTACCGCAATTCGAGCAATCAAATCAAATCAAATTAAAAAAAAATTAGATCAAACGCTTCGAATGATTTTAACCATTCGATCAAATTTTTTTATTCAATCTAAAAAACTTAAAAAAAAACCCTATGGGAACTTCCTCATAGCAACTGGGTAGGTTTAACTAGGCGGTCAAATTTTAAATATTGTTGAATATTCGAATAGAATTTTATTCGAATTATTCGAATCATTCGATCGAATTTTCATAATTCGATGGTCCAAGTGGCCACAAAAAATATTCGAAAATTTGAATTTGAATCTTTTTGAAAATTCGATTGAATTTCGAATCATTCATGTGAATTTTGTAAATCTGCCCCTTATTGTCCCAAGATGGCAACCCCCAGCAGAAAATCCCTCCCAGTGTGGGGAGCTTAGCACGCATTTAGAAAAAAAAACAAGCATTAATGCTCTATTAGCCTGCACCTCTGCTGGGGGCAACACTTTTTTTGACAATAGGTGCCCTTTAAGCAACTGCCTTTGCACCATGATTCAACTATATCAAGATTTTAAAGGCCAGCTTGAGAATTTTCAGTAAGGTTAATGCATTAAGATTTAACATTTTCACATGAATTGTATTTTAATTAGTCAAGAAAAAATATTTCTAGATAAGAGTCTCAGATTTCCCCACAGACTACAATGTAATATATGCATGAGAAAAACCATAAAGCAACATTTTCTTTTCAAATTGAATCTGCCCAAATATTTTATATCTTTTGACCACTGGACTATGCCCTTTAATTGCTTTATTTTTACTTGGGACATCAACAAAATATTACAGAGCCAGATGCTAGTAAGACAACAATGAGTTATAACTCAATCAAGTTAGAATTGGCCCAAACTTTACATAACAATTTAGCTAACATTTTATATTGGTAGCATCATGCTTTTGTGTAATTGTGTAAAGTAAATAAAATGCATTACTTCAAATAGTTTCGCTGTATAATAACTACCTGCCTTTTGTCAAACTGTTTCCCAACACTAGCAGTGTACTGTTTCTTTTTTTTATCTAGCTTTATTGTATGTAAGAGTTACATAATCAGCAAATAATATAAGGCAACGCTAGCTTCTGTTAAAGTGCGACTCTTAGGCTTTTCTGATACCTGGAGGCTGTGACGGAGGGCACTGCTGCAGCTGCTTATTGACTGTATGCAAGAGGAGATGCGGTCTTCCCTGGAGAAGACCAAACCTCCAAAAGCAAGGAAGTTAAAACTGCCATTGGATATTGGTTCAGTTCTCAACCAAATGAGTAAAATGTAAGTGCAGCTAAAAGGAGTTCTCTGAACAGTCAATAAATATTCTCTTTTTCCATTGATGTCTTCCTTATGTGCTTGCAAATCTCATCCAACACATCCATGCAGGCCTCTATTGTCTCAACCAATCTCTGAACTTTTGCCTTTAATACAACTTGGCTGACCTTTGTTGCCTCTTCAGAATACTGAGGTACAAGGAAATCATGATCCCCGAACAACACCATAAAGCAGACAGGGCGGTCCATAGAGACAGAACAACCTAATATTTCATAGAAGTCCTGCCCACTGACACTCTTCTTTTGTTGCATGAGCTGCAGGAAACTGAGTATCTCCTTCAGTTGGCGACGGAAATCACTAGCTATCTTCTGCACCCTCCGAAGCTCCTTGAAGTTACAAAATGCCAAAGAGAGATCAGATGTCAAGGTAGCCACTCCACCAGATGCAGCCACGACTAGCCCCACAGTGGAAGCCAGAAGGGAAGTACCCATTGTGACTGGGCTAAGTGACAAACCCAAAATGGCAGTAAGAGCACCTGTCACACCAAGACAATTTCCTGTCACATTTGCAGCTGTGGTAACCTTCCGTAGCTTTTCCATTCGCTTGACTATCATGCGAAGTCTTAAGGCATGTTTTAGCAAGTGTTGTCTTTTCTCCACGAGGAATTGAATGGACTCGTGATCTTCAGTGGATAACTGAAGAAGAAAAGATTCCTCACCCATTGCTCACTTTGAACCTGAAAAGAAAGTAACATGAATAATTAAAACAATGAAAATGTTAGTGACGTTCTGGCTTTCACTGTATAATATATCATTATTGATTCTATTAGAATTGAATAAGGTTCTCCTGGGTGCAGCTTGAATGACCTACTGTTTGTTTAAAGGGATACTGTCATGGAACAAAATGTAATATTGCTGCTCCAGCAGAATTCTGCATTGAAATCCATTTCTCAAAAGAGCAAACAGATTTTCATATATTTTTCATTTTGAAATGTGACATGGGGCTAGACATTTTGTCGATTTCCCAGCTGCCCCAAGTCATGTGACTTTTGCTCTGATAAACTTCAATCACTCTTTACTGCTGTAATGCAAGTTGGAGTGATATCACCCCTCCCTTTCCCTCCCCAGCAGCCTAACAACAGAACAATGGGAATGTAACGAGATAACAGCTCCCTAACACAAGATAACAGCTGCCTGATAGATCTAAGAACAGCACTCAATAGTAAAAACCCATGTCCCACTGTGTTCTATTCAGTTACATTGAAAAGGAAAAACAACAGCCTGCCAGAAAGCAATTCCCCCCCTAAAGTGCTAGCACAAGTCACATGACCAGGGGCAGCTGGGAAATTGACAAAATGTCTAGCCCCATGTAATATTTCAAAACTGAATATGAAAAACTCTGATTGTTCTTTTGAGAAATGGATTTCAGTGCAGAAGTCTACTGGAGCAGCACTATTAACTGATGCATTAAAAAAAAAAAAGTTTGGTGTTACCTTCTTTTGGCTAACTGACCATTAGGAAGGGGTTTGGGTGCTTCGAATGCTTGTAATTTTCACTTATTTAGTAAGCCAATAAAAGGTATCACCAAACTTTACATTTTCTGCATTTTTTTCAATGGCTAACATAGTACAACACCTTAAATTTAGAGGGGATAAGTTTTATGCAAATATCTCTGTTGTTGCAGGATCATGCTGTATTGGGAGCATATCTGTTTTATAGTTAGTTTGGGTAAAAATAACTTTTTATTGCTTGCAGGTCTGTATTTCCCCTTGTGTTTGTGTGCCTCTCAACTGCAGATCAAGGGATGGTAAGTGAGCAAACAAGAATAATATAGATGCATACATATGCTATAAACAAATACCTTATAAATCAACACTTGATTCTTGAATGTGAGTGAAACAGGTGCCTATTTATGTCAGCTAAGACTTCAATAGTAATAGGGAGAAAGTAAAGCCTACATGTGTCTGCCGCTTGTAGCTTTCAAAATGTATTTTTAACTCATAGTGATGGCTTATTATAGATCAAATACTAAAGATAAAAGTCCAGCAATTTGTTCCATGTTAGATTAAATTGTATGACTGAAACAGCAAAACATTCCTACAAATTTTCAGAGCTGAGAGGATGTAAGATCAAAGGGGCAACTATATATGTAACCATACTCCACTTTGCTATATTTGATGTCAATGTTATTGTGTTGGGGAAAAATAGAAGCAACACAGTTTGTTTTTTCTAGGCAAAGCACAGCATGCTTTCTCTCATTGTGCTAGTATTTTTCTTGTAGCATGGCAGTATTAACCCCCTGTGCCCCACACTACTGTACAGGGTAGCACTTTCCTGGGTGGATAGGTTCCGGATAGGACTGCAGATGTGGTTCTTGCCTTATGTGATTCTAACCTGTCTGATAGATGGTTGATCACATTTCAGCCAGTTATCAGCCTAGCATACATGGGCCAATAATCTGCTGACTAAAGGAGCATGCTCCTGTGATAGAAATAAGTTTGATATGGAAGGTATTTGTAAACTTTTAGATCCTGTACAGTGTTATTACTTGTAGAGTTACTTAAAAGTGTCTGGTTACTAATATTGTGGTCATGGAGTCACAGCTATTACAAATTAAAGGGCAAATAAAGTCTAAAATAGAGTAATGTTAGAAATGCTGTATTTTGTATGCTAAATATAAACATGAACTTACTACATCAGAAGCCTAATAAGACAAATTATTTATGCTTTCAAAGTTGGGCACAGGGGGCTGTCATCTTGTAACTATGTTATACATCTTTGCAAGACCAAGACTGTGCACATGCTCAGTGTGGTCTGTGCTTCAGTTGGGAGGTTAAGCTTAGGGATCATTATAAATGATTAAAACATCACAAGTCAAATAATATCTGCCATAGAAGCTATTACAGCAAGAATATACAGACTGCACTGGGTCTGTGGATACAAATCTCTACATGGTTACTGGCTGTTTTACAGGGAAAGTTCTGAGAAGTAAGGTGGGGGGGGGCTCCTCCTGCTGTTTGAAAGTATGACTGTTTCCCTGCAGAGCAGTTAGGGACTGTCTGACAATTCCTATCCCCAGCAGTAAATGAAGGTCAAATTTCACTGCATACAGTCAGGTTTCTTGTAAAAACAGTACACATTTTTCAATTGAAGTATATTGGAGATAGATTTCTTTTTCATTAAAGAAAGTAAAAATGGGATTTTATTTTTTTGCCTTTACATTCCCTTTAAGCAGAAAAATAACTCATTTTGCATGTGTGCACTACTCTTATGTAAGGAAATAGTTATCTTAATTATCCCTGAAAATCATTTAGGAAATAATGTTCAAAGTCCCTGCATTATTTTCAAAGTATTCCCACGGCCACAGTTGTATCCTTCCTGTTCCATTCCTCTGCTTCCCTGTGTACTAAAGCATGTACAAGCTGCATGTAAAGTAAGGTGACCAGATTGCTTGAGAAAAGTTACAAAAACCTGGACTTTTCTTTTTCTAGTTATTTGCCTTTCTTTATATGAGTAGAAGTTGTCATATGTCATATATATTGAAAATAAAATGGGTTTTATCTATGCGAGTAGAATTTGAATGACAGGAAAAAATTTAATTATGGTACAGGTATTGGATCTGTTATCCGGAAACCTGTTATCCAGAAAGCTCTGAATTACGGAAAGGCCATCTCTCCATTATAATTAAATAATCCAAATTTTTTCTCTGTAATAACTAAACAGTAGCTTGTACTTGATCCAAACAAATATATAACCAATCCTTACTGGAAGCAAAACCAGCCTATTGGGTTAATTTTAGGTTTACATGATTTTCTAGTAGAGTTAAGGTATGAAGATCCAAATTACGGAAAGATCCATAATCTGGAAAACCACAGGTCCTGAGCATTCTGGATAACAGATCCCATACCTGTACCAGCAAAGGAGATTGCAACACAAGCCCTGACCAAGTTATTTGTAATAAGTGGCCTCATTGTAAGTGATATGATAGAGCTATAGGATATATTATCCAGAATGCTCGCTACCTGGGGTTTCCCAAATAAGGGATTTTTTTTTTAATAGATTCTCAACACTGACTGAAGTCTATTATCATCATTCTTATGACATGGGGTTAGTTGAATGCTCTGTAAAATGATTATAGCTCATTATTGAAAATGAATGCATATGAGCTCCACATGGCTAGATATCAGGCCTTATGTTTCCATTTTAAACAGAAAGAGGTGGCAATGTACTCAGCCAATAGTGTATTCTGCAGACTTTACTAAATTCTAAGAAGCCAAGCTAAACTTTAGACTTTTAAGCTTTGAAGGGATAACATGACACCTCTTCCAGGAAAAAATAATTCTAGAGGTTTTCATTTGTATAATTTATCATCTGTGATAACATTGGAAAATTACAAATTAATTACAATACACAGTGTGGTCTTCTCCAAAAACCTTGAGCTGCATAAAGCAGCATGTGCCAATGAAGGTATGGGATCTGTTATCTCGAAACCCTGTTATCCAGAAAGCTTCAAATTATGAGGCTTTCCATTGTATAAAATATTTCCTTGCACTTGATCCTAATAATGATATAATTAATCCTTACAGGAGGCAAAACAATCCTATTGGATTTAATTATTCTTGATGTTTTTAAGTAGATTTAAGGCATGGAGATTCAAATAATGGAGAGACTCCTAATCTGGAAAACTCAGGTCCAGAGCATTCTGGATAATAGATCCCTTACTTGTACTATAGCAGAGTGGACAGACATTCACCTATTCACACAGTGGTGTATCTAGAAGTTATTGAGTAAGACATTTTTCTTAGACATATATTGACATTGAAATACACACATACATGCACATTTGTAATCTATAACTTTAATATACACATCTACCATTGTAGAGTGCTGCAGAATATGCTGGCACTTAAATGTGTAATTATTATTATTATTAATAATAATAATAATAATAATAATACTTTATCTAATTTCTAGATGAGAGAAGTGTTCTTCTTTATGTTGAGATGTGCCAGATCAGCTGATCATGTTTAATATCCTTATTCTACGTTATGCCGAATGGCTAAAGTGAATAGCTATGAATGAGTTGGTAAACACCCTAGTGACCTGAAGCTGCTACACTTACAGGGATTTGACAAATATGTAAATAACAAGATAAATATATAACAACAAGAGCGCTCTTTGCAGCCGTTGGTCCAGTCACTTGTCCTTCAACATTTAAGCCTGTATGGAAACACCACACACGAATTGTAACCACCAGACCCATTCCTTGTGCTTTATAAATGAATATCACTACTTAATAACTACAGTAGAATGACTTACCCTTTCTCTGTGACTGTTGAAAGTCTTCTGACTTGAGAGCGTGCCTGACAGTCCCCAAATAGTGTCCATTTAGTATTTATAGATGTGCCAGATCCCTGGAGTGTTTCAATGACATCAGCCAGTAAGAGGTAATTTCCTTTATCCATGCCCTTCTTTTGTTCAGTAGCTGGAGAGCCAGGAAATGACATGCATGGACACGGGCGCCCAGCTCAGCACAGTGGGAGTCACACATTGTACTCTGGAAAGTTACAGTAAAGGAACAGTTTGTTTGTGTGCTGCATTATTTAAGAGGAAGATTTAGGTGTGACTACTGACTGGGCAGCAATAACAATTCCAACATGAAACAGGTCTAAACCAGAGAAAGCCAACACATAGGACAAGGAGGCATGGGGGGTACCAACATAGTTTTGCTATTGCTAGTAAGACTATTGTTACAGTATATGAAGGTGGCCAACTATGGGAAAATTAAAGCTGGCGATAATGGTCCTTCAGACTGACTTAGTTTATCTGCCCGTGTGTGAAAGCTTCAGACCGTCTTCCCCCGATCAATACCAGGCCAAAAATCATCCAGATATATATCGGCAAGGTTTTTTTTGTGATCAAGGAGCACATGGGCTAGATGATGTGGTCTTACCATTCAGCGCCCATTCTCTTCATTGTAATCTGATTGTTTGGTCTGAGGGCCGAATGTTCGGATTAATCCAATATCACCCTGCTGTTGGTGGGCATATCGGGGAAAGATCTGCTTTGTGTATGACCACCTTTAAAAGGGATGTAAAGTCAAAAATGAAATTCCTTTAACGGGTCCACTGTCTAACAATAAACCTATCTTCAATATGCTTCCATTAAAAATTCTGTACCTTTTTCATAAAAATCATGATTCTCTGCGTCCCAGCTCCCCCATCTCTATATACCCATGGACTTATATACGCATAGACTTCAGCCTGCATGAATTACTCAACACAGCTGGCCAGCCCGTGGCTGCTTTACTTCAAAACAATCTCCCCTCCTCCAAGTTCTGTAGCATCAGGAAAAGTGTGTGGAGTTGTCATGGAACGAACGAAAAGATAAGCTAACCCGAAGTATCTCTTATTTTAAAGTAAAGCAGCCATGGGCTGTCCTGCCGTGTTGAGGAATAGAAGATAGAAATGTAGAAATTAAGGTATGGAAATTAGAGAAAACAAGAGAGTGAAATAACACTTTGTGCTCTCTAAATGGGCCGACAAAAGCTGCCGACAGACTAAGTCTGACGGACTTAACCGATCGATATCTGGCCGAAGGGCCCACGCAGGGCCGCCATCAGGGGGGGACAAGGGGGACAAGTGTCCCGGGCCCCGGGCTGAAAGGGGGCACGGCAGTGCTGCATTTCCCCAAGAGCCGGGCCCCCCTTACCAGCACCGAGCCTGTGCGGCTTCTTCCAATTTTTAAAAAAAATATTTTATGATGCTCCAAATTTTTTTTTTTACTTGTTAACGGGGGCCCTACCACTAATGTTTTTAAAAAAAATATTTTTGGGGCCCCAGTTTTTTTTAACTTGTAAGGGGGGCCCTGTCGCCAATGTTTTATTAAAAAAAATATTTTTGGGGCCCCAATTTTTTTTAACTTGTATGAGGGGCTCTGGCACCAATGCTTTAAAAAAAAAAACTTTTATGGGGGGGTCTGGCACCAATTTTTTTTTTTACTTATAAGGGAGCCCGGGGGGGGGGCTCTACTTTTTTAGCGCTGAGTGGTCTTTTTAACTTTGATGTGGATTCGGCGGGGATTGGGGCAGGGCTTGGGTGCCTGAGTGGGCAGAGCCCAGGGGCCCCAACAATTTTATTGTGCAAGGCCCCGTGATTTCTAATGGCGACCCTGGGCCCACGACTGGATCAGCCGGATAGCACCCACTTCAAAGTGGTCCAGACACATTAGCCACTTTAGTCTTGTTAGGAACAGGTTTACTATGCCAGGTTGTAACAATGTGGTGACCTATGGAGTAGAGAGGAGGGAGGAATTTGCCCATTGACCATTTAGTAATCATAATATACTAATAAGTATATTTCACATCCAGGTGTCCCATATTGCAGTGTATAGCTCCATCTGGTTATCCAACTGGTATTGTAGTTCTTTTCTCTGCTTTTACAAGCCACAAGTGTTTGTGTATTTCATGTGTGGCTCCAGACCATTTTTCTTTTTCCAATGTGGCCCATAGGAAGACAACAGGTTGAAAAAAGTGTTACAATTGGGATGACGTGTGAAATCCTTGCATTCTAATGTACATTCCATTGGTGAAAGTATCCGGCACAGAAGATCTCAGATCTAAAACAAGCACTTCAAATACCTCATACCAAAACAACAGAAGGGATTTCACTGAATTTTTATATGAGGCACTCCCTGCCTGCCATTCATATGTTTTTGTGCATGTGTGTGACTTTTAAAGAAAAAAATATAACCTGGTTTATAGGGCATATCTTCTGTTTACTTGAGTAGTAAATACAATATTATAAAATATATTACATCCAAATCTGCACAGCTAAATGTATAACTATGCATAGGATTTACTGCTTCAGTGGTGCTGGACCCTGAAGACCAGATTGGGTCCATTAGTAACAGAATTATTGAAGAAATGTATCTGCACTCAACCAAATCTGCAGTTTTAACTTCCAGATCCAAAAGGCCTCACGTTTCAATAAAAATCTTTTAAAATCTTAACCTGCATCTCTATATATCTTGGAGGTAGTACATAGAGATGCAGGTAAAGATTTTTAAAGATTTTTATTGAAACGTGAGGCCTTTTGGATCTGGCAATTAAAAACACTCTGGCCAAAAGGTCTCAATGAGAATTTTAGTCTGATTTGTTTCCTTTGAAGTGATTGCACCCTCTTTTTTTCACAGATAAAAATTTGGCCAAGAGAATACATTAAAAAATTGAGGAAAGTATTTACCCTTATGCGTGTATGATGTTTAGAAATACCGGATTATTGTGTTAATGTAACTTGTGGAACCGTACTATTGAAAGAAAAGCTGTAATATTATAAAATGGACATTACATATTTTGATTATGAAGTTTGAATAAGATATTATGTTATTTTTGGCAGAAACGGTTAATTGTGTATTACAATGGTGGATTGTGGGTAAAAGAGGAGGGATTAAAGGTATAAAGTTAAGTGTTGCACATGTTTTTGTATCCTGATGAAGGGTGGGTAACCCCCGAAACGTTGATCTTGTGGTGACATAATAAAAGGGGTTAATCCCCAACTGCAGATTTGGTTGAGTGCGGATCCATTTCTTCAATAATTCTGTAACTATGCATAGGACCCATAATGCTTTATTTATTATTCTCTTTTTTGAAGCCATTTTTAAAGAAAAGAGGGTCCAAAAGACCCCTCCCCCAACTTATTTTCTTAGCCATTAGTTTGATGTGCACAGCATCAATAAGGGCAATAGCTTCCGACTCACTGTGAGCATATGGACAGTGTCAGTAAACGAAAACAAAACATGGATGCTGGAGAACTCCAGCAGATCACTGCAATACTATGCAGTGGACAGTGGCCAGGTAGGCAGAAGGTGCTGCATTATTTCCACACTCTACCAATGACTTGAGAAACCATGGAATGTATTCTGCATGGTGTGATGACTTTATTGGGCTACGTGCCCTTTCTGTGCTTTGCAGTAAGAGACAGCTGTAGCATACAAATCATGTAATTTGTGTTGCTGCCACTCTAAAAGAATACAGTATGCCTTGGTCAATTCATGGTTTGTTACCACTCTGCAATAGCAACAGATTTTCTTCTAAATGCTGTATATCTTTATCTTTTTGTATTCTTGTATTTGCTATTGTGCTATTTATACTGAAACATCACCAATAAGAGTAGGTCACACCTGAAACTATTCAATCCTCAAAAGACTTATATATACAGTAGGTGGAACAAAGTAGTATTACGCCTGTGATTTGTTGAGACTGTGAAGCATGTACAGGTATGGGAACAGTTATCTGGAAACCCATTATCCAGAAAGCTTCAGACTACAGAAAGGTTGTCTCCCATACACTCCTTTTCATCCAAATAATACAAATGTTTAAAAATTGGATTTATTTATTGTTATTTATGATTTTCTAGTAGATTTAAGATATATATATCTTAAATCTTTAGATTTAAGATCCTAATTAAAGAAACATTGGTTTACCATGAAAGGCCCCGGGGTCCCCAGCATTCTCGATAAATGGATCATTGTGCAGCTGATTTTTGCCCCAGTGTTGACTGTGTAGCATTGGTCATTGTAGTAATAGTAGAGTAACAGTAGAGTAACTGAGTAGAGTGGTTGTATGTGTGTTTGTGTATGGGGGGGGGCATGTTTACCTAAGCACATATTAATATGTATATATGTATACTTGGTATACTTAGGGGCAAATTTACTATTATTCCCCAAAATTAGCTCGACCAAATTCGAAATTCGATAATCATCCGACCATCGAATGCTTATTGAATTGTTTTAGGCTATCATTTTGCTCGCTATACGATTTCTTGATGAATTCGTACGATCGGATACCGATTTCGTGAAATTTCCTTTGAGCGTCGGAAAAATTTGTACGATTCGACCGATCGAACGCTCCAATCATACGAATTGTATTCGAGCAGGACTTTGATTGCAATTCGGTAGGTTCAATCTAGCGAAATAGGCAGTCGAATAACTTAAAAATTTTGATTACTTTGATCATCAAATGATCGAATTATCGAATACCCGATCATTCGATCTATTCATTATTCGATGATCGAAGAGGCCAAATTTGCTTATCCAATTTCACGAAAAATTTCGTATGATCGTAATTCGATCAAACTTCGACCATTTCATGTGAATTTCATAAATTTGCCCCTTAGTAATATCAGTGTATTGTTGCCAATATTAGTAATTGTGTTTATTATTTGTATGTTATTTAGCCATTTATTTAGTATTATGTTTTCACTTAATTAAACAAGGTTTTTATTTATACATATATATTGTTTGCTTCAGTTAGGGAGTGCTCTGCACCTTTTTTAATGTCTGGCAAACTGTATGTTGAGGGCAGATCATAGAGAGCAAGACCCACATACCTTTTAGTAAAATGTACCTATATTTGTGTTGGGATTAAAGGACCAGTAACATCAACAAATAAAACTGTTTTAAAGGAATACAAATATAATGCAGTGTTGCTCTGCACTAGTAAAACGGTTGTGTTTGCTTCAGAAGCACTACTATTGCTTATATAAATAAGCTGCTGCTGTGCATCAGATAAGCCCTGTAGAACTTAATGTTATCTGTTATCTATTATCTATCCTGTACCATATAGCCGTTTTTCAATTTCCGGCATTGCTACTCAGCAGCTTGTTTATATGAACTATAGTAGTGTTTCTGAAGCAAACAGATCAGTTTTACCAGTGCAGGGCAACACTACATAACATTTTTATTATTTTACAACTGTTACTGTTCTTTTACAGGAGAACTAAAGCTTAACCAAAGAAGTAGCTAGACATGTTGTACATTATGTTTTGGGCTTCTGTATCAGCCCAAGGCAACCACAGCCCTTTAGCAATAAAGATCTGTGTCTCCCCAGTAGATGCCCCAGTAGCTCCCCATCTTCTTTTCTGCTGATTCACTGATTCACATGCTCTGTGCTGCTGTCACTGAGCTTACAGTACTCACAATAGTACACACAGAATAGAAATAGAATAAGGCTGATTAGTAATTAATACAGATAATTACTACATGGCAGCACAGAAACCAGTGCAACTAGCATCAGAATTTAATAATCAGCCCAGTAGCATCAGTTTATATTACAGGCCAACCTCATTTTCTGCTGGATAATTAGTGACAACCCCTAAGCTTAGCTTCTTAGCAGCTGCTCAGAGCCCACTGAGCATGTGAGTGTCGCAGACACTTTCCAAGATGGTAACCCCCTGTGACAAGTTTGAAGTCCTGGATCATTGATGCTATTGACAAGCTGAAACTTTAGGCTGGTCTAATACGTTCAGTAAATAAAATATGTAATTTTTAGCCACATTATTTTTTTGTGTTTTGTTCTCCTTTAAAGGAAAAATTCCTAATGCATGAATAGAAGGGTGGTGAGTCCTTCAAGCAAGGAACTATTAAGGAGCAATAAGAAACTTGGCAAGGGGTTAGGGATAAGGCAGAGCAGAAACAATGCAGGATTGAGTAAGGACAGGATCAAGGCCAGGACCAGGAGGGGCTAAGAGAGTGCTAGAGTAATGAAGATTTAGAGCTGGGGGCACAAGAAAGACAGCTGAAGGAATTAGATTAACCAAAAAGCTGCTGACTGTTCTTCTAGCCCAGTGGTAAATGCAGGCAGCCATTAACCAGGTGGTTCTGGGCTCAAAACCTGCCAGAGTTTAACAGACAGGCGGTTCATTTATCAACACTGGGCAAATTTGCCCATGGGCAGTAACTCATGGCAACCAATCACATTGCTGCATTCATTGTTCTACTTGCAGCTGACTTTAAATAGCTAATCACTGTTTGGTTGCTACAGGTAACTGCCCATGGGCAAATTTTCCCAGTGTTGATAAATGAACCACAGTGAGAGTCCAGTTTTCTGACATCTGAGTAAGTATAATGGAAAGCCAGAGGAGATCGGTCTAGGCTGACAAAATGCATTTGAAATACTAGGATGAGATAACAGAATTCAAGTGTGTACCTATAAGCTTTAAGGGCCTCTTTGCAACAATAGGGTTCATTTATAAACTCATATTGCAGTATAAAGTGCTAGAATGGGTACAGACTGACACTAGGAAAAAGATAATTCATGCTCCTAGCAATCTGTCATGAGTGCCTGGTAGTAATGCATGGGTTCCCCTCTCTGGCATTCATCCAGGGCCAGACTGGGAGGAAAAAGCAGCCCTGGCATAACTATCGCAGCAGCCCATGTATTCATGTGCATGCAAAGCATGATATATATTTCCAACCCCAAGGTTAACTAGAACTAGTGTTTATTCATAGATATTTTAAGAGTCCATAACCATATAATCCCCAGCAATATTATACACCCTATGTGCTGGAACTGGTCCTTGCAACAGATATCTCCCCCTAGTTTCTATCATAACTATTCTATCAGATGGATTAGTGACCCTATACTTACAGTATATTCTAAATTTTCCTTTGTGTGCCCCCAGCTAGACCATGTACCCTGGCAGATAAGAGGAATATAATTACCATGTGTATCACAGGGCCAAAGTGTGACATACTTGAAGAGACTAGGCTGACTCATGCAATTAATGCTACATATCACAGTGTTCCATATACAGGCTGAAGTGACTGTTCTGAGCATGGATCCTCCTGTTGCCAACATACCTATCATAAGCATTAGGGATTGGGTATATAGCAAGCAACTCTAATATTACTTACTGAAGTTGGTCAGAATTCCTGGTTCCTCCCATATGCCAGTACTGACATGAGCACTAACAAATGCAGGTGTCTGCTTAGCTGGGCTGGCTATTATGGACAGCTCATTTACATTTCTAAAGTGGATGTCTCATTTACATATTAAAGACATATCTAATTTGAATTTTTAGGTGAGCAGAACATTTACATCTTAAAGCAAGCGGCCCATTGGGCACTTGCCCAAACCACAAGATTGCCAGTCCGGGCCTGCATTCTTCGTGTGAATGATGTGTGCACCCTATAATTTCAGCACAACTGTATTGCAGCTGCATTGCAGTGATTGAGAGACCAATATGGGAAGCCTTCAGGCCCTGTGTCTATAGGCAGGTCCAGACTGAGAATTAAAATAGGCCCTGGCATTTCAGGTACACAGAGGCCCAATCAGTCCACATAGAGGCCCAAACAGCCCCTGCCAGCCCACTAAATACTGACTGTCTTTGGGACCTTACAGCAGCTAATCTGGCATTTGCCAGAACCCCAGTCTGGGCCTGTCTATAGGCACAAGTGCACTTTTTTTGGAACAGGAAGTAGGATGGACTGATAAGCACCAAGGGCAACTATACTGAACAGCACCCTTTTTCTCAAGTACCTTTTTTTAAAGGAGGACTAAACCATAAAAATGAAAATGGCTAAAACTGCCCTGTTCTATATACTGAAATTGCACCAGCCTAAAGTTTCAGCTTGTCAATAGCAGCAATGATCTAGGAGTTCAGACTTGTCACAGGGGGTCACCATAAAACATAATGTACAACATTTCTAGCCTACTTCTTTAGTTCAACTTTCCTTGTCCTTTAATGAATGGGGTTATACATGCAACTGACTTCTGAGAAATTTGCATTATGGGTGCAACTTCAGTAGTGATAATAAACAACCCATTGTATGATTGATAATGGGTTTAATATTCATACCACTTAAAATGCAAATGCATGTTACATTGCAGGCACACTCTCACATTCTGGACTGCCCTGAATTGCTCAGTGTGATTCTTCTGGCTTGTTAGTTATTATTAGAAAGCACATTCGGTGTGTGACAGAAGTCCCACAGTGCTAATTCCATTGTGAAAGAAACCTTGAGAGGAAATTGGAAGGCTGATGTAATTTTTCAAGCTCACAAACCATGTTACTGTGTTAGGAAGAACAGGAAAACAAGATCAGGTCTCTTCCTGAAACTTCTCGGTCATTAGCCAAAATGTTTAGGATTTAAAAATACAAGGGATCAGTTTTTAAAGGGGAACTCCACAAAAACATAACTTAAGCTTTTTGAAAAGTAAACATAATTTCAAACAACTGCAATATACATCAATTAAAAAATATGCAAACTATTCATGATTTTTAATGGTTTCTGACAGTTCCCTAAGCCTAGCCCCCCTGCTCTCCTGCTGATCTTTCTGACTACTTTGCTGAGCTGGCTGACTACTGTCTGACTTTGTATCAGCAGCAATCTGTCCTCAGCTTGCATCCTCCAAACCTCCCAATTCCTTGCACACGTGATTTCAATAAGGAAAGGAACATCACAGGCATTGTGGGTTATGTAGTTCCTGCATGCTGTCTGTGAGCAGTGTAGAAGTTGTTACAATTTGTAACATCAGTATTTAGTCCCACCTTCCCTGCCAGGATTTCAAATGATGCAGAAAGACAAGAACTGTTAAACAGCTGGATTTCAGCATAGAAAATGGCAATTATTCATACTTTTTGAAGAAACAGGTAACTGTGATTGTATTTTAGGGGTTTCTGTGTTACGTATGTGGGCCTCTTTATCAAATTTTGGTTTGGAAGCCAGGGTTCCCCTTTAAATGTTTTATAAAAAGAGGGAAAATAATTGCCTTTATCAATAGGGCCTAAATCAGGAATATGATCTATAGCATTATTAAAATAAATTGTGCGGTGGTTTGCTTTGAGTTTTGATGCTAAATCTTTGAGGTTTTGTGATATGTTCCTATGAAAATGTACAGCAACCACTGACTCCTTGTTCCCATATGTTTATTTCTTCACTGTATTATCCATGTATTTATTCTTTCACCTCTCATAATAACTCTTGTTATTGGGTTTTGGCTCCATCTGGTGTTGCTTTAGAAAATGTTCTTGATTCAATCACAATAACTGTATTTGGTTTATATAATGTTTAAATTATTTTCTATTACATGTATTGGATCCATTATCTGGAAACCCAATATCCAGAAAGCTCCTAATTAGAGAATGACCATCTCCCATAGACTCCATTATAATGAAATAATCCAATAATGCTTATTGGAAGCAAAACCAGCCTATTGGGATTATTTAATGATTAATTGATTTTCTGGTAAACTTGAGGTATGAAGATCCAAGTTATGGAAAGATCCATTATCCGGAAAACCCCAAGTCCCGAGCATTCTGGATAATATGTCCCATACCTGTACACTTAAGGTATGAAGAGCCAAATTATGGAAAAATTTTAATATTTTAATTACTGTTTGTAATTAGTGATGGACGAATAAATTTGCCAGGGCCAAACTTGTGGCGAATTTCTGAGTTTCATCACCAGTGAATAAAAACAATTGTCGCCCATTGACTTAAATAACAAAATAGTTGCGCGTATAAAAATAGTCACTCTTGTCAAAATGGTCACCTGTCAAAATTATTATTTTTTTTTTTCAATTCTTTATTTTTCATTTTCAAATAAACAAACAGTGGGATACAGAGAGGAAAGATGGGGGGGGGTATATAAAAAAAAAGAAACTGAAAATCATTAGGCATTCAGAGTGTTATAATCCTTTAGAGCTTACAGTTCTTGGGCTCAATGCATTTTATACACGTACATTACCAGCATACCTTGCAGTAATTCAGTTACAGGATCGGGTAAGGGGGAAGAGATTGAGGGAGTGGGGTGTGGGCACCCCCCAGAATGGGGAGAAGGAGATGTAGGGGGGGGGTATAGGAGAAAGAAACATAATCAACTTGGGGGAGTAAGTCGCTTATGTCATCATAACTGTACTTTATTAAAGGTGTTACATGGCGTTATAACTGAAATTCAATGGTTTACAATAGGTTTATTTTGCAATTGTGTGGTCTGACACATTTGGTCTAAATGTTATCAATGGTCATTCTGGTTTTAAATCTGGCCCAGGGTTCCCATATATTTTTGTTTTTCTCGTATGTTCCTTGTCTCATTGTCCTGATATCCTCAAATTTTCTCATGTCATCTATGGTGGTTATCCATTCGGACAGAGAGGGTGGTGTCTGGCTTCTCCATTTCTTGGGAATAAGGCTTTTAGCAGCTTGAATCATGTACAGAGTCAGCTTATTCTTTAAGACTTCCTTTGTACATGTGTTATAGTGTAATGCTATTAATGCTGGAAAATTTACTTCTGGTGGGCGAGGTGTTATCGAGTTGATTGCCCTGCTTATACCTTTCCAGAATTTTTTAATTCTGGGACATTCAAACCAGATGTGCATAGTGGTACCCTCCTTGTCCATGCATCTCCAGCATTTGTTCGAGGCATCTTTATACATTTTGCTCAGTTTCTCCGGTGTGTGGTACCACTGGGTGATAAGTTTATAGTTACTTTCTTGTATCCTGGAAGATATCGAGCTGGAGTGGATAGATCTATATATTCTCATCCACTCCTCTCGATCAAGGCTGATTCCTAAGTCTTCTTCCCATTTTTTCCCCTTATTTTTGTTAATCCATTCCCCTGCAGCTGATAAACCTTTATAAAACACCGATATAGGTCTTTTGATAGTGTTTGGTTTACTAATCATTTTTTCCCACCATGTTTTTTCTCTCATTAGGGCTTTAGGTTTAAGAGAGTGAACATAATGCCTCAGTTGTAGGTAGCACCAAGTGTCTCTGGGCTTTGTTGTATTCCTCTCTTGTATTTGTCTCAAGGAGATTAAGTTCCCTTCCTGTATAAAATCCATGATGAGGGCATCTCTGTTTCCCACTCTGGACCAGTGATCAAGTAGTTTAGGGTCTAGGCCTGGCGGGAATTCGGGGTTGCCTACTAGGGGCAGTAAGGGGGATGGTCTACTCGATAACTGGAATTTAACCATGTTTTCTTTCCATACTTGTAATGTATTACCTATTAAGGGGTGTTTGAGACAGTCGGGAGGTATCTTGTTGGGGGCGGACCATATAAGGTTTGCCAACGGGGTTCTGGAATATTCTTGCTCTGCTATAACCCATTGTTTCTTTTTTCCTAAATCTAGGCACCACTGGTGGATCCTGGTCAAGTGAATAGATATGTAATACAGGTATGCATCTGGTACACCTAGGCCACCTAAGTGTTTATTCCTAGTAAGGTAGTTAAATTTATGTCTAGGCTTTTTATTATTCCAGATGAATTTAGAAAATTCCCCATTAATTTTTTGAAAAAAGGAGTTTGGAATTTTTATTGGTAGCATTTGTAACATGTAGAGTATTTTAGGAAATATTATAGTTTTAATAATCTGAATTCTCCCAAACCAAGAAGTCATTATTTTGCTATATCTTTGGAGATCCTCTCCTATTTCTGTTAATAAGGGTTCAAAATTTAGCTTATATAATGCTTGTAAGTCTTCAGATATTCTTGTACCCAGGTATCTAATAGACCTTTCTGCCCAAAGGAAATGGAAATTTTGCTTTATTCTTTTAACCTCTAAGTCTGGAAGATTTATGTTCAATGCCTCGGACTTGGTGGTGTTTATCTTAAAATTTGATACTTCGCCGAATTGATTGATTAGTCGCAATATATTTGGCAGGGTGATGTGTGGTTTCGTTATTATGAGTAAAAGATCGTCAGCAAAGGCGATGGATTTATGTTCTGATGCTCCTAATGTTATACCTGAGATGTCTTTGTTTAGTCTAATGTGGGAGAGTAATACCTCCATGACCAGAATGAATAAAATCGGTGACAGCGGGCACCCCTGACTAGTGCCATTTCTAATGTGTACCCTATCTGAGAGAGTTCCATTGATTCTAATTCTCGCTGAAGGATTCTGGTATAGTGCCATTATTTTACCAGTAATATGTTCACCTAGGCCAAACCCTAACAGAGTTTGTTGTAAAAAATCCCAGGATACCCTGTTAAAGGCTTTCTCTTTGTCAGTAGTTAGAAGCATGCTAGGTATCTGCCTTTTTTTTGCTGAATGTATAAGAGAAATTACCCTGGTAGTATTATCTTTACCTTCCCTTGATGGGACAAATCCCGCCTGATCCTGATGTACAAGCTTGTGAAGTATTTTTTTAATCCTATTTGCTATCATTTTCGCATAGATTTTGACATCACTGTTGATTAGTGAGATTGGTCTATAGTTCCCGCATATTTGTTGGTCTTTCCTGGGTTTCGGAATAACCGTAATGTGGGCTTCATTTGTTTGTTGGAGGGCTGGGTTGTTAATATTTATATGATTGCTAAATTTTAACAGGTAGGGGGCAACTTCATTTTTAAACAGTTTATAATAGGCTGTTCCAAGGCCATCTGGGCCTGGGCTTTTGTTGCTGGGTAATTCGTCTGTTGTCTTAAGGAGTTCTAGCTCTGTAAAGGGGGCGCTTAGTTGTTGGGTTTGGGTTTTACTAATTTGAGGAAGGTTGGCCTTTTGTATAAATTGATTAATTTTTTCCTTTTCTTTGTGAGTGATAGGTCTGTCTTTAATGTTGTATAAGTTTTGGTAATATTCCTGGAAGCACTTGGCAATTTGTTTAGTACTTTGGTGTATCTTTTGATTTTTGTCCTTAATTGCCGAGATGTAGGTCCTATTCTGTTGTTGTTTCAGTTGTCTCATAAAGAATTTATTGCATTTATTATTGAATTCAAAGAACTTTTGTTTGGTGCCTAAGTATGCTTTGTAGGTTTTGATGTCTAGAAGGGCTTTCAACTCACTTCTTTTTGCTTCTAGTTGGCCTTGTATCTGTATAGCCAGTGACTGTTTATGGGCTTTTTCAAGGGTAGAGATCTCATGAATTAAAGTTTCTATTTCTTTGTTTCTGTCTTTTTTTAGTTTGGAACCCAATGCTATCAATTGTCCTCGGATCACACACTTGTGGGACTCCCAGAGTAATTCAGGTTTGGTTAAAGGTAGGTCATTGTCTATGAAAATTTGTTTAATATTTTTCTTTATTTCTTCTCTAATTTCTTTTTTTAAGAGTATTTGTTCATTTAGTTTCCATATAAACTCAGTTTTGAGGGTATTTGGGACTGTAAACTCTATCACCGTAGGAGCGTGATCCGAAGTTGTTATCTGTCCTATTTTTGCTACTTTGAGTAAATGTAGCCAATTTTGTGATATAAATAAATAGTCTATCCTTGTGTAACAATTATTTTTTTTGGAGAAGTGGGTGAAATCTTTCTCTTTGGGGTGAGTGTTTCTCCAGGTGTCTATTACTTGTAACTCTTGTAATATTGTTTTAACTTTTTTCAGGGTTTTATAGGAAATACTATATCTACCTGCCGATGTATCCTGAAGCGGGTTTAGGGCAATGTTCATGTCACCTCCCATAAGCAGCAGACCTTCCGTGAACGCCTCCAACTTTGTGGCAATTTCTGAAAGTGTTTTCAGTTGGTCATGGTTTGGTAAGTATATATTAGCTAAAGTGACTTTGGTATTGGCTATTGTACCCTTGATAATTATAAATCTTCCCTCATTGTCTTTCATTATATCTACGCAGGTAAAGGGTATATCTCTGTGAATCATTATCATAAATCCCAGGGATTTTTTGTCCGGATTATTGTTTGTATATATCTGAGAGTATGTATTTTTGTTTAATATGGGTTGTTTCCCTACTTTAAAATGGGTCTCTTGGATAAAGACTATTTTAGCGCCTAGTCTGATGCACTCACGGAAGATCTGCGCCCTTTTACATGGTTCATTTAAGCCATTGACATTGTAAGACATCATTGTACACTGTATGTTAACCATTTTTAAAGTAAACATTAACTCTGCTTGTGACCTTGCAAATTATCTGTTTAAGACCATTAATAAAGAAAACCATTGTGTTACTATTGTTTTTGTGTGATTTTCCTAACTTCTTTGATGATTTGCCATGTTTTACGTACAGCTGATTTTTAACCATAAACGTATAAACATAATAATAAACATAATAACTTGTCTAACTAGATTACACTCTAGATTTAACAGTAATCAAGTGAGACTGTTGAAAAAGCAATTTTTTTAAACCACACTTCCTGCTAGGAGAGCTTTTTCCCAGCAGAAAGTGATAATGTGGTAAGGATGAAGTGTCTTTGGGTGGACTGTGGTGGACAGCGGACTATTCTGTCCCTTGTTACCTGTTCAAGAGTAAAGCAGTTTGTCCTCCTACCACCATCATCACCAACCTCTGTGAAAACTGCGTAGTCAATACACGGGTTTTGGATCTTCATTTGAGTCTATACTCACTGGGGAGAGAGCATAAAGACACAATAGAGAGGCTCAAGGTAGTTCAGTGGCCTTCTCTGTTCCTTTTTGGAGTCATGGTGCGGTCGCTTAGGGGTCTGTGCCTTGGTGTTCTGGGAATCCTCTTTGGAACTGGGGCTTCTCTCCACTCATGTTCCATCTCCAGATCTGTGTTTAGCATGTCGTCATCTTCCTCGTACCATCCAGGGAGGGGGATTTCTTCCAATTGAAGTTTTATTAAAGTCTCTTTGGTTTCCTTCGGATTTTTGAGTATTATCTGTTGCCCGTTTTTATTCATAATAAGGCTAAAGGGGTATCCCCACCTGTATTGAATGTTATTTGTTCTGAGCATATCGGTTAGTGGTTTCAGTTGCTTTATTTTGATAAGCGTGTATCTTGATAGATCTTGGAATAGGGATATATGTTTCCCCTCAAAGGATATTTTCCCCATTGCTCTGGCTTTATTTAGAATCTCCTCCTTAAGTTGGAAGTCATGGATGCAACAGAGGGTGTCTCTAGGAGCTTCAGCCGGGGCACTCCTTGGTTTGAAGACTCTATGTTCTCTGTCTATTTTTATCTCCGTATGTATGTCCCTGCCAAGAGCATTATTAAAAATTTGTAGCAAAACGTTATGCAATTCTTCCTTAGGGATTGTCTCTGGGATCCCTCTAATGGATGTTATTCCTTCTGCTCCTGTTTTCTATGTCATCAATGTGTCTTTTAGCCTCATCTATTTCTGTTTTTTGTCTAGTTATAATGTGGAGTAGCTTTTTCTGACTTTGAATCACTTTACCTTGTGTTTTTTCCACTGCGAAGGTTCTCTCCGCCATATTGGAAATATCAGTCTTTATTTCTTGGAGTTCCGTTTTTATGTTCTCCATAGACTCCTTCAACAAGGTTTTTATGTCATCTTTAGTCGGTAAAGCTTTTATATATGTGTGGAGATCCGCATCGCATTCACTCTCACCATCGGAGGATTCGTGTGCTTGCGGATCATCACCCTCCGAGTACTCACAGGCAGCCGGCGCCATCTTGGAAAGGCCGCGGTCAGGTTTATTCGGCTTGAAAATCGGTGCCATGCTTTTCTCCGTGAGCGGTTCTTTCTCCAAAGGGTAGTGTTCCTTATCCACTCTGTGCTTATTAGTTTTCCCCATGTCTCGTATCGCTATAAAGAGGTCGGTGTGTAGGTGGTTCACGGAGCTCACTTGTTATGCTGCCATCCGGTCTGCTGGCCAGCCACGCCCCCCCTGTCAAAATTATTTTGACACCCATTTTCTTCAATGAGTTTCACAAAAGGCCCAGATTCGCCCATCACTATTTGTAATCTTACATAATATGTTTTCCATTAAGTTTGACAAAAAGAGGAGTATATGGTGGCTTAGCTCTGAAAACTTCACCAGCAGAGTGGTAAATATAAAAATAACTGTGGCGTGCGCGTTATTTATGAAATCTGAGTTTATATAAATAATGTCTGACCAAACTAGAATCCACAATTTTACCTTATTTATTATTAAAAAAGCAGAATTTAATCGGATCGGGGACAAACTTGTGTGGGGCACAGTAATGCCTAGTTATGCCACTGGAATCTACCAATGACTTATATAAAAGCTTGATAGGTCTGAAATGCTGGATTTTTGCATTCAGACATTTTCATCCCCAGGGAACAATAAAAGCTTGAAAATTTTGAGTTTTTTTATTTCCCACAAATAATTCGGATTTTATAGTAAAAAACTTGTTTTTGACATTCAGACTTTAATGTATATAACTCCCCTGAGGTATGGAATAGAGCTAAAGGCAAGGTATGCTGAGATAAAATATATTAATTTGATCATAACTAGGGATGCACCGAACCCACTATTTTGGATTAGTCCGAATCCCCAAATCCTTCCTGAAAGATTCGGTTGAATACCGAACCAAATCGGAATCCTCATTTGCATATGCAAATTAGGGGTGGGAAGGGGAAAACCTTTTTTACTTCCTTGTTTTGTGACAAAAAGTCACATGAATTCCCTCCCTGCATATGCAAATTAGGATTCTGATTCAGTTCGGCCAGGCAGAAGGATTCGGCTGAATCTGAATCCTGCTGAAAAAGACCAAATCCTGGCTGAATCCTGAACCAAATCCTGGATTCGGGATTACTAATCATAACCAGATTAGTTAAATAGCGGAATGACAGAGAACCCTGGTGGTCAAGCAGGGGAAATACATAAAAAGGAAAAAATTCTCTATAAAGTCATGCTATAAAAAGTACAAGTTTATTAAGTTTATTTAAGGCTCCATTTGGGGTAACATTTTGATTTTTATGTCTTAATAAACTTGTACTTTTTTATAGCATGACTTTATAGAGAATATTTTCCTTTTTATGTATTTCCCCTGCTTGACCACCAGGGTTCTCTGTCATGCCACTATTTAAAGGAAAACTGTCATGGGAAAACATTTTTTTTTTAAACGCATCAGTTAATAGTGCTGCTCCAGCAGAATTCTGCACTGAAATCCATTTCTCAAAAGAGCAAACAGATTTTTTTATATTCAGTTTTGAAATCTGACATGGGGCTAGACATTTGGTCAATTTCCCAGCTGCCCCTGGTCATGTGACTTGTGCCAGAACTTCAGGAGGGAACTGCTTTCTGGCAGGCTGTTGTTTTTCCTTCTCAATGTAACTGAATAGTACGCAGTACAGCAGTAAAGAGTGATTGAAGTTTATCAGAGCACAAGTCACATGACTTGGGGCAGCTGGGAAATTGACAATATGTCTAGCACCATGTCAGATTTCAAAATTGAATATAGAAAAATCTGTTTGCTCTTTTGAGAAATGGATTTCAGTGCAGAATTCTTCTGGACCAGCACTATTAACTGATGCATTTTGAAAAAAATAATTTTTCCCATGACAGGATCCCTTTAACTAATCTGGTTATGATTAGTAAGAATTTTTTCCTTTTAAAGTATGCAGATATGACAAAAACTGAAAGTGAATTACCACAATTTAGCTAGTTAACAGAAATTGATGAGATTGTTTTGGAAACTAATACTGTACAAATTGTAGGATCATCTGAATTTGACACATCAAGATGCTTTTAAGAATGGATTGGGTGATTTCCTGGACAGACATAATATCCAAGGCTATTGTGATACTAAAATCTATAGTTTTCCCTAGTATAGATATTGTTATCTATACATACTTCTCAACATTTTAGAAATAAAAAGAGGGACAAAAAAGTTGCTGTGCTTAGTGCATCGAAAATTATTTTGAACATGCCCATTTTTGTGACCACCCCTTAATTACCATGTTAATTTTACAAAATTTGACAGGTTATGAAAGTTTGAACTTCTGTGGTTTTTTCACTTATTACAGTTTTGCTAATGAAGGTGAATTTCCCTTTAAGCTGCTAACTTTTCCCAAGGGACCTGTTATCTTATATTGTTACAATCACTTATTTGCTTATCTAGAAATTGTTACAAAAGTATCTTATCTTCTGCTGTGGATGTTCTGGGCTCTCTTCCAAAAGCCAGTTTAGTTAGAAACTTTGTTTCATTTTCTGGCTGTTCAGTGCAGAAGAAAATGGGACTTAAAGAACAAGTAAACCTTTTTTTTTTCTATCTGTAAATTTGCTCTAAACAGCCCCCCAGATTAATGTACCTTAGTCCCTGCTGCAAGTCTGCTCTGGTTTCTGTGTTATCAGCAGCTTGTTTCCCCTTCTTCCTGGTGCAGAGTGAAGCCCCGCCCCTTAGCTTACTGAGCTTACCTTATCTCTTGGACTAGTCCTGGAGATCATTTGCATACTATGACATAGCAGAGACCAGTGTGTTTAGCACCTTTTGCTTGGGGAAACTAGCTTACTAATGCACACACTGGCTCCCTCTTCCTCTCTATTGTGGAACAGCAGCAAATGGACTGCTCAGTAAACTAAGGGGCTGGGCTTCACTCTGCACCAGGAAGAAGGGGAAACAAGCTGCTGATAACACAGAAACCAGAGCAGACTTGCAGCAGGGACTAAGGTACATTAATCTGGGGGGCTGTTTAGAGCAAATTTACAGAAAGAAAAACATTTACTTTTCCTTTAAGGCTAAGGCCAGACGGGGAGATTCGGAGGAGATCTGTCGCCTGGCGACTTATCACCGTGACGAATCTCCCCCGAATCTCCCTGAATAGCTAGTTAGCGCTGCGCACCCGCTAGGCGTAAAGTCGCCTGCGCTTTTTCACACGCAGCGGCGTGATTGTAAAAGTCACTCAAAATTGCCTTGCGTCATATTCGGGGCGTCGTTTCGTGTCATTTTCGCTGCACGTCTCGTTTGGCGCTTACATGCATCTGTGTGAGTACAGCGCATTGACAATAATTCAGTGCATCTACTCATGCGCTCCCTTGCGGCTGAACGCATGAAATCAGGACGCAGTGAAGCGCAGTGTAAAACGTTGGTGTGTAACGGCCCTTAATAAAACTCACATTTTTAGAAATATTATTATTATTATTATTATTAAATATTATTTACTTATGTCTGCTAAAAACATTAAAACATTATACTGTATAAACCCAATAGAATTGTTATGCCAGCAGTGCTGGGCTCAACAATACAGAAGCATCTTTTTACGCAAGTACCTTTAACATTTGGTTGCCCAGCACAATTCTGCTGTTTAAAACAATTAATTTCATTAAAAAGAAAATAAGAAATTGACCTGAGTTGGAAAATGAATAAATCTGATAAATTATACATTTATTTTTTTATTACTTTACGTTCCCTTCAAGGCTTCGAGGTTATAAAAGTTTTTACAAAAAAAATAAAAATTAAAACTATCTTGCTTTACTAGAGAAGATTTCTTTAAAAGCAATGCAATTCAAAAGCTTTTTATTATGACTTTTATTTATTTTTTTATAAAGAAGCTTCTATTCTTGAGAAACAAAGAGCACCAAACAATGCTAGATGCACTCCATCTAAAATACAGCTGGGTATGTTAAATATATTCATTCTGCAGATACAAAACCTGTCACAGTTAAAATAATACTACTAAATACTTCACTTCTTGAATAATAGGAAGCATACTTAACTGAAGAAGCCATAAAATACCATTTGAATCTTTGCAAGCGATGTCCATATCTACACTGAGTTTATTGTGTTGTCACATCATAAGCAGCAAGGGGAATGGGAGAAGGAAATAAATATCAAGTTATTATTATGTCTAAAATAACATACATCCTTTACATTCAAACATTATTTCAGACGGAATAACCAAGGGAAAGAAATGTAAAATACCTGCCAAAAAGAAACATACAAAATATTAGAGGTGCGGATTTTGTTAGTTATATTATATCAAATGTTCTGGTTTTTAATATTTATGGTCTACATTTCCTTTTTATGTTTCTCTTCCAAAATTAATGTTTTTATGTATAGAGCACTATAGGGCAATGAATGAATGCAGTACAAAGAGCAAATCACCACCATTGTTACCTACAATGCAGGGTTGTCTCCAGATTTTTCCTCTAATTGGAGGTGCATGAAAAATTACCCCCCACAATAAAATTGTGCCTGATGGTTCAGAACACTAAAACCATTTAGAACCAAACAGAGAACTATTCAATTTTTTTGCAAATTGAGAGCTACCGGTAGTTATGGCTACTACATTCACAGTGGGGATTATGTAATTTCCATCATGCAGCATTAAAATGCAATTATTGTGTATTTGGATTATAGTTATCAGGGCAACTGTCAAAGCACTCTCAGGGCAATAAAGTCAAGTAACCCCTAGCAACAAATTGTATGTTTGTTTCCAAGCAGCAGACCAACAGCTAATATTGTAGCTTTTAGTACAATTACGATTTATGTTTGGCTGATAGCAGAACCATTTGGACAGTACCCACATAACATTTAAAAGCCTATTTTGCATCTACTGGAACAGAGTAACATTTCAAGCCAAAGGGTCCTTTATCAAGCTTAAAAAGCATCCTCCGTGTTATACAGGTATAGGATATATTATCCAGAAAACTTGGGACCTGGGGTTTTCTTTATACAGAATCTTCAATTCCTTAATTTGCTTTCACTATGCTAAAAATCATTAAAACACTAAAATAAACAAATAGGATTCATTAGCCAGCAATATTGATTGATGCAGCTTAGATATATGAGATACTGTTTTATTATTACAAGATCAGTTTTTCAAATGGACTATATGGGAAATGGCCATCCAGTATTTCTAAACTTTCTGGATGACAGGTTTCTGAATAAGGGACCCCACAGCAGTTGAATAAGGGGGAATCTGTAAAAAACAGTTAGATGTTCCTGCTCACTATGGCTACACCATGGTATACCTACTTGTTAGGGGAACCTGCAACCACAGGGGTGTTACAGGGCCCAGAAAACTCCAGTGTCTCCCATCACCTTCCTTCCTGCCTGCACCCATGCCGTCTGATCTACAGTATTTGTAGCATCCCCTTCACCTTTATTCTTACTTGCACCCATGCTGTCTGTTCAATTCTTCCATGGCTAGGAATATTTTCAGCAGAAAGAGGCAAGAGGGTCTTGGAAAGAGAAGTTATACATGCATGCAGTCTAAAATGATCTTCAGAAAATCCTTTTTGTGAAGGTTTGAACTACTAGAAAAGGTAGTGTCCATTGGGCAAGGAAAAACCCATAAATAACATCAGGTGAAATACAGGATTCTGAAAAAATGTGGTGTGGCTGTTTCAAGATGCACAATAAGGAGGCACTTGAAGAAAGATGGGCTGCATTTTGTCCACAACCATAAACGCTACATTTGGAGAGGAGTCTAAAAGGCCTATGATGAAAGGTACACCATTCCTACTGTGAAACATGGTGGTGGATCACTGATGTTTTGGGGATGTGTGAGCTACAAAGGCACAGGAAATTTGGTCAGAAATTGACAAGTGCAGTAAGTTATCAAAAAATAGTGGAGGAAAATATGCATTCATCAGCCTGGAAGCGGCGCATAGGACGTTCTCCAACATGACAATGTTGCAAAACACAAGTCCAAGTCGAGCTGTCTTTGGCTACAGCAAAATAAAGTGAAGGTCCTGGAGTGGCCATCTCAGTCTCCTGACCTTAATATCATTGAGCCACTCTGGGGAGAAATCAAATGTGCAGTTCATGCAAGACGGCCCAAGAATTTATGGGAACTGGAGGCTTTTTGCCAGGAAGAATGGGCAGCTTTACCATCTGAGAAGATAAAGAGCCTCATCCACAAATACCACAAAAGACTTCAAGCTGTCATTGATGTTAAAGGGGGCAATACATGGTATTAAGAACTGGGGTATGTAAACTTTTGATCAGGGTCATTTGGGTAGTTTGTGTAGTGATTATGATTTTAGAAGAGTAAACACAGTTGTTTGACAATAATTGGCTTCAACCAACCACTAACCATGAGTGAAAGAAAAGTTTTTGTGTTATCATTCATATTCTATGAAAAATGGTTAAGAAATCATAAATTCTGCCAGGGTATGTAAACTTATGAGCAAAACTGTATGCTTAAAATACACTACAGGTAGTAGTAGTAATGCATCATATGTGGTATATGTATTCCTTTGGCACCTACTTGATGTCTGAAATGTTCGGCAACATATATACATTTAGCATTATGGCTGGATGTGTTTGCCCCTCCCTATATAAATATATACAGTGGATTGTGATGCAGAAAACAATCTGAAATTGGGTATATATAAAGGCTATGTCTCTTTGTCTCTTTTAACAAGCCTAGTATAGTCCTGAGAACTGGTTGTTTGCACTGAATTTATTATGTATCTTCAGAAATTGTGACCTTTAACATTCCACCCACTATACAATCTACTGTGTTGCAGTACTGTTGCATATAATAAACTGTATTTAATAATAAATAAACTAGCAAGTGTATTTATTTTTAGTTGTAATATTGGTGTTTAGGCAGCCATCTCAGGTCATTTGACCTGGACATGTGCTTTCAGACAGAGCCAGCACTTTAGGATGGAACTGCTTTCTGGCAGGCTGTTGTTTCTCCTACTTAATGTAACTGAATGTGTCTCAGTGGGACCTGGATCATTGAGTGCTGTTCTTAGATTTACCAGGCAGCTGTTATCTTGTGCTATTTCTTTACCTTCCCATTGTTCTGTTGTTAGGCTGCTGGGGAGGGGGGGAAGGGAGGGGCATGATATCACTCCAACTTGCAGTTCAGCAGTAAAGAGTGACAGAAGTTAATCAGAGAACAAGTCACAGAGTTGTAAGTAGCAACTTAGGGGCAATAGCCCGGGAGGAGAGGTATGCTTGGGGGAGGAGGGAGAGGGGCCTACTGGGGGGTGGGAGGAGGGACTAGCACCCCAGGGGGGTTGAATTCCCCCTTAAGTGCAGATTTCCGCCAGAGCAGCATTATTAACTGATGTGTTTTTTGCCAATGACAGTATCCCTTTAAATAAATTACTCCAAGTACTGGCTGTTATATGGTTAATGCAGCTAGACACAAAGGGGTATATTTATCAAAGAGTGAAGTTAAGAGTGAAGTTCCTCCACTAGAGGCGTATTTATCAAAGGGTGAACTTTCACTTCACCAATTGATAAATAGGCCTTTCAAAATCCCATAGAAATGAATGGAGAGCGGCAGAATTTCCCTCTAGTGGCGGAACTTCACTCTTAAATTTACCCCAAAGCTTTTGGTGCAGCTGTGTAGTTTTCCCTGTGAGTATGCCTCTTTAAATTTTCTATATGTCGGGCACCTGTGTCAGTTATTAAGGATAAAAAGAGCAGAGATGTGAGAGATACTGAGCTGCTGGGAATCCATGGGGACACAGGTGCAGGTGAGTGATATATATATATATATAGGTACATTACCAGTTTTCATGTGATTAGTCTGTCATATCGACTTCCAAACAATGATGCTCCTTGCCTTGTAAATCCAAATTGAAGTAGCAAAGTGCTTTGATCAGTGTTGGTTTTTCATTAACCTTTTTGCCTGCTGTAAATGTTTTGTGTCTCTGACATGAAAGCATCTGAAAGATATAACAAAGCCACTAGAGCTGTGTGTGATATATCTCTGCTGATTTCCTTGCAAGACCTAAACCTGTCAGCCTCTAGTATTTCATTTGACTTTCTGTGCGGCATGAATATCAGTCCCCCACCTACACAATAAATACAGAGATCCAATCCCCTCCATCTGGTTTATCTGAGTCACAGACATATGCACATTTCCCAAACCGATGAAATACATAATCTAGTTTTGGGGGGGGGGGGCTTGGATTGTGATCAGGTTAAAGGAAGTCATTTTCCCATGGTGACATCAGTGGATCTGCATGACTCTGGGGTTGCACACACACATACCTTGCCTGCATTTTTCTCAAAGCAGGTGAACCCAACCAGACCTGGCAATGCAAATTAAAATACATATTAAAAGAAAATAGAAATAACAATTGAAAAGATCTAGATGGGCCCCTGATCATACTGGGCCCTAGGCTATAAGGGTTAGGTTGTGCATTAATCATCCCCTGGCTGTAAGAAACTATTTAGTGGGCTGAGGGGGTTGTTAGGGTGCTCTTGAAATGCCAGGGCTTGTTTTGAATCCCAAACAATATATTTTACTGTTGTGTTTTGGTAGCCGATGATGAGGAGAGTATAACAGTGCTTTATTAGCAGGTCATGCAGCCATTACATAACAGCAGTAAGTCTTACTTTCACTTTCAAGCTGTACAGAAAGTCCTGTGTATGCACAGTGCCACATGCAGGCCATTTGTATAAACACCACATATTCCCCCTATAGTAGGAAAGCATTTGGACAATTATATAAACAGTAACAATTAAACCGTATGTATCTTAAAGCAATATATACATTCTTCACATGACATAGTCCTTGGTCCATGCAGGTAGTTTCCTGATTCTCTCAGTATGCCTTATAGGTTCACTTTCTTCTGCCCTATTGCGGTTGGCATTAGGAGTAGGAGAATGTCCTTCATCAAATGGAACATCTCCAAAGTCATATCTAGCAGGAGCAAGACGACTTGCATTCCATTTGCGTCCATCAGACAGTTCATATGTGTATGGTCCTCGCTGGCGTCTCACTTCAAGTGGTGTAGTAAATTTAGATTGTCCTTGTTTCAGTATTCCTGGTTTCTTAATTCTGACTAAAGATCCTGGCTGAAAGTGCACTTCTCTTGCACCACGGTTTCTATCAGTATAAGCCTTGCATTTGACTTGGTGATGTTTCACAATGTCAGCAGTAGATGATTTTGTAGGAATAGTCTTTGGTGGAAGTTTGATGTCTGCAACATGTAACCTAGTGTGCATCTGTCTGCCAAGTAATAACTCAGCTGGAGATCATTGGGTCGTTGCATGGCATGTTGCTCTGTAGTTATGTAAGAAGTCTGTTGTAAATACTTTCCAAGATTTCCCAGTAAGATTTGCTGTCTGTAGTGCTTCTTTCAGACTTCTGTTGAATCGCTCGATTTCTCCATTTGCTTGTGGGTAATACACTGAAGATGCCTATGCATAATATTCCTCTCTTTCAGAAAGGATTCAAACTCATATGGGACAAACTGTGGTCCGTTGTCTGATATTAACTCCTTTGGTAGTATTGAAACAGCTGAACCTGTATCAAGCATCAGGTTAATGGAGTGTCCCTTGTCAGCAGAAGCAGTACTGACACTGACAGTGCATATAAACATGTCTGGAATAAATGTACCAGGTTTATCCACACTTAATACTGTAACATTTGTAGTATTGACTTCATGAACATCTTTAAAAGAACTACGGCAGACCCCAGAAAAGTGACCTGGTTTCAAACATTTGCAGCACTGTATAGCTTTGGCAGGGCATTTAGTATAGTTTGCAAGGTGTTGAACCACAGTGAAAGCAGTATTTTTATTTGTATTTGCTCCACGGGTTTTCAGTGAATCCCTTTCCTTAGCACTGTATTTTGCCTGTGACTGTGCATTATTAGGCCACAGTTTTGAATTCACAATCTCTACATTCCCAGCAGTTCCCTGACTGCCACTGCTGTTTCAATTTGGCTAGCAACTGTAATAGCCTTTTCAAGGGTTAAATCTTGCTCTAGGAACAGTCCCTCTCTAATACGCGGTGAGTTTGTTTTTTCCACTATTTGGTCTCTTAGCATTTCATCTGTTAGAATCTCAAACTCACAGGTAACAACCAGCTCTCTCAAAGCTGCTACAAAATGTTCAGTGGATTCACCATTACGCTGTCCACGTTGGCGGAATTTATATCTTTCAGCAACCACATTTACTTTTGGCACAAAAAGGTTCTTTATAGCAGTAAGAGCAGTTTCATAAATCTCATCAGGTAATGGTAATGCATAGAATATACACTGTTTTTGAATGTATTAATACTTGTTCTCCATTCCATGTTATCTTATATGTTGATGATTTGGAGGTTTCTATTTTGGACATTAGGGTCTTTAAAAAAACATGCCAGTTCAGTGTCCAGGTCCAGTGAAAACAGCACAACAATAGTCCATGGATTATTTGCACAATTTGCACAAAATACTCTAACTATAAATTGAAATCCATAAAGTTTTTTTTAATGCTTCTGCAATAAAGAATCCTTTCTTTTATTTGTGCCTATGTGTGGGATCTGTTTAGCCTATGACTAAGTGAGCTGTAGCACAAAATGTATAAGGCTTTTTTGTTTCATGTTTTTGCATTAAAGGGCAAGGAAAGGCAAAGAAATAAAATCCCAGTTTTACTTTTTTTAATGAAAAAGAAATCTATGTCCAATATACTTTAATTAACAAATGTGTACAATTTTTATAAGAAACTTGACTGTATGCAGTGAACCTCCCTTCATTTACTGCTGTGGATAGAAATTATCAGACGGTCCCTAACTTCTGGCAGGGAAACTATCATACTTATGAACAGCAGGGGAAGCCCCTGCCTTACTTACCAGCCATGCAGAACCAATGGTGCAAATTCACTAAAGCGCGAAGCATGTAACGCTAGCGCTAATTCGCCAGCGTGGCGTCAATTTGCAACTTTGCCGATTCACTAACAGTGTCCCTGGTGAAAATTAGCCTGCGAAGGACATCGACTTGTGCAACTTCGCACCTTTACACCAGGCAAAGTTGTGCAATGACGAAGGGACATAACTACGCTAATTCACTAAGATGAAAATTTTTTTGAAAGTTACCTCTTATGCTAGACGTTACTTCGCCGGGTCAGACCTGGCGAAGTTCAATACAATAGATACGGGTTTGAAAAAAAACAATGGCGTCTTTTACCTTTTATAAATAGGAAAGGAAAAGAACAGAGATTCTCCTCTTGATCTATGTAAGACTTAATTAAAAGTGCTTAATTAAAGTGCTAGTGCGGACAAATTAATACTTAATTATATAGCTAAAAAGAATTTTCTCTTAATTAGAGTTAATAATAGTTCATACACTCCACAATTGAGTAATCATTTGATGACAATTCATTAGGGAATAAATTTATTCAAGTATTAGTATTATTTGAACAATTTCTAAAAGTAATTCATCAATGGCGTTTCCAATGTATTGGTGAAAGTAACAAGAGATGAAATGGAAAAAGGAGAAGTGTGGAGAAGTCCCGTGTAGAGCTATCTGAATTTTTGGCTACCTTCGGGACCCCACAAAGATGGAGAAGTCTGCCACCCTGAGGCTGTGGTCTCGATAATTTAACTGTCGCTAACTATAATTGTTGCTAACTGTTCTAAAGAACCACAAACCCCTGAGCGCATAGATTAATTAGCTTGGAGAGTAAGAGATGCAAGGTTACAATACAGAGAGAACCCGCCAATCGTGTGCCAGGACCCGTGAGAAATACTGCTTGCGGTTAAATATATAAGTCCCCAAGGCTTTGGTACAAGATATTTAGCAAGAAAGAACAAGTGCTCATAAAATCGGAGAGATCAGCCTGATTAAAAATTATCGATCCCCAAGGTTTTGATAGGCAGTATTTAACTTAAAAGAACAAGTGTTCTTAAAATCGAAGAGGTCTTTTACCTTTTGTTTGGTGATAGTCTGAAAAAGAGCGAAATTTTTTTAGGGTTACCCTCCTTCCCCCCTCTACATTTGCTAACATATGGCAACTCAACTATACAGTGGGCACATGTTTATGGCAAGAGGACAACTTTATTTTATTTATTAAAGGTTTCCTCGGCTTGTGTAATGTAGGGGCTGTAACATACACCTCTAATATACGCTTAAGTTTGCGCCGTATCCAAATTAGGCATCACTAGCGTAAATGCGCTTTGCCTGGCGAAGTAACGGTAGCGCTACTTTGCTACGGTTTGCCGCCCTGAGTGCAAATTTGCATCTTAGTGAATTGGTTTAGCGCTGGCGAAAATTTGGCTGGCGAAGTGCGGCGAACGTCGGCGAAGGCAACGATTTGCGCATTTTCGCACTTTAGTGAATTTGCCCCAAGCAGCTTTGTTTTTTTCTCATTTATGACGATCCCTAAGAAGCCCAAATCACACTGCGCATGTGTATGTAGTCTAGTTTTGCAAAGATGTATAACAAAGTTACAAGATGACAGCCCCCTGTGGCCAACATTTGAAAGCATAAATCATTTGTTTGATTAGGCTTGTGGTGCAGTAAGTTCATGGTTTAGTATACAAAATACAGCATTTATAGTCTTATTTTATTTTAGACTTTCCTTGCCCTTTAAGGACTTTTTGTTTATTCTTGCTAGTTTAAGGACTTTGGGGCTATTTGTGGGATCTGCTTAGCCTATGACTGAAAGTGCTATAGCATGAAATGTGTAAGGTCTTTTTGTACCATGTTTTTGCAATTATGGACTCTTTCTTTTATGTTCACCTGAATTAGGGAAGTGCTTTTTGTTTTCTTGGGTATCAGTAATGAGGGTGCAGTTGCACCCCCTCCACACCCGAAGTAGTTCTGCCACTGTTTGGTATGAAATATCTCCTCAAGCTGTATGTCTGGAGAAAGTGAACCCATACCCTACATTTTTACAGATGAGTCTTAAATGGGAACTAAAGCCTAAAAAGGAATGTGGCTACGAATGCCATGTTATATATAATGAACTTATTGCACCAGTCTAAAGTTTCAACTTCTCAATAGCAGCAATGATCCAAGACTTCAAACTTGTCACAGGGGGTCACCATCTTGGAAAGTGTCTGTGACACTTGGGAAGGCTCTGAGCAGTTGTTGAGATGATAAGTTTATGGGGTTGTTGCAAATTATCCAGCAGAAAATGAGGTTGATTTTTAATATAAGCTGATGCAACAGGGCTGATTATTAAAGTGATACTGACACTAAAAAATTAATTTTTACATATGAATATACATTAAGGGGCAGATTTATCAAGGGTCGAATTCGACCCACGAAATTTTTAAGAAGTAAAATCCATTGAAATCGGATATCGAATTCGTAGGATTTTACCGCTATTCAATCTATCGAACGATCAAATAGTGATCATCTGATTTCTGGGAAAAATCGTACTAAACATCCGATTTCACGAAAAAATCGTACAAATCTTTTTTTGTTTTTTTTAAATCGGATGATTTCTATTCAATCAAAAAAAAAACTTAGAAAAAGCCTATATGAGCTTCCCATGGGCATATATAGCAACTCGGTAGGTTTAATCTGGCGAAGTAGGCAATCGAATACATTTTTAAAGGGAATGTACTTCGACCATCGAATGGTCGAACAATTTTCTTATTCGAATCGTATGATTTATTCGAATCATTCAATTCGATCGAATTTAGAAAATTCGATGGTCGAAGTAGCCCAAAAAAATTTCCAAAATTTAATTTTTTGCATTTGAACACTTTACCCGAGCTTAGTAAATGTGCCCCATAATGTACAACATTTCAAGCCTACTTCTTTAGTTAATTTTAGTTCTCCTTTAATTTTTTAAACCTAGACAAAATACAGTATGTTACATATTTCTTAGCAACAAATTGTAGCAATTGTTTTGCGACAGTAGAGGTTAATGGTGATGATGTTACTAAAACTGTTATCAACTAGTGTACCAAATTGTCACTGTTGAGAAATGGCTTAAGCTATTACTGGGAAATGAAAATGAAGTCCAATTTAAAAATGTTCATTTCTGAAAACATATAGAACCATTAGAAAATAAGAAAAACATGTAAAATGTAAGAACAATGCCATTATGTGTGATTTTGTTTCAAAGGTTTTTTGAAGGCAAACTACTTCTTTAATTCCACAAGGTGTCACTGCTTTATAACAAATAGCAGGGCAATCGCAGCCTTAGGAGCTAAAGGAGAAATATGTTGCATCACTGTAAAGAGCCTGAGTTTAGAGCCTTAATGAAAACATTGGGTCATTTTGTTTGCCTAACCTTTTCTGTTTGCATGTACTGAGTAGTTTATGCTGTATACAAGGCAGAGAACTTCCATCATCCTAATGTGCTCTTAAAAGAGTCATTAAGATGCACACATAAAAAGACATGCGTACAGAAAAGCGTTACTCACATCCCGTCCTTCGTTTAACATTTACCAACAATCAGTACCGGTCGCTAAACGGCTGCCAATTTAAATGATGAAAATGCTGATACTGTGTTTTTTTTTAATGAGGAATATGGAAGCAAATATGCAAATGTGTTGTGTGTTTTATTGATCTGTTCAGTTGGTTCAATTATTCTGACTGAGATCTGCTTTATATCCTATTCAGGAATCAAATGGTGTTAGCCAGAAAAACGGATTCACAAATGGTCTTTATGATAATAAATGCTAATGACAGGTTTAAAAAAGGATAATTCTTAATTGCTTGACTAAACGGAGGATGTTGCAGGCTTTAAAGGAGAACTAAAGCTTAAAGAAAAAAGTAGGCTAGAAATGTTGTACATTATGTTTTGAGCCTCTGTACAAGCCCAAGGCAACCACCGCCCTTTAGCAGTAAAGATCTGTGTCTCCAAAGATGCCTCAGAAGCTTTCTGCTGATTCACTGCACATGCAACCCCCCCGCCTCTGGGACCCCCTCCACCCACAACCCACCGCATCCTATTTTATCTTATTGGTTCCGTGATCAGGCTTGGGGGTAGGTAAGTAGCACCCAGGGCAGGAGCAGGTCTGGAATGGTTGAGCCCACAGAGTTTTTCCCCGTGTCCCTCTGACCAAGTCCAACCCATGTCACATCCTTCAACTTCTCCTACCTATTATGCAGATGACACACATATCTCCTTTTGATGCCTGATCTCAGCCCTTGCTATTCAGGCGATAAAGTGATACAATATTTTACTGCTGTAGTCCCACCTGTAACTTAACATTTCCAAGACCGGACTTCTTATATTACCACCTCAACCTGGCCCCCTCCCTTCATTTAACATTAAAGAGACCCCTCTCTTACTTTATCCCCTCATACTCTCTAGTATAAACTACTGCAACGTATTACTAGCTGGTTTCAGTGAATCTCATTTCCACTCACTCAAATCTAAATCTCTCTTGACCACCTAACTCCTAAAGTATTTTTCCTGGCTCCCAATAAAATGGTGCAACAGCAAGTCTTACATTCTTCTGCTCCTCTCTATTTACTCTTATCTCTTCATACATTGTCTCTCAGTTCCTACACTCAGCTCCGGACAATCTCTTGAGAATACAGTTCACCAAAACAGCATAAAAACATTTTCATTGGTTGCACCCTTCCTCTGGAATACTGTACCTCCTTGCATCAGAAAAGCCCCCACACTAACACTTTTCTCAAAGCTCCTTAAAAATCACCTTCTAAAGCAAGCACTTCCATAGTTTTCATCTGCAGTAACAAACCCTTGACCTATGCACTATCCCCACCCCTTTTTGTTTCTATCTCATGTTCCTAATAGATTTTAGGCTCTACGGACAGGGGCCTCATAAAAACTCCTAAGCACTTAACCATGGATTGATTTATTTTCATTGTTTAATTTTAAAATTACTATACCTCTGTTGCAGTGCATATATTTATTTGCTATATAAAGAAATAAATGCATGCATACAAGTGTTGTTAATATATGATACCATTTTTTTTTACTAAAATATGATTTGTGAGGGTGCATAGCATTTCTGATCACTGTTAATTCTTGTCCTAAAAAGGATTAAGTGGTGAGACGAATGCATGACATGACCTTAAGGTGTTTCATTCTGGTGTATTCATTGAAAATAACTACAGACAAAGAAAAAAAGAGGAGAGATTGATGCACATTCCCTGATCCGCAAATGCATGTATACAAAGACAGGGGTTGTTTAGTTACAAAATTATGATCATAAGATTGATAAGCCACCACACCACGTCAAGGTAAAACCCATATTGTGGTCCATAACTATTTACCTCTGGTCATAATATCAAATGCTAAAGCCTCCCAGCATAAAAGCATTACCTAAAATAAAAGTCTTCCGTCCTGAGCATTGGTTTCATCCATTGGGCTTAGTCCTCCTCCGCCATTAGCTTTCAAAGGGGAGAGATAACCTACACCCCAGCTTTGGTTCCATGAGATTAATCCTCCCCTGCTTGCGGCTTTCAAGAGAGAGATACTTCCCAGACTAAGCCCTATGGATGAAACCAATACCCAGGTCGTGAGACCTTTATTTCAGGTAATGATTTTATGGAAGGCTTTAGCACTTGATATTATGACCAGCGGTAAGTAATTAGGGACTGTTGTATGGGTTTTACTTTGACGTGATGTGGTGGCTTATCAATCTTATGATCATAATTTTGTAACGAAAAAACCCTTTGCATACATGCATCTGCATAGATTACTTATATGGCAGGGGACCAGGGAATGTGCATAGAGCAACCCCTCCTCTCTTTCTCTGTCTGTAGTTAATTTGGCCAGATCAGTAGCACTTCCATTGTATTTTAGTTCATTTTTATTTATCTATGGAGTTCTCCCACAACATTTCTTTTTTTCATCGAAAATAATGCTCTGCTTACTCTTGGTTGCATTTGCTGAAGCCTGCGTCCCCAAGGATAAATGTTCCTGATTAATAATATATTATTACATATAAACACATTTGGATTTTGGTCAATGAAACATACACCAAGTTCATTACTAATCCAACACCGAATGACTCATTCTGGATTGATCTAATTCTGATCAATCAGCTAGGAAAGCAAGTCCGTGCTTTGCTTAGATCAATACTGATATCAATTGAATTCACAGGAGAAATATAAAAAAAATAGCAACATTGTTCACTTTCTTCTGTGAGATTTGATTTCTCAGACCCATGGTTATTTTGGGAGCATGAGATAAGTTCTTGGCTTGAGCTGAGCAATAATACGGTACATAAGGATTTTATTTGAACAAACTGGCCTATCAGGTCGATTAACATAATTGGTCAGTTTAATCTTTTAACAATTCCTGCACAGATCGAATGACTATGAATCCTGCAGGATATCCAGACATTTGATATGTGGTGAATCTGCTTTCTAATTCTTTTATTGAAATATTCCCTTTAATCATGATGTTGAGGCTCTTTGCAGTGGCCGACGCTTGTTAAATATGAGTTAGCCAGCAGTTTGTAAGTACAGCTCTGGAGATTAGAAAATTGCAGTTTGTAATTACTGATTTCTAGAGGTGCAGATAACTGGGGAATTGTATCAGTGAGTATGGTTACCGGGGATTCATCTGTGAGACAACCCTTTGGCAGCTTGGGAACAAGAAATCCTCAGAGAAACTAGATTAACTGAGTATATAGATAGATAGAAAAAGTCAGGTTTCATCTTCTTCTTCCTGTGTTAAGAAAAAGAACTATAAGCTTTTAGTCTGTGGGCAATATCCATGAAAGACTGAGATAATGGTTTGATGATATCTCACAATTTACAACATTCAACAGTATTTCCTGGATTTTATCTCTGTACCCACAAGTGTTTTATCAGTAAAACAGTCACCGGGTTACACAAACTGCTTTGCCACACATTTCCTCCAATTATATTACACATTATGGCTAATCTATTAGAAACCTACTTTATAATTAGTTTTTCTTGCACAGTAATATGTACACAAACACAAATTAAAGAGATACACTCAAGTTTTGCATAATATTTTACTTTCAGAATAAGTTATGTGCTGAAATCCCCACCATCCTTTCTGAAGGAGAGAGAACATTGTGTAACCCATGAAACTCCTGTGTGTCAGTAGGTAGTATAATATATGTACGGATAAGGAGTCATTTATGGAACAAGGCAGTGTGCAAAGTGCAAAAACAGTTACCCAAATGTTTGTACTTTGCACACTGCATTTTTCTCTTTAAGAATCGTAATAGGTCTCTGCACTGCATCAACACTATACTGGTAAGGGGATGGAGAGACGCTAGGTGCAAGTGAGTACTAAGGGCCATGTTCTTGCACCCATTAGTACTCTATTAATTGCACCCCAGAGATAAATACATTACTCCTTTTGTGTACTTAAGAGCAAAGACAACTTGTTTCTCATACCCTGTCTAACAGCAGGGCCAGCTTTAGGCCACTTTGACCTATTGTACCCAGTGCACAAAGACATACTCCTTAGCTCCAGCTGCCTCTCCTTGTGACGAGGGTTGGAACTAGGGGTAGGCAGAAGAGGTATCTGCATTAGGCAAAGATAGGGGGCACTTTGCAGGTATTTGTTGAAGGGTCTTTTGCCTACCCCAATCCTTGTTCACTCTCTCCTCCCCTCTGCTGCTCACCCCTGTGTCACCATGGGACCTTGTGACGTCATTGCGAATATATGTGTGCACACACGGTGGGGGGGGGGTTGGGAGTGAGGTGGCTGTCCAGTTTGCCTAGTGCATGTGGTTGGCTTGGTCTTTGCCCTGCAATTAGCTGGGGTGGGGACAGAATTGCGCCCATAGCCACCTGGAGACATCAGATATCACTGATGTTAAAATGTGTGTAGGGTGGAGAGTGGTGAAAAGGCAGCAGTAAAGAGGAGAATGGGAGAGGAAGTCACCTCTTGCTTTCCAATCCCCAAACCTACTTGGCCTTCCACCTAGCCCAAGGTCTAGATGCTCAGATCAGCTCAAGTTGTAATACCCTGGGGGATAGGCTTGAATGGAATATATACCCGAAAACGTTTTTTTCTACATAATGAAAGAAAACCAGCTGATTAATAGACAGGGAATCCTGGAGATAGAATACATTTCTAAGTAAAAAAAAAAGTCAGAACCAGAGAACAGGAAGGGAGAAACAAATACCACTTTTAATTGCAATTACATTTACAAATAACTGTATAACTATTGAAAATACCAATGACACCTCAGCTAATGAAATACAGCATGAACAATTATGTAAAATCTCGGATATAGTCACAAAAGCATTTTACCAGTATTTTTCAAGCAAGCTGGTAAATTGCAAATGGTGCAAAATTGTGGACAAAAAAAAACATGATTCTCAACTTGCTTGAATGGTGACAATACATTTGATGTGGCATCTTCTTGATGGGTTTAAGGTGGCATAATTCTTTATAAAATAAAAAAATAATAAAAAAAAGTTGTGACTTTCCGTAATTTTGAATTTGAAAGATAGATGATAGATAGAGAGAGAGTGAGAGAGAGATAGATGATAGATACACAAATATATAGGTAATAGATAGATACTGCATATAGATGGATGGATGGATGGATGGATGGATGGATGGATGGATGGATGGATGGATGGATAGATAGATAGAGGGAAAGATAGATGATCAATAGATTAAAGATAGATGGATAAATAGATAAATAGAGAGAAAATTGATGGATGGATAGATAGATAGATAGATCATAAAATTAAACACAAGCATGCAGCCTTCTTCTGCTCTCCTTATCTCCTTACTTCCCAAGACCGAGCTAACCTTAAATTGGCTCTTCACTGGGAATAAAGAAAAGACAACTGAATGTCACCATAGCTGCCCTCTAAGGATGCACAGACGACTCTGGAAATCTTTAGTGGTCTTCTGTACAGTAAGTTTCATTAATAATACGTTTCCAGCATGCATTGACTTGATACCTCAGTAGAGGTCATGCTACAAAATCCCTGCTCATGCTGCTAATTAAATTGAGAACTATTAATCATGCTATTATAAATTGCAGCATAACACATTAATTTTGTGAGGAAAGGGGGGTAAAACTTCAGCAAACACAATGATGTTTTGGCAAGGCTTGCCTAGGGGTCAGAGTCTTCATATTAATAGCTGCTGCCCGGGAAAGGAAAATGTTCTGCCATAAATAGGGCAGAAGATTTCCCAGTAGTCACTTCACAGTGAGGAAATGGAGCAGTTGAAGCCTGCAGGCTGAGGGCAGGGATTAAAACAGGAGAAGTTACAACATTGTAGCTGTCATTTAAAATGGCAACTGTTTTGGCAGTTACTGTAGGTAAATCTCAGCTGGTAATCGCGCAGCAATTTGGAATTACCCCTGCATACCCTTACAACTTTTAGCTTTCTGTTGTATGCAGAGATACATAATGTGCAATTTATGGAGGGAGAACAGTTTCACACCCTTCTTAGTTTCATTTACTTAGGACTTGGGGCATTACTATACTGTGCAGTTTACTCTGGATTAAAAATCTGGAGAGAGCAACCTTGGAAGACTGGGGCTCATTTGAACCATTTTTTCCTTTGCTCCTAATTTTTATGTCTGAATGACACTCAATTTAAGGGAGGGCTTGGGTAACAACTAAATGGATTACCATGTCCACCTGCTCATGTTTTAGTCTACTTGTGGGTGCTCATGATAGGCAGGGTGCACCTAAGTGCCTCCCCCTGTCATTTCTAGCACTTGTGCCTGTTTTGCTTACATTGTCCAGGGACCCAGCAGTTGGAAATGACTGTTTATTTATTTAATTTATATAGAATTATCTTACTGTAGGTTAAATTGTGAGGCTAGAGGGGAACTACCAACCAAGAGCAGCATGACCATGATTTGTTATAATGGAATCTACATGCTCCTGGATGGTATATCTATTATTGTGTTATCCTGAAAACACAGGTCCCGAGCATTCTGGATAACAGGTACTATACCTGTATATACAGGCCAGCCTTTCAACTAATTGACTGACAGACCGAACAACTATTTGACCTACTGGACCAACTGGATCTCATAGAAAGCTAGTCAAGCTCCTGTGACTCCTCTCAATCGTCAGGGCCCTTCATCAAGAAGGGGCACTGACAAAAAGATTTTTAGTGTGTAAAGACCAACTGGGATCTTGTAAAAAACCATAATCATAAAACTGACTGCCCCCCCCCCAAAGGGCTAAACATGCCCAGTTGCTTGAGCAGCAAAGTTAAAATCTGAATGAGGGCGTCTGGCTGCCTTAATTTATTGGAACAGGAACTGCTGTATCAAGCATCAGTATTCTTAGTGCTTCACAAGAAATTCCCTGTATGAGGTTAAATGTAGGCAATTGCAGATAATGAGCAGTAGCAGAATTAGTGACTGGAAGGATTAATAGCTTTGGGGGATTAAAACTATAGTGAAAGTTCATTCGGTTAATTTGATGAATTTGAAGTAAATTTTAGGAGTATTTCACAGAGGGCAGCAGAATTTCTCTGGCAGGGGGCGATTGTGTGGAATGAGCGGCTTGTCTTTGTCTCATGCTTGTAGTAAGTGACAGAGGACAGTTAGTTTGGTTCCACAGCTTGAAACAAAATTCATGTTTATTTCAGATAACTGTTTTAAATTTAAGGTCAGGTTAAACCGTATGTATATTTTTAGTTCCTATCTTATTTCTTCATATATAGCCGGCACTGTCACATGAAGTGAATTGCCTAGGGGCCTGTCACAGAAATCAAACCCTGTATAATATCTCTTCTTCTATTCCAATTCCAAAACGGAAATGTAGCTGTTCTATGTTTATATTTATTTTAGATGTTTAATGGCAGCCTAGTGCTCTACTGTTTGGTAGAGGCAACTATAGTAACCATTGCTGAATAGGAGTTTGCATAAAAGTTTTCCTAGATGCCCTGTGACATCATGGAGCTGCCCTTACATTATGGCAAAGGAAATGCAAATACTCAGGTAATAAATTAGGATGTTGTAGTGTCTTCCAGTGATATAACAATGGTGTGCAAAAAAAAAATCAGAAAGCCCCGGTGCAACTACTTTGTCTTCCCTCCCTCTGCCTACCTATGTCACCCACTGATGTCCCCTTGTAACGATCGGCACCCAATACCAGAACAAATGCCAAGCACCCTGGTCTCGGCTCGTGCTTCACCAGTAGTGTGACCACCTTTGGCCGTGGCGTAACAATATTACTGGGCCCCACAGCAAATTCATTTTTAGGCCCCCAAAATGTCTAGAGGTTGACCTGTTTTACCAATATTTATTGAAATTGTATATGAATTAAAGTCTCACAGCTATTCAGATGCCACCTGGACTTAAACGAGAGGTGCAGGGCAGGAGTTCTGGCCAGCAATGGGGCACGACTGTATAAGAGTCTTTAAAGGCCGAGGGACAAACAGGATTAGGCAGATTCGTGGTCAGACAGGCTGGATCGAGGCAAACAGATAGCAAGGATCGTCAGGCAGGCAAGGGTCAAAACCGGGTAATCAATCAGAAGAGGATGAGGCAGAATCGGTGGTCAGATAACAGGCTTGGGTCAGGATACAGATAACAGCGTAGTCAAAAGTCAGGCAGGGTCAAACACAGAATCAGGATCAAGGAACAGAAGCTTAACAGCACAGAAAGTCACCAGGGATTAAACCTATCACGGACAACTAATAACACTACAATGCCCCTTTAAATATTCAAAAGTTCGCACCATTGTGCACTGACGTCATCACGCCAGCGCGCATGCGAGCACAAACAGCCGGCAACCTAAGAAGAGGAGCGGCGCGCGTCCCGGCCACACCACTAGACCACCAGGGTAGGATTTTCTGACACCCCTACTCCCAGCCGCATAAGCAAGGAAGGCAAGAGTGCAGCCGCCGAGGGGGAAGAAGAAGCTGAAAACACGGTCTGGCCCACCCTGCCCTGGCCCCCCAGGGGGGCATTCAAACCTTCCTATAAGAAGATACTGATTTTGGGAGTATTTTTTAGTCCTTTTTGTAGCAAATAGTAGGTTTATGATGATTGCCCCTAAGTCTCTACTTACTTCCCTTTGCAGATTCAGAGCTCACAGGTGCCATCTTCCGGCTCTTCGGTCTTCTTTGGGTCTTTCTCCTTCCATTCAGCAATTTCTGTTACTTTCAGCACATGCGCACATGCGCTTACTTCCCGAAGAAGACCAAAGAGCTGAAGATGGTGCCCGTGATCTCGCCTACGCTGAATCTGCAGGTAAGTAAAGACTTGGGGCAATTACTGGAGTTTACACCTAGGCTGGGGGGAGCACAGGGGGACTATGGAGGATAGGGGGTACGTGTTTTCTTATGAATAAGGGGGTTGGTTCTCCTTTAATACCTTAAGTCTACTAGAATATAATTTCAGCATTAAATAAACCAAATAGGCTTGTTCTGCTTCCAATAAAGATTAATTGTATCTTTGTTTGGATCCAGTACAAGGTACTGTTTTATTACTACAGAGAAAAAAAATATGAAGTCTATGGGAGATGGCCATTCTGTAAAAAAAATCAAAGCATATTTTTTTAGTTTATTATTGGTTTACAAGTGTTCCTCTACACTGCCCTGGTCACTTAGTTTGAAGCTTTGATGCCAGGAGGAGGAAGGGGGGATGCTATTGAAAAGAATCCACATTAATTACTGCTCATCAGCATTAATCATACTGACAGCTCCTGTTAGCTGCTATGTTTATTCTATGCCCACCTTTTCAACTTTTCTGTCAAATAGTGGATTTTATTATTCTCTCCTGGGAAAGATCCTTCTTTATGACCAGATGCTGAGAGAATACATTTTTCCTTTGCTGACTGAAACACTAGCCAACTTATTTTATTTTTAAATTAAAAACAAAACAAAACATGAGCAGTGCAATTAATATTCATTCCGTGGCTGTTTAAGAACAAGATCTCCACCATGATAAATATCTTTCCATGACAGGTCAGTTATCAGGAACATTTATGATATAACCAGGAAATTGTGTTCAAACCTTTTTATTCAACAAATTATTTTTGACTCATGACCAAACGAAATCTAAAGAAGTGTAGCTATCTTTTGCCTAAATTAAACGCAAAATTTACTATAGTAACGAAGCCTGACCAATAAAGCACACACCATCAGGTCCACTATTGTTTCTTCCAATCATTTGTAGTATAGTGTGCATCAGATTGTTTAGTGTCATGCATAGTAGGAAGGAAATGGTGTGTGCAGAACACATACACATGACACAGGAATATAATAAACAGTTGTGTGCGCATGCATCATTCACCCCATAATGAATCGCTTCCATCTTACTGCATTTTCAAAATGACCCTTCATGGAAGAACATTTGTTATCCTTACTGAGGTTGACTTTTGTGTTTAAATAATCTAGCTATTTTTATTTTTTGCTTACAAGCCTGGGTTTGTCGCATCTTTATTGCAGAGCAACACAAGATTTTTATATTTAGGCAGAAAGGCAGTAGGGAGGATCCTAGCAACTAAAAACATGTAACGCTCATATCGGTGCTAGTAAAAGCAGTGGAATCCCTTGTTATAAACAATTAATCAACACTAATGGGCACATTCAATTTATAAACAGGCTTGATGTGGTATGGTTCAATCACAATATGAATCAGCGCCTATGGCAAACAGAGAAGCCGGGGGCCAAATATGGTGTAGTATTTCTTAATAAAGCTGTTTTGCACCACGTGTGAGTTAATTAATTTATATGGTAGAAGTTGTGTTTCCTTTCTTCGATAGGTAAGAGATCCCTTTTCGCTTATAGACTCCTTCACCAATTTTGGTAAAAATTGCCTACTTACAAGACCCCCTCCCTGGGTTGCATGTAACGGTAGCTTTTTACTGTTTCCTCCGCTCTCCCCCTCGTGCTCAGCTCCGGGGAAAGAAGCACAGAGAAACTAATAGCATACTACTGTTTATTATAACATTCAATATAAAAAAAAAAATGTTTGCACTCACATTTAAATGATAGCTTCAATCACATTCAAACAAGGTTCTTTCGTAGTTCCATGCATATGGGTGTGTAGGATAGGGATTGTGCCGGCAATAAAAGTTCTTCCTCCTGCTCCCCCGTGGCTCTGGATACAGTCCTTGTTAATGCTGCTATCAATAAGCCTGACGCGTTTCGCCAATAGATTTGGCTTCCTCAGAGGCATGTGGTATGGTGGCTTATCAACTTTATGATCATAACTTTGTAACAAAAAACCCTGTCTTTTTCAACTTATGCATTTGCTTATATACTGAATTACTTATTTGACGGGACTGTATACTTTAATACATTTCTACTTAGCCTTAGGAGTGCTCCCACAACCGCCTTGTTTTGTATTTGTTTATTTTTATACCATAAAAAAGCACCAAAATGTTAAAATGCTTCAACGCTGACTACCAAGTATCACTTTGCACATACATTCCATATGTGAAGGCTCTTGTATAGCTATTTTTCGAAGCCCATAACCCAAAGTAAACAATCTTCTTAATCGTCATACAGATAAAGATAAAAGGTCCTCTGCACTCAACCCTTAAAATGTTGAGTGCAGAGGACCTTTTGCCTATATGAATTTTGTGGTCACAGCCTCTTTGCACCATTGCATTATTTAAAATTTAATGGTGAGCACAACTTTCCTTTTTTTACTTATATAATCTTCGTAACAATTACATATTCTGTGCAGGCTTCTACATGTGGCAAAATCCTCAAATATTTGCTGGCTTTTACCCAAAGGTAAGGGGGGTCAGGGCCGGGCCAAGGTAGTTCAGCACCCTAGGCAAGGGGTACAATCAGCGCCCCCCCCCCCC
>CM044438.1:96114615-96132596 GCA_024363595.1 Xenopus borealis
GTCTGGGGGGTGATGTGGGGGCCCTTGAGGTGGCAAGCCTGGGTGCCCCAGTCCAATGCTGGGAACCACTAATCTATGTATATCCTAAAATCCCTTAATTATCAAATTGCTAGAGTTTCATTAATGCTACCCACTGTCTACTGTTATTAACAATGGCACTGGTTGGATCAATTTACATTCCTTTTCCCCAGAGCTTCCATTGCTTTGAACATCATGGAATCCATCTTTCATATAGTATGCCTGTTCAATCTATGGAAAGGACTTAAGTTACCTTTACTATGGGTCTTATGATTTTTTAACTATGAGGGTTAATCAGAAGGTTATACTGTCCTTTACCAAAGTTCTGACTCACCACTCAAACATAAATATAATGGTATGCAAGCCATTAAAATGCTTCAGTTCAAAAGACAGCCATTACTTTTTATCTAGGTCTGGGCTTCTATGATTGCATCTGTGCATGAAGATAATGAGCTGCATAATCATGGCTGCTATACATGGCAAATGGCTGAGGATAACTCATGCATTTGTAGAAATATTTAAGACAAATTGCACTTTAAAATGAATGAATGGGTTTAGTAGGTGAAAATTGTGGTTATTGCCCAGTGAGATTGGGAGCAACATAATTTACCTTAAAGACTCAGAGGTCTTGCTGTTCACTGTGCAAGATGACATTTTTCATAGAGACTAATTTGCTCTTATTTTTCTCAGAAAAGGGTCTTCTAAGCAGCTTCTACACACATTGCACGCTCCCAGAAATCACCATTACTGCTTGACTTTTGGTCTCTTTTCCATTATGACGCTTTTTACAGAGAGTGATTATTAAGACAAGGAACTATACCCTGGATTTAGTGAAGGAAATGTTTGCATAATCAATTTTACTGAAGAATCTGTTATTTTCCTACTGTTTAGCCTTTGTTCGTGTCCAATATATTTATAAGACACTTGCTATTTGTATCCTTGAGGTTAACATGTGTGAAACTAGGCACTCTGCCAGTTCTGCGGCTTCATCTACCTAATGTACACACACAATGAAGCCGCATGACTTCAGTGGAACTTGCTGAGAGAACATAAGAGACTTGCTAACAATCAAGGACAATCTATGGCAAAGCCATAAAACATCACATTATATAATACTTGGAGGGGGGGGGGGGTTGATTTTTTTTATAGCTTAACATTGTCATGTTTTCGGTTGTTGGTTTGAAAATGAACGAAGAATACTAAAAAAAATGATAAATACAGTATATCTAAAAATCAAGGACAAATATCAAAGCCTGCTTCTGGAACTTAGCTCACTTCATTGTTAATATTCCCATTCTTGTATGTGTGAATCAATCATCAGATAATTCAGTGGTAGTTGGTAGAAGTAAGCTATACAGAATCTTCCTTGCCAGCTCCTTGCTGTTAAAGAGCAGGTGATGATAATGGAGATCTGATACACTGCTGAGGCACAGGCTCTTTGATAGCAAAGATGGACGTTTCAGCTGTATCCATGGCAGCTAACGCATGATATGCAGAAAAGTCTAGTCAGATGAAGAAGCGATGTCAAGTATGTACTATATGTAAATAAATATATATATATTTTTAATACAATATTAAGACTAAACCTTTGCATATACATTTTTCTAACTAATTCAATACTTACAAACTTCAGATTCTGAAATGTTGTGTATTACCTATTCCCATTCATTATTTATGTTATTAAAGTACCACATTTTGGCTGATACAGATAATCTTGACTTATTTTTAGAAGCTGCTTGTTTTGAGGTCACTTATATAGAACCAGTGATCTGGTACTGTATGTTCCTCTGGGTTGAGCCACAGGAGATACTCTGCCTGTAAATAGTGTCCTTTTTGTTATCTAGTCTAGACAATTATATCAAATACAAGAACTCTTTCATGGACAGAGACTGTCTCAACCATCGTGGAATATTACTATTGATCTGGCCTTCTGAGTGTTTTGCAGTTTCTGTTGCCCTTAATTTCTTGTAATGTCAACTGGCATGTTGGTCTGATTCCATGTTAACTGTATTCTTTCCATAAAGTTCAAATAAACTCAATATTAAATCCTCTGTATTCACTGGGCCCCACCCTCAATCCAGATAGAAACAGTGTTTCAATGAAAGGGCTAATTAAACCTGCCACCTCCATTATCCTGTGCTAGATCATTCAGCTTATCCAAGTCTCCTGTTTCATGTTTGTGTTATTTCTTCAGCTTCAGTTCCTGATCCTGGTTCCTGAATCCTATAAATCCTGTTCCTGCCAGATCATCCTCCATATATTCTGACTCCCTGGTTTTAAGCCTTGGTCTGATAATTTACTGTTTTTTGCCTGCCCTGACCTTCAGCTTCTCCTACCGACTGTGTTTTTGATTGCCGGCCCCTTTTCCAGACCTCTGCCTGAACTTGGGGTTATTATTATATGTTACATATGCTGAGGTTTGTGTTTTATCTGTGTTTTCTGAACCTTCATTATATGCAAATGTTTATTCAGCAATTCGCTCCTTAGAAACAGTACAACCAGCCTTTCTGACACTAACGATTGAGAATTGACTCTTAATCAATTTATTTCTCAGATGATATTTTTCCATAAACCTGTTTACTGTGCAACATTCAAAAGACTGTTTAATGCCTGCATTCTGATTCTAGTGGGTGCAAACCCTTGAAGCTAGTTTCATTTTGTTCATTAATATTCACTATTCTTGCAGTGTTTGCGCTGGGATTGACACAAGTGTATGGATGTGACCGAAGAAGGAGGATACTGCATGTGGTAGGGGCTGAAATTGGTCTGGGGATTTTCAGAAGGCTGATATTGGCCCTGGGTTGCCCTAGCCTTACTCTTAACTACAGATTCCAGTCCCCTGTATTCACTTTTTTTTATTAATCTTTTTTTTTTCAGGAAGAAAAGGAAATTAATAGTGCTTTTACAGGAATAGGCAGAACTGGACATTTCCCAGTCCGATTAGGTGTAAAACTTATGTTTCCCACTTATTCCTGTGGTACATATTGAATTCAAAACCTTGTGGTCAATACTTGAGCATTCATGTTTTTTTAAGTGAGGGTTGGGATGGTGTGGTAGAAGGAAAGAAGGGAGGGGGAAGGGAGAGGGAAGAAGGTGGTAGGGGGGCAGAAAAAACAGAAATTGGTATAAGGATGCTAATACAACTTATCCGCATCCTGCGGGGATTTGTTTCAAGGTAGAAATAGGATAATAGTCTATTTGGTATAGTCACCCTTTTTGTAAGTATGTCCTTTAGTAATGCTTTTAAGAAGATATATTGATATACAACTTTGCAATAAAAATGGCCACAGAGCTCCTCAAAGCTTCAGACCTACTTTGGTTCCTTGATTGCATTCCATCGCAATGCTAGGCAACAAATGAACTGGTCAGTTCATAATAAATAATTCATAATGTGGCGTGCGCACAGTGGACTTTTACTGACCTAATATATGCTAATGTAAAAATGACATTTATATAAAAAATAAATGTGTCTTCCATAAAGTTCTACAGTATATCCATTCTGGTGATACTTTGCACTGCTCAGATTATATATTTACCAAGTGTTATGAAAGCTATTTTGTATTTAGAAAACTAGACTTGAAAAGAAGCTGAGCACATTCATAACAATGCCATACAAAGTTGGCATAAGAGGCTGGAACATCACAACGCCCCCAATTAAATTGTCAGAGTAAAAATAAACCTCTGTGGTACATTTGTCCAAGACTTCAGCAAATCATGCCTGTGGTGTTAGTCTTACTCATTAACAAACTTTCTGAAAAAAAAAAAGACAAGGAAAGTTTTGTCATTCCCTTTGCTAAAAAGGTTTTTTTTTTTGTATTATAATAAAAAGGAATATACTGTGAAGTGTTAGCACACTGGCAATTATATGTTAGCACATTCATTGTTGTATGTATAGCAGGCAGCTGATGAAAAGATTTTTCTAGAATCATTTGTAATTAAAATAAACCAAATATACAAAAAAATGTGCTAACTAATGCAAAATAAATACATAATATATTAACAAATAATTCAAAGTCTGCAAGTTTTAATAACACTCAAATTACCCCTTTCAAAGCAGACAACAGAAAATATGCAACACAATATTAAAAGTGCAGGGATAGTTTCTTCTTTGAAAACATGGGAAAATATACTTTTTTTTAAGGGGCTATGTAGCCTCATTGCACTCCCACTTAATGGCTTAATTATTGGTGAGCACAACCTTCCCTTGTTTAGTTTATACAGGAGCAGTGGCCAGCTCCATGGCAAAGCTCCAACCCTTTTCAGCTACAGTCAGGTGATCCCACTGGTGGCCAATAAAAGGGAAGTCATGTTTGGGAGTTTTAACCTTGAAAGTTGCAGGTAAAACTTAGTCCCTGTGTTCATAATGAATCAGATGAAAGCTGAGTGTAGGACTGGCCAGACCAGGGATGACTCTGATGTAGTTGGCCAGCTTAAATACTGTATATTGCAATATATGGTCAAACAATCCCTGTTTTGTTTAAAGGGGACGACATGTTTAGTAGCTGAAGGCCCACAATGTCTAAATGTCTTATTAAATTAAATTATAAATATTGATAATGAATTGAGTGCAGAGAATCTCTTGCATACATCAGAACCCAATATATGTCGGCAGAACAGTTGGCTAGTAAAAGTTGGCGAATAATGCAGCTAGGCAAGAAGGTGTCGCAAAACCAAGAAAAGAATGGAAGAAGAGCTCCAGCAGGTTAACTGCAAGCCATTTATTCCACATAGTGATTACACTTCCACTACCTTGAAGAAATGGTTTGCCTTTAACTTGCTGGAGCTCTTCTTCCTATCTTTTCTTACTTTTTCAACACCTTATTACTCAAAGTGATCTCCTAACTAGTGATGGGCGAATCTCCCGCGATTCGCTTCGCCGAAAAATTCGCGAATTTCTAGAGAAATTCGAGAATCGGCAAAAAATTTGCGAAACGAGTCGCGGGACGATTTTGTCGCGCGGCGCGTCAATTTTGTCGCGCGTCTGTCGCGCGTCGCGTCAACTTTGCCGCGTCGCGGTGTGTCGTTTTCGGCGCGCGTCGCGTCGTTTTCGGCGCGTCACGTCAAAAACGACGCGCGACTGACGCGCGACTCCTTTTCATCGAATATTCGCCAAGCGAAATTTCGCTGGTGATTCGTGAATTTATTCGCCAGCGGCGAATCGCGGGAATTCGCCGCGAATTCGACCTAGGCGAATAAATTCGCCCATCACTACTCCTAACTGTAGCATTTATGCTACACATCAATCCTTTCCAATTTTACTTTTTGTAGTTGAGAAATCTTAAAAAACAATGCACAATATTAGTTGTATTAGACCACCATTAATTGGGCAAGTTTCAGGATGCTAAAACCATGTGGGTGTTAGGCCTGTTGTAATGTGTAATAAATATTCTAGAAGCAAATTTAAATATAATTACTGATCTACAAATATTTACAAAGGTGGAACTTGTAGCCCTCTTTAAGGGGAAAATTTTCTTAAGTGCGAAAATTCTCCAGCAACGGCTTCGCAGCCAGGGGTCAAATTTGTTCAGACAACGCTACTAAGATGCGAAGTTTCACGAACACTTGAGAATTTTCACTAGCATTATTTCACCAGTGTGAGCGAATCAAAGCGAAGATGTGCTAGCTTTCAATTCTACCTAGTGCAGCTTTGTCAGAGGTCTTGTGCTCAGGCTAATTTGCATACTGCTGGAAATTTTAAGTTGAATGCACCTCTTTGTTACATGGTGCCTCTAATACATTACTTTTACACAGATAACTAGACATGCCAAGGGAACCTTAATAAAATCTAGAGTTGTTTTAATGCCCACTGTAAAATAATATTCCCATATGTTATAAAATGTATGGGGGAAACCGGTTACACAAAAAACATTTTTAAGACTTTCGCAGCCTGTCACCCTGAAAAAAGGAAAAGACGCCAGCGTTTTTTGAACGTAGAAGTTTTTCCACTCAAAAAATAAACTAAAATAAAAAAAAGTAACTGGAGATTGAGGAAGTTCTATGCACTCCATTCCACTTCTCCTGGTCCGAGCTAGCGAAGGTAAGTCTGGTGAAAGTGGTAACGTTCAGTAAAATCCTCATCTTAGTGAATTTGTGGAGTAACATCCATTCGTCAGAGCAAATATTCAGCTGGCAATAGAGTGTGAATCAAATCTAGCGTCTATTTCATTTGCTAGTGAAGTGATGCCTGCATCTGTCAGTAAATCGTCAAAGTCGATGTGGGCGGTAACGGCGACAAATCGTCGATAGTTTTAGTCACTCCGCCCTTTACTAAATCTAAGCTTCAATAATTTATGTGTTTTGGGGGTAGGGTTGCCACCTTTTCTAATTTTTTTTACCGGCCTGCGGGCGGCGCATGACATCAAAGGGGGCCGGCCTATGATGTTTTGGGGGCGTGGTCACAAAGCCGGGCGTTGAACAAGGGGAGGAAAGGTAAGTATACGGGGGATTGGGGGCTGGCTGATGGGTCTTTTTAAGGGTATTACAAATTTACCGGAAGCTACATTGCCAGTAAATTTGTAATACCAGCCCTGGCCTTGGCGGGTGTTTTACCGGCTAGGCCGGTAAAATACCGGCCGGGTGGCAACCCTATTTGGGGGGAAAACTTGGTGATTTAATTTATGGGAAGGGGCTAACACATTGGTAAAAATAAATAAATTAGGGTTTACTTCTCTTTTGAAAGGAATATTAATCCTCTGAGCACTGCTAATTTTTTCGCAGTTGCTACTGACTGTGTTTTATACTGCTTGCTCAGTACATAATGTTGCAGGCCCAGAGTATCAGCAACCTTTAGTTAACCCTCTGGTTGCTCTCAGGTTGAGCCAAAAAAATGGTATCAGCAGTGTAAGAAGTGGAATACCAAAGTAAAGGCTAAATATACAAAATGAATGAGTTACACCCTGGGTAAGCTCTCATCAATTAATTAGTTGTGTTTGATCCCTTTTAATACAAGTTGTGCTTTGTAAGTTTAAAATAATAATATAGCACTGTTATTGTTCTGTTCTTCCTTTAGAGCAGTGCTGTTCAAATTCTAATGTACTGAGGGCTGGAATTTTTCTGGTCGTCGTGGTTAAGGGTTGAGTGTTGATCACTCCCTATTTTAAACCACACCCACGTTACCACAAGAACTTTCAAGACCATGTCCACATTAATGGTGGTAGCACATGAAAAAACCAAATGCTTGGTGCTCACTGCAGGGATATAACTCATGACTCAAATGTGAAAAATGTAAGTCATATTAAAACATAACCTTAAATCCATATGCCTCCTCCTACGCTGTGGATAACACTGCACCCCCAGCACATGATTAAACATCTGAACAACAATTTCCAAATGCTAACAAACCCCAGAACAAATCATACCAGGCTCATGCCCCACATGCAGAGTATGGCACTCACAGGGCAAGCAGATTATGGCACACACACAAGGAGCATAGGACAAGCAGATTATGGCACACACACAAGGAGCATAGGACAAGCAGAATATGGCACACTATAGGGCAAGCAGAGTATGTCACACACAGGGAGAATAGGGCAAGCAGATTATATCACACCCAGGGAGAATATGGCAAAAAGATTATGGCACACACAGGGAGAATAGGGCAAGCAGAGTATGGCACATACAGTAGCATAGGGAAGGCAAAATACAGCAACAGAAAGGGAACCTATCAGGATTCTAAGATGAAGAGCTCATACTGTGCTACATACAGTGACACAATGCTGATGCCCTTCCAACAGTTTGTATGAGTGTGAACAGGTGAACAATGTGGCCATTTACAGTCTGGGTCTGACGTGTAAACAGTCCATGGTTTTAGGGATGTAAACAATAGAGGTGTTTCAGAAGTGAACAAAGCACAGGGGGATTACAGGGGTGAACAATCCAGGATTTTACAAACTGAATCAAACAAGGCAGAAGCCACTCTGAAGCAGCGTAGGTGCTTCTTCACTGTGAGGACAGGGAGGTTGTGGAATGCACTGCTGGATGATGTTGTGATGGCTGATTCTGTTAACGCCTTTAACAGCGTCTTGGATGATTTATTGGACAGTCATAATATCAAAGGCTATTGTGATACTAAACTCTATAGTTAGTATAGATATGGATATATATCATTTATGAGAAAGTATGGAGGGGTGTGTGTGTGGATGCTGGGTTTCATTTGGAGGGGTCGAACTTTGACTTTGTCTTTTTTCAAACTGATTTAACTATGTAACTAAATCTTAATACTGATACATTTTAAAGTTTACACAAGGTAAGTAGTCACATCAGGCAGCGTTTCAAGTGGGGCTATAAAAGAGGGGGTTGCAGGCCATATAATGCTCACTGGCCATCAGATGGACAGCACTGCTCTATAGGAAGCTAAGGACCTTACAAAGGTAAAGTTATCCTCTTAACCTCCCAGCTATACTAGCTTAGGGAAGTGAAACACCATATTTTTTTTCAATTAATTAATTTGCAGTATTTAACTTTTTGTCTCCAGTCAGATAACTCACCACAGACCATTTATATTTCTAAAACATAATGCATTGAGCATTTCATAGACATGGGTTGCTATGCAGAGAGATTCCACCAAAGAAGTTAAGTGCAAATCAAAAATTGATCCTCTTCCAAAAATGTCAAATATGTCAAGTCACATAAGAATATGGAAATCTTTGCAAACATCTGTGAATGGAACACCAGACTCATTTCAGTAAAAAAAATATATCTATGCGTTGCGGTTCAATGAACGCCCACTGTAAGACTGTTAGTTATTAACATTTCTAACATGTTAACTGAACGTTATTTGCCGGGTGACTTATGTAATTATACAAGGCATCTGGATAATTTAATGACTTTCTTAGCATAGAATTCCCGTAGCTGGAGGTATAGTGTTATATCATGAACAAATGTTCCAGAACAGAAGCAATGCGTTCTATACTTCACATCAATGCTCATTGGATTTATGAGTCAATTCATCAAAGTCGTGAAAGCAATAAAGAAAATTGCCATCGTAATTCAGCCTCAGCTCACATGACTATGTTTTTGTTATAATCAATAGTATTTATCAAAGTCAGGTGTTGATTTTAATGTTGGCAAAGTGTGAATCTGAATTTTTTTGCAGGATATAAATATAAGCTAACATTTTGAAATTGAAGAGTGAATGCCTGTAAAGCACTAGATTTTGCAGTTATGGTCCTCTCATTACATAGTTACATAGTTAAATCGGTTTGAAAAAAAGACAAAGTCCATCAAGTTCAACCCTCCAAATGAAAACCCGGCATCCATACACACACCCCTCCATACTTTCACATAAATTATATATGCCCATATCTGTACTAACTATAGAGTTTAGTATCACAATAGCCTTTGGTATTATGTCTGTACAAGAAATCATCCAAGCCCCTCTTAAAAGCATCAACAGAATCAGCCATCACAACATCACCCGGCAGTGCATTCCACAACCTCACTGTCCTCACTGTGAAGAACCACCTACGCTGCTTCAAATGAAATTCCTTTTCTTCTAGTCTGAAGGGGTGGCCTCTGGTGATCCTCTTTATGGGTAAAAAGGTCCCCTGATATTTGTCTATAATGTCCTCTAATGTATTTGTAAAGTGTAATCATGTCCCCTCGCAAGCTCCTTTTTTCCTGGGAAAACAATCCCAACCTTGACAGTCTACCCTCATAATTTAAGTCTTCTTCAAGAAAGTTTATACACAAGGCGAAGTGCAGCCGGTCCTATTACTGTCCCACTGGTGCTCCATCCTGGCACCCAATAAATCAATACAAAGTTCAGAGTACATGACAGAAGGACAAAATCGCAGAATTACTGCTAATGTCCAAATGTATTGTAGTCCACACAACATGTTTCAGGCACCATGTGCTTGAAAAATGGCACATGGTGCCCGAAACATGTAGTGTGGGCTACAATAAATTTGCACATTAGCAGTAATTCTGAAATTTTGTCCTTCTGCCCTGTATGCTGAACTTTGTATTAATTTGTCTTCCATCCCTCTAACCAGTTTAGTTGCATCTCTCTGTACTCTCTCCAGCCCATTTATATCCCTCTTAAGAACTGGAGTCCAAAACCACATTGCATACTCCAGATTAGGCCTTACTAAGGATCTATAAAGAGGCACAATTATGTTTTCATCCCTTGAGTTTATGCCCTTTTTATGCAGGACAGAACAGTATTTGCTTTAGTGGCCACAGAACGACACTGCCCAGAATTAGACAACTTCTTATCTATAAAAACCCCAAGATCCTTCTCACTTAAGGAAACTCCCAACACACTGCCATTTAGTGTATAACTTGCATTTATATTATTTTTGCCAAAGTGCATAACCTTGCATTTATCAACATTGAACCTAATTTTCCAGTTTGCTGCCCAGTTTCCCAACTTAGACAAATTTGATTGCTTTTCATGATGAGGTAAGTAAGATGTTGGACAGTGGGGGGGCAGTACATGTGATCTATTTGGATTTTGCCAAAGCGTTTGATACTGTGCCCCAGTGACTGCTTTCTAAACTAAGGTCTGTTGGTCTTAATGAAGTCGTTTGCACATGGATAGGAAACTGGCTACAGGATAGGGTACAGAGGGTGGTTATTAATGGTACATTCTCTACTTGGAGTAAGGTTCTTAGTGGGGTCCCTCGGCTCGGTATTGGGTCCACTTTTATTTAACTTTTCATTAATGACTTAGGGGAGGGTGTTGTAAGTAATGTATAAGTGTTGCAGATGATACAAAACTATCCAGTCCAATTAATTCCATCCAGGATGTGGCATCCTTGCAACGGGATCTTGACAAACTGGCAATCTGGGCAGCTAAGTAAAAATATTCAAGCCACTTATACCCTTAACGGGACTGGAAAAGGACCTTGGAGTCCTTGTAGTTGATAAACTCGGCTGTAGCAAGCAATGCGAGTCAGCAGCATCAAGGGCAAATAAGGTCTTGAACTGTATTAAAAGGGGCATAGAGTCACGGGAGGAGGGGGACATTCTTCCACTTTATAGAGCACTTGTAAGGCCACATCTAGAATATGCCGTACAGTTTTGGTCTCCAGTGTTCAAACAGGACATTATTGTATTAGAGAGGGTACAGAGAAGGACAACAAAGCTGGTAAAATGTATGGAAAATCTTAGCTAGGAGGAAAGACTGGCCAAATTGGGGATGTTCACGCTGGAGAAGAGGCGCTTAAGGGGTGAAGTGATAACTATGTATAAATATATAAGGGGATGATATAATAATCTCTCTAATGCTTTATTCACCAGTAGGTCTTTCCAGCTGACACAAAGTCACCCATTCCGTTTAGAAGAAAAGAGGTTCCACCGAAATATTTACAGTGAGAGCTGTCTTCAGTGAAATGTGCAGTTAAACCTCTTCATTAAAATAGCTCAGCAAGTCCAGTTGCTTTGAGTTACTTTTGATAAAAATACAGGTCTTTTGTATTTACCTGCTACATGGGAGCTGCTGCTAAATTCCAAAGGGAGAGGTACTTTTGGGAAATGGTAGCGCTACCTGGGGAATAAGAGCTCTTGGGAAGGGACATTCCATTTGAACTGTGTGGTTATTAACCCCTTCCAGAGGATTGGGACTTTGATATTAAAAAGGACTGTGTTGGAACAACAGTTAAGTACCTAATAGTGATTTAGGTAGTATCCCACGTGTCCCCAGTGTACGAGTGCATGGTGTATTTGTTTGCCCAAGTTTTCCTACAGTAATATAAAGTTTATATTTGTTTAATTTATGTGTTTGGTTTATTATTTATAGTGGAATCCAACTGGAGGTGTCTTCCTCAGTGTTCCCTAGGTGGAGGTACTGCACTGTAATTCCCAGTTCCCAGTACTTTTTATATGCAAAAGGGACTCAGGGCCCCTGGATTGCCAAGGGTAAACTGCTATTTTAAGAGACAGTAACCAAATTAGGGTTATAGTAATATTATGTTTTATTAGTAGGTGTGTGTTCTTTTGTATGGATATATATATATATATATATATATATATATATAATATACAGTTATACTGCTCAACATCCTTGAAAAAAGGTCTCGGATTAAGATGCTTTTCGTGTGAAATAAAAGCCACAATCTTTCACTACAACAGTGTGCATGTCATGTTTCGAAATGTAAATTCACAATTGACCGTGCACCTCTGGCTTTCTCCTTAAAGGAGTGTGGACATTGTGGGACTTTATATATTAGGGATGCACCGAATCAAGGATTCGGTTCGGTATTCGGCCAGGATTCAGCCATTTTCAGCAGGTTTCGGCCCAATCCTTCTGCCTGGCCGAACCGAATCCTAATAAAAACATTTTTAGCCCCGCACTTCGTGTGGAAAACTTTGTGAGCGGCTGGCTTTTGCCCTTCCTCTAACTAATTTTTATATGCAAATTAGGGTTCCGTTTGATATTTGCCCGAATCTTTCACAATGGATTCAGGGGTTCAGCCGAATCCAAAATAGTGGATTTGGTCCAGGAATATTAGCCACAACTTTATTTGCTCCCTATCGCTGGCTAAAGATTTAAAAATATACCGTGTTGTGATTGGCTAGCAAAGAGGCTAGTCACAGTACTGAATATTGAAAATATTTTCAGTACACCTCAAGTGTAACATTACTATGCTTTTCGTGGTGATGTGACGGGGAAAGGCGTGTGGAAATTTTGCGCTATGTCTGTACATTTAAGACAATTTTTCTTGAGCAGTATATATAGTTTCCCCCCAAAGAATCACTATATATGAAATAATTTGGAAAAAATATAGCTTTTTTACTGTTTGCCTTGTAGATATTGCATTGATGCTGACCTCCCTCTTGTAAGTCAACCCTGCGCCAAAGGATTTTATTGTTTCATAAAACACTACACTACAAATATGGATTATGGATTCACTGTTGTATATTTATTGTTTTGGCCTGTTTTAAATAATGGATGGATTAAAAACCTGTATGTACCTGCATGTACCTGATTATAATTTGCAGGTGAACTAGATATATACTGCCAGTTTTGAAATTCCTCATAATGAAAGAAAACTCCAGTGAATAAATATAGTTAGGTAAGTGAGGACATTTGCATTGTTTGTATATTTTCAGAGAAACCACTCCCAGGAGTGTCTCAAGTATGCTTAGAGAGGATTCTGGGATTTGTGGTCCACTGGAAGCCAGTGAGGATTAAAGACCCATACACCAGTGAGGGTGTGGAAGTGGGACTGTTTCTGTTAACTCTTATGTGAATCCCCATGTGAAGCCAGTGAGCTGAAGATTTACTTAGTTTGTGCAAAATAAAAGTCAGCAAAGCCATTCTCTGTGCTGAAAACTGTGCCATGGCTATGATCTTCGCTACCTGAAGCTCACAATATCTATCTATCTACATATATAAAAATCTGTTTAGAGGATACCGGCACTCATGATAAAGTTAGTTACTGATTGCCTGGGTGCACAACTCAAACAAGTCACTTTTTTCAAAGTGGTGACCCAGCTGAAACGTTAGTTTTTTTTGTGCCCATAGTAAACACTTTTCTTTGACTGGTAAGATTGTGAGTGCCTTCTTTTCTCCATGATATATATCTATATATATATATATATATAAATTTCCCACAGTACAATAAAGGGTTGCTCATCTTAGACCATGTGATTTAAACAAAAGGATGTGGAATCCATCAAATTAAAGGTTAAAATAAACTTTGAAGTCATGTCTGACATGCTTCTAGAATAGTAATGTTTTTATTTGGCATCCATTTGTGTTCAGAATGAGGTTTAAAGTCATTTTAAAACTGTTGGTAGGGATAACATCCATGTCTATACCAAGACTTAGTCAGCTTGTTTTGACTGGTTCAGCCTTCCTTAAATAACCCTCTTTCACTTGTGATGTTTATAATGACATTTTACCTTGAAATTAGCAATTGGAGGTAGATTATATATTTTTTTTTAAATTCAAAGCCTGAAAACTCCAAGGGGTAGATTCATCAAAGAGTGAAGTTCCGCCACTAGAGGGAAATTCCACAGCTCTCAATTCATTTCTATGGGATTTTGCAAGGCGTATTCATCAATGGGTGAAGTGAAAGTTCACCCTTTGATGAATACGCCTTTAAAAATCCCATTGAAATGAATCGAGAGCTGTGAAATTTCACTCTAGTGGCGGAACTTCACTCTTAACTTCACTCTTTGATGAATCTACCCCCAAATGTGTGCTTATTTACTTGAACATCAAAAGCTTGAAACTCTTTAAAAAGTAAAAAAATCAAACGCATGGAGATTAAGTTTACTCCCTTACAGTATTTTCAACAAAATGTGCTGAATTTCAAAATAGTCTTAAAAACTAAAATTGAAAATATCTTGAATTTTGAAAATTCAACCCCCCTTGACTTTTATATAAATTTTTTCTAGTTTTTGAGGTTTTTGTATTTAATAATGCTGAAAAGTCTGTAAAATCCAATTTTTTAAATTGGCAGCAAGTAATTGTGAATAGCAGAAAAAAAAAACGCAATTGGAATTTTGGTAAATCTTTCCCTTGGTATGACATAAATTGTGTTCTAATAAATTTGCAGTTGGTCTTTTCAAATCATTATTGATTATAAATTGAAAACAACTTTTAGTTCTACAGCATGAACAAAACTTTGGAACATCAACATTGGCCCCCATTTTCAGCTGTCGTGTAACTCTACTTCAGGGCCTTTAATGCAATCTCCCTATAGATGCGTATAAAGATGCAGCCAATCTGGATCTTGCTGCACATGCTCTGTGTTGGCTTGGCTATCATCAAATAGAAAGGTATATCGCTATATAAAAATAGAAAGATAAAGAGAAGTTACTATATTGTCCCAGAATCTCACTATGTACATTATCATAAATGTTTCTAAAGCAAATTATCTGACAATGTTGAAGCACAAAATTCTCAAGTATTTTTGCTCAATTGATTTTCCTTAAAATAACTGGTTTCAAGATAGCACCATAGGTCTAATAACTATGGTTGTATATTGGTGTATATATTCTTTATTTTCTCATTGTTTAAGTAGCAATATTTCTCTTTTGTGATCTGTTTTTCTGAAAATGTTACTATAATGAATAAGAGCGTGAAAATAAAAAATAGAAATAGGTTAAAACTTTCACCCTAGGAGTTAGATAATATTTAATGTGAAAAGAACTCTGATTTGGGAAACCTTGTATCTTGTGCATTTATATGTATAATCTGAGGATTCACTGTGCAATGTCTCATACAATTGTTTATCACAAAATAACTCACATCACAGAAAAAAAGAATCCCAAAGCATTTCTTTTTAATAAGTCTTCTGCTACAAAATTTTATTGGTATCCTTTTATGTTCCCTCAAGAGAATGTAGTGCGCAAAAGCACTGCCTTGGAACATATAAAATTACAAAGGAAATTTGTTGTAAAAAGTAGAATTTCTTCTAGATTGGTGTCAGTATTTATTTCATTCATAAACAAAAAAAAATGAAGATATATTTTCATAGTCGGCAAGTTCATGGTTTAAATTGCCATCATTTGTTATTTGACTGATATGACAGATATTGAAAAGACAACTTCATTGTACTCTTCAAAACATAAACTGGCCCACAAAAGCACTGTAAAAACTCTTTGAAAGTTTTGGATTGTGCTTCATGTCTAAGGTTAACTACACAATTTGGTTGTCTCATATTCAACTGTGTTTGGTAATTTTTCATTGAAGGCCTGCAATGCAGACAGGATCCTCACTACTTCACTGGTAGACAGCTTAAGTCTGTGGCGAAGCAGGCAAGAGAAAAGGTCTAAGCGTCGTTGACCCGGGGGAGAAAGTTTATTTACACGGTCCCTAATCTCCAGAAGCTGTAAGAGAGCAGAGTCCTGAGAGCCCTGAGTGTAGGGATAATCCAACTGCAAGATTAAGTCCCGAATGGCTTCAGGGTCAAAGTGCATGCTGTAACCAAAAACCTGAATGCTGTTAATTTTCATGTATCCAAGATTGCGAGAAGGATCAAGAAATTCCAGTGGCTCATAGTACATACTTTCATTGCCATTTGGACCATTAGACTTTACACGACTCCTTAGGTAGATGTGAACGGTTTCAAAAAATGTCTTCCACTTATTACCTAATGTCAAGGACCAGTTGTAACATTGCAGTGGCAAGTCCAGCTTAGTCCGTTCCCAGTCCGGGAAGTTGTTTTCGTTGACAGGCATAAACCAGCTCTCGGAGTGACTGCCACCAAAAGGATTTACATAAACGGCCAAAACAGGTTCCAAGGTGCTATTTTTCGTTAAGCAGATCTGAAGAGAAAGGCCTAAGATCATATGCACCATGTTGGATTTATACTTATTACTTTTCAAAGTTAAGAGCATTCTCTTGCGCCATGATGGGTCAAACCAGCTATTAAGCCTCATGTCATTACTGATAAATATGGCATGGACCTCAATTCTACGATCATTCTTTTGGAGTAGATATTTCATCTCTGTGTCTTGCATGTCAGTCTCAAATCCAATATAATGCTCAGTAGAATCAGCTACTTCGGGCTTGCATAATCCTTGGCTAAGCATGTATCCAGTGTTACAGTTTCCACATCTGGTACGATTGTCAGGTGCACATGTCTGGCAAGCTGTTCCATCTCCAACAACACATGGAAGGTTGGTTTGACAAGACACTTGGTCATTTGGGCATGTGCAGGTATGGATTTCTTCTGAGAAGCTTCCCAAAAGGCCATTCTCGTTACAGTACAGAAAAGACTGAATGCGGTTCAGCCAGTAAAACGAAGATCTGGAAAAAATACAAATACAAAATTTAAATATAATTCAATTAATGTATTTTCTAGTAACAAAACTATGAAAAGCTATAGTAAGATGGCCCTGTTTGTGTATATTACACCATTACCCGTGGAGATGTGTTGTAACAAGTGCAAAGTTTGCCCCACAGAAACCAATGAAAAACCTTTAGTAGTCAAGTGCAGCAATGTGTTACTTTACATTTATGAATACAGGTGTAAGTACAATGTTCTACAATGGATGTAAAATAAAGCACACTTGGCTTATATGCTATTCTATTACTTTGCTCCTATACACACTCCATTGATGTTGGAAAATCACTATGCCCTATGCACTTGCATATGTAAATTAGCATTTATGTATTTTCATTTTAGTAGTTAGATTTCAATGAATGTAAATGCAAGCAGCAAATTTGCTAGTAAGTTAAGTAAACAGAATGATAAACATTATTAGAAATAATAGGACTTTTTTTGTCAATACTTCATTATGGAGACATAGCCAGATTTTGGAATTAAAAATTCAATTACACCTTCTTGCTGATTCGTTCAAGCTACTGCCACAATTTTTCTCACCACTCATTTTCCTCTGGCGGTCACTGGTCCTTTAATAGTCATTGAAATACCTATAGGTTTAATCAATCATTTATAATTCAAGTCTATGTAAGCCCTACTTATACTTTCCCTTTACTGCTTGTTATAAGAGTCAAACTATTTAAATACTGCAAAAAAAAATAAACATTTGAAAAAAAATCATCTTTCACTGTGATTATATTGGCTGGGGTTCAGAAGCTGCCTATTATTCAGTTCTGTAGCCAAGAAATCTCTCATTATGTATTTGAAACACCAAAAACACCATTCATCTATGGATCAGAATATACCAGAAAGGTTAGGAAATTAATGGGACTTGCCTTTCAGTTTGACAATTCTTGGCAACTCCCAGCGTGAGGTCCCTGAGATTATGTTAACATTTTCCTGTGCTAGACTTTCATTTCCTAAAAGAGACCACCTGTCTAGCCAAGATTGGAAGTGAAAAGGAGAAAATAATAAAAATAAAACTAATCTAATTCAGTTGGCATTTATCGACTTGTCACTCCTTGATTGCTGGAGTTTAAATGGCTTCACACAGGTTATAGAGATAAAGGGGACTGAGGCCATCAGATAAAATACAATGGTTTTGATAAAGATAACCAAAGAGAGGGTAGCAATGAAAACATTATATATATATATATATATATATATATATATATATATATA
>CM044438.1:96132696-96164462 GCA_024363595.1 Xenopus borealis
AAACATTATATATATATATATATATATATATATATATATATATATATGAAATGTATGTGATATATGTAAGTTGTATAAATTCATTTAATATTCAATTAATAATATGAAAAATAAATGGATGGATTAATTTTTTCCCAGTGTTTGGTCTCCATAAAATACCATCGTTTTAAAGAAAAACCTTCTGCATTAGTCCTCTAACTAAACCTGCCAAAGTGCTATGTTAGCCTATGAGGACCATCTAGAGCATTTTTCTAAGTTTAGCGCTGTTCATATGCTTACTCATATTGATATTAATTATTTGGGATTTCATATTTTCTTTTAGATCTTTTCATATTGCATACACGGCTCATATTGCATACATTGATCATATTGTGTATATTTTAACGATTTAATTAATTGTGTAATTATTTATATTACTATTATTATATCTACAATTATGGATATCTATTCAGACCCCGATTATACCTTTTTAATTTATTCAGCACTGTTTCTATGAATTTGGATATCTATTGCTCTTATACTTTAAGATGTTTACTATATTTATATTTTCATCTTTTTCAGCTCATCTCTTGAATATATAATCAATGGGGTATAGTTATCCCACTACTGAAGTTCCACTACTAGAGGGAAATTCCACAGCTCTCTATTCATTTCTATGGGATTTTTAAAGCCGTATTTATCAAAGGGTGAAACTTCACTTCACCCATTGATAAATATGCCTTTCAAAATCCCATAGAAATGCTGCAGAATTTCACTCCAGTGGCGGCACTTCACTCTTTGATAAATTTACCCCTTTATATTGTATTTGTAAAGTGATGAGGCTTACTTTGCTTTTAAATATATGTAATGTCACTTTTCCCTCCCCTTTCTCCTTTTGTGATTGGTGGTTCAGTCCTTAAATACGGATCCATGGTTTGTACCCTCAAGCCACTGATTAAGGGGCAAATTTACTAAAATTCCCCAAAAATCACTCGAATTCCCTCGATATTCGATAAGCATTCGACTATCGAATAGTGATGGGCGAATTTATTCGCCAGGGCCGAATTCGCGGCGAATTCCTGCGATTCGCCGCTGGCGAATAAATTCACAAATCACCAGCGAAATTTCGCTTGGCGAAAATTCGCCGAAAAAACGAGTCGCGCAACATTTTTTGACGCGACGCGAATTGACGCGACGCGACTTGACGCAACGCGATTTGACGCGACGCGATTTGTCGCGACGCGCGTCAAAAGCGTCCCGCGACTCGTTTCGCGAATTTTTCGGCGAAGCGAATCTCGGGAGATTCCCCCATCAATACTATCGAATGCTTATTGAATAGTTTTAGGCTATCATTTTGCTCGATATTCGATTTCTCGATGAAATCGTGTTTCTCGATGAATTGGTATTCGGTAGGTTCAATCTGGCAAAGTGGACATTCAAAGGATTCGATCATCGAATGATCAAATATCCGATCATTCGATCTATTCTATAATTTGGTATTTGATGATCGAAGAGGCCAAATTTGCATATTCGAATATCCGAAAAAAACGTACGATCGTTATTCGATCACATTCGATCGAACTTCAAATCCTTCACGTGAATTTTGTAAATTTGCCCCAAGGGGCAGATTAACTAAATTTACATTAATTCACTTGAAGGATTCGAATATTCGATCGAATTTTCAAAAAGATTAGAATTCGAAATTTGAATATGCATATTAGGCAAATTCGACCATCGAATATTCGAATTCGAATGATTCGAATATTCAAATTTAATTTTATTTGAAAATTCGATGGTCGAATACTTCCCCTTTAAATTTGCCTACTTCGCCAGATTAAACCTACCGAAATGGGGATCATTCCCTACGATCGAATAAGAAAAATTTGATTGATCGTTTAAAAATCGTTCGAAAATTCGATTCAAATTTCCGTATTCGATCATTTGATTGATCGAATTGCGCTAAAAAAATTCAAATTCGAAATTTTTAAATTCCCCACTATTCACCCACTATTCCCTGGTCGAATTTCAAATTTTTTTGGCAATCGAAATTCGACCCTTAGTAAATCTGCCCCTACGTGTCTTTTTGACATGAAACGCATCAAGCGAGAGATGAATATATAAAATAAGTTTTAATTTTTATCCATTATACTTTTTCGGTCTGATCCATGCGTGGGTTTTCAGTGTGCTTTGTACCAACTAGTTGTGTTACTAGTTGTGTTACAAAGTGTTATGTTAGCCTATGAGGACCTTCTAGAGCAAGTTTTTTAAAGTCAAAGAAAAATGGTTCGATTGTAAGCTAAAATCGTCCAATCGAACAATTTTACTTCGATCGCCAGGATAGCCAAATTCGATGAAAAGAACTTTGACTTCGATATTTGAAGTCGAAGTATTAAGATTCGATGGTCAAATTGATAAATCTGCCTGTAACTCTGTCTGAACTAGTGCTCTAGATATTCCCTAATGGTCAATCAAATTGGTTTAAAATGACCAAACTGGTTGTCACAGTTCATGATTAAAAGAGCTTATCTGCTATCTGCTGTGTATGCTGTGCCTTTTCTCCATCTTTGGCTTTGAATGTCTGAAACCATGGCTACACAGCAGCTTGTTTATATAAACTATAGTTTATATATAAAGTTTCTGAAGCAAACACCCCAGTTTTATCAGTGCAGCACCACAGTACATTATATTTTCATTTGTTTAGAAGACTAATTTTTTGGTGATACTGTTGCTTTAAGTCTACTAGAAAATCATGTAAACAGTAAACAAACCCCTATAGGCTTGTTTTTGCTTCCAATAAGGATTAATTATATCTTAGTTTGTATCAAATGCAAGGCACAGTTTTATTATTACTGAGATAAAGGAAATCATTTTTAAAAATGTGGCTTATTTGGATAAAATGGAGTCTATGGGAGATGACCTTTCATAATTAGGAGCTTTCTGGATAACAGGTTTCTGGATAATGGATCATGTATCTGTAATGGGAGAAATTAAATCATTTCTTTTATGTGTAGGTTATTTTCAATACAGCAAACAAAAGAATGGGTCTTATTTTCATTTTGCAGTGACAGTAATAGGAGAAATTATTCCAGATGTACCTCTGAATGCCTGCAGCTATTGCTCTTAATGTATCTAGCAAATCATAATTTCTAACTGCAAATTCACATTTTAAATAGCTTTCAAGTAATATTGATAGATATATGAGAAGACAGATAAGAAGACACTTTGATATATAACTATTACTAAAAAATGTGTCCTCTTAAAAATCAAGGACTGTGCCTGAGAGTAATGCTTTCCAATTTTTATGAAAGGACATTAATAAATATTGAATGCATCTCTCTCTAAATAAAAAAGAAATGTAATTCATGTCATTATACATAGCCGGACAGGTTCACAAGTCAACATTTTGCTCCTTGCCATGGGATTTATACATAACACTAAAATGTTTTTCCTCCAGCTGCCTTGACCCTCAACCAATATAGATTTCTCTTATTTAGTTTTTCACCTGCATAGTAGCCATTGCAATGCTTTAATACAAATATATCAATATTTTATAAAATGTCTGTATTGGGTGGAAGAATGCAGGAGCCCCATGTTTCTTAATGTCCCTGTTGTGAAAATCAGTATTATGTGGGTAACTAGAATAAAGTATCAGTGCACACATTTTAAAAGAAATACATCTAAACCCACCCCAGATTAAATACAATTCATGCTGTGTTTCATTCGTGATATTAGCAGTTTTACACTTCTACTGGGCTTTTTATACAGCAGCTCTGAACTGTTATTCTTCTGGGCAGGCCCGGACTGGAAATCTGTGGGTTAGGGCAAATGCCAGATGGGCTGCTATATGGTGCCATAGAAAGTCAGTATTTAGTGGGCTGGTGGGGACTGTTTGGGCCTCTATGTGGGCTGTTTGGGCCTCTGTTTACCTGAAATGCCAGGGCCTATTTTGATTCTCAGTCCAGTCCTGCTTCTGGGCCTGCATGGTGTAGACATGCTAGCAGGTAGCAAATACAATTTACTGAGCATTTTCATCTCCACAACAAAGTGTCAGTGGGTCAATTTGTTGTGTACAAATTAAACTGGAAGTCAGCCAAGGAGGAACTCTGTATGGCTAGGAACCCTGGGAGAACTATTACCAAGGCCCTGCTGTTGATTTTACTGTTATTGAATCCCATAGTTAAATCTACATTGGCACCTGTATTGTTGTTGTTCACTTACTTAAGAACCACTGGTTCCCATCTGAATAGATTTGTGCTCAGCCTCCCTCCAGGCTAAGCAAAGACTCGCTCTTGAGTGTAAGGACTTAAGAATGGAACCCTTTTTCTGCCTGAAGTGACACAGGGAGGCTACTTTAACCTAAAGATATCAAGCACAATTGGGCTCATTTACATCTTGCATGACTTGGAATCTTGTGCTTTTCTCCACAGTGAGTTGCACCTAAAGCAACTTTAATTAAAGGTACTTTAAATGCACTCCTCACACTTCCTTATAGTTGAGCTTGGTGCCACCCAGTCCTTTCTTTCTACCATTCTGAATTGAGTGCTGCCATGCCTCTTGACAAATGCATAGCTCCATTAGGCCCAAAGAATGGAACATATGTCACTTTCACATCATTTGTACACCCAAAATGATGCTAGCAAAACACAGAAAATTATGTTGGACAGGATTTGAAAATATTTGGTGCAACTGTGCTCAATGCATGTGTGCAGTTCGTCTGGGCAAATTGGACACAGTAGTGGTAGGATTTGCACAGTTGTGTCAAGAGACAATTCTGGAAAAAAGTTCACTGTGGGCAAAAACACGGCAATTTAGCGTGAAATTCACTTTACTTGGTAAATGAATATACCCTAATGTATTTGTTGTTTGTAATGAAATTGAATATCTCCTTCAGTTATTATAAATTCTGATCTCAGTAATGTTACTGTGTATCATGTAATGAAGCCTACATCTCTCCCATTTCTTAATGCAGCCTCTTTTGTTCCAGGGCTATGTTGACCATCAGGCAAGACAAGAACCATCCCTTATAGCACCTGGAGGAGCAAAAATCTGCCCATTGTAACTTTAAAATTTGAATTTGTCCCTTGCCCCAGTTTAAATTCTGGAGGTAACCAATGTGATCACTGAATGGTCACATGTTCCATTGAGCTAGATCTGCATGAATGCAATAGCACCAGTGATGTACTTGCTAAAATAATTTGTTAATCTTATACCCAGAGATTGTAGTTGTTAGTTTACATTTATACTATAAACAGTATATCATATAAACTGTATTTCCCTGATCTATTGTGGGCAATATGCTTGACACCTTTTTCCCCTGTATTCAAGGGTTCACAAAATGTATTTAATCTGTAATGATTAAAAATAATGTTACATGAGATGAGTGTGGGGATATGTCTGAATGAAACACTGAACTAAGAAAAAAAACAATATTAAACAGAGGTTTCTAATTCCATTCATTAATGTACAACCCGATCACATACTGTATATAAATATGCATTAAATAACAGTCTAGGAGCCCATTTTATTACAATCTACCTTAATGAAATTCAGCAGATATTTGTAATCATAGCTAAACTATTAAATGTGGGGCAGATGTTGCTGCCGCAAAAACTAAATAGAATTTCCTTTAATAATCTACAACAATTGAAAAGAAGAATGTTGACACAGCTTTCCAAATTATTCTCTATCCATTTAAGTATGCAAACATATCTCATAAAGGGGGGAAACCTACATGTTACAGAAATTAAACCTGATGTCTGAATTACATTTTTAAATTAACACACCTGCCTCATTGTGTAGGAACATGAAGGTTTTCAGTAATGCAACTTTTACTTAAAGGAGAAGGAAAGGAAAAATGATAGGGGGTTGCCAAATGTTATTATTATAATCATGTACCTGATATCTCAGGCTGGTGCTCCTGTTTGCAGCAAATTGCACAGGCCCAGGGTACTTCTGAGCAAGCAACATAGAGCGATCATCTTAATCATTTTTCAGTGGCAATGGGCCCATGCGCAGAGAGTGGAAAAGGCAGTTTTTTTTTATTGAAACTCAGCTTTCAGGTAAGATATGTAAGTCAGTATAATTATTGGATGTTGCTTTGCATTTGGCAACCTCCGCAGTGATGTTACCTTTCTTTAACTGTACAGAATATTGAATGGAAGGGACTGATTTTGTCAAAGTTTATCTAAGACAAGAAATGTAGTAAGTTTTTGAAAATTATCAGTTTTTTGTGTGTTTTTTTTAAGTAAATGCAAATTTTACTTGGACTATAAAGTGAGAGGGTGCTATTCCCCCACCTGAACCACATAATTTAGGCAGCCCAAACTGCTTCCTATTTTCTGCACCACTGCATACAAAGTTTCTCCCAGCTGCCATTTTTCCCCAGTCATCGTCATCACTGTTCACTCCTCCCTGACCTCTCTCTTCAGCTTTTTTTTTCAATAAAACTTTATTCATAAGCTTTTGTCAGTCATTCAAAACAACATTTATTTCTGTATTCAGTAAGTCTTTCCTTAACTCATTCCCATTAAGTAATGTTTAGCAGGAATGTATTCAGGAGGGAAAGGCAAGGGACGTCCCTCCTTCCAACCCTTAATATGCAAGTCACATAGGGCTGGTCTGCTGGTGCTGCCCTTTGATACAATTGGTACAGTAAGTATAGAGAACAGTCAGTTCCTGCTTTTTGAAAGAGCGCTAACCCTTATTGTTTTATATCATACATCTGGGGTCATAATATATTACCATTTGGTGTTCAGCATCAAAGAGTGGTTTTAAAATGTATTACAACAAAAAATGGCACTTTAAAAAAAATGTGCATTGATATATTTTTGGGTTGCACAATTAATAATTTAACTTAGTTTACGTCCACTTAGAAAAAGTTTAATAAACAACATTTTATTGTATTGTGAATACATTTAGCAAGACTACTAAATGTCCCTATGGATTTCATGGTAGCAGAGATGTTGTCTTTATTTAATTTGCATCTACAACTGACCAAGGACTAATAAATAAAAATAACAGCCTGACAGAAATCAGTTCCCTCCTAAAGTACAAGCACAAGTCACATGACTGGGGGCAACTGGGAAACTGGCAAAATGTCTAGCCCCATGTCAGATTTCAAAACTGAATATTAAAAAATCTGTTTGCTCTTTTGAGAAATGGATTTCAGTGCAGAAGTCTACTTGAACAGCACTATTAACTGATAGTATCTCTTTAACAAGGAAACTATACATTTGAACATTGTATTTGTAAAACACAGCTTCATCTATATAAACCATTTTTCTAAAACTATGTGGCACTAAATAATTTTAAATATAAAACTGCCATTTTAAGTACCAATTATTGCCTGGCTCATACAATTCACTGTGCTCACACACAAACCAAGGGTACACATACATGCTAGGCTACATCAGAAAATGAATGGAAAGAGCTGTGTTTTAATTCCCACATTTCTTCCTGTTACAGTAGAGCTTCATTATTTCCTGTCAGGTGATCACACAGACCATCACAAAATGGTTGCTCAATGTAAACTAGCATTTAACATATTTCTTTTAATTAACGCTGTTTAAAAGTGCTCCTGCGGAGACTACATGGTAGAAACGCTGACAACTTGTTTATTGGATGCAGTAAAGATTAAGGAAAGCTTAAACTGGACCCGTCACCCAGACACAAAAAACAGTCCTTTCAAATTAAACATGAAATCCAATTTCAAATTTTTATTAAAGCATTCATAGCTGTTTTAAGCTTGTTTAAAAATCTCAGCTGTCAATCAAATATTGTCTGCCACTCCTCTATACCTTAGGCATAGAGGTGGGGCAGATAATTACTTTCACTTTCCTTTCAGCACTTCCTAGATGCTTCTGCTCCTCACACATTCCCCCAGTTCTCTTAACCATTTAATTGTGTAGCCAGGGCATGGGGATAAACATCAGGTCCCCCATTCTGGTGCACAAACGAGATACTGAGATGATGCAAGGCTTGCCTTAATAACAGTGTCCACAAAATGGCTCCTGCCTGCTTGCTTTTATTATGAATTCCTAGACTAAAGAAAACAAGATTAAAATAATTTATATAGTGTAATTAATGTTCATTTTGCTTGACCAATGTGATAAAATATGATTTTGAACGTTTTCATGCTTGTGTTGCTCTCCAACACTTTTTTAAATTTAAATGTGGCTCACGAGCAAAAAAAGTTGGGGACCCCTGCTATACAGGTATACTCAGTGATTAATGGTGTGTATTTATATTCAACAGAGGCAATTTCAAGGGTGCATTTCTCTGGTAAACCCAAGTGAAAGCTTCTTTCTTTAACACACTAAGGCTTTGCAGATTTAAAAGGCCACCTTAAGTTATTATCATGGCTCCACCACTTTCACCTCTAGACAAAGTTGCTGCTTTGGAAAAGCTCCACTTTCATCTGATTATTAGGGAATTATATTATATGAGGTCAGAGCTGTCCACTTTATTTTGACAGTCAGGGATTTCTTAAAATAGAAAACCTGCTTCATCAGACTTTCTTTTTCCATGCAGAATTAATTGGTTTAATTGAATACATTGCTCTTTTTCCACTTATTTTAATACTGGAAAACATGTACATTAGTTGCACTGCTTTGCTCCTCTGGGCATGAAATGTTCCTGCTGTGAAAAAGGTTCACTATCAGTATACCAATGATAGTTGGTTTGGCACTTCGCTGGTGATGCTTGGAGAAGTAGGATCACCTTAGTGCAACATAATTCATGTCATTCCTTTATTATGGTATTGCTGCATATTAAACATGTACTAACATTCAGCTGGATATGTTGTGCTTATCCCAGTGTTCTGGTTGTGATATATTACAATTCTAGAAATTGTTGCATTACTTTTGCAACACTATTTCAAGATTGCATCCATAGCCTTGGATATTATGTTTGTTCAAGAAACCTCCCAAGCCGCATTAACAGAATCAGCTATCACATCATCATCCAGCAGGGCATTCCACAACTTCACTGCTGTCGCTGTAATGAACAGCCTACTCTGCTGCAAATGAAAGAATTAAGTGGTGGCCTTTAGTGCATTGATCTTTTTTAAGGGGAAAAAAGATTCCTGCTAACTTTCTATAATGCCCTCTAATTTACTTGTAAAGCGTAATCATACTCCCTTGCAAACAGCTTTTCCCCCCAAAAAACATTGCACACTGAAATTGAGAACCAGTGCATGTTCTGTATTGCTTGGCTTCTTGATGTGACAGTAAGTAATTCATTTTGAATAAGATCAGAAAGGTTTAAAGCCTTGTTCTGATTAAGATCTTAGTTACATTTTATTTACTCTTCAAGCCTTTCGCTAACTTGAGTCAAATATGGTGCCATGTCCATAATGCTTACAAGTTCAGGAATCAAATGAGTAGTTATTTTCCCTAATTTCAACGTCAGAAGAATTCCTGCAGTGCCTTAGCACTCATGTGTGCCCATACACATGTCATTATACATGCCACAAGGGTAAAAATGTGTCCTAGGACTTGGATGAGAGGGTAAGCAAAATTGTCAAGGTGTAATATTCATTTATTCATATTTGTTATGTTTAAAGAACTTCAGTAATAAATTCCCACCTTAGTGAAAGACTTCATTTGATATAATGCACTGTAGCAGTTACCCCAAGCACTACTGTAGGAGCAACTGCAAACATTGTCCCAAAGACATCGCTAATATGATCAAAGCATTTTTTAATAAGACTTGAAGAACTGCAGTGGACGACCTCTCTATAAATAATCAGGTAAATGAATAGTATTTTTGCTTTAGGAAGACATTTTTTAAAATTAAGACATTATATCAACAATTAATCAAATTTGTTTCAAGGTCTTAGAAGCACGTTAAAGTTTAATTAGCTTTTTTATCCTCCAGACACTGCTGTAATTATTTTTAGGTTTCTAAAGCATATTGTATTTAAACAAAATGATAATGTTACTGTTTGAGTGTGTTATCTCTTAGATCCAGCATGAGTTTGGAAATGAGATTGAAACCCAAGCAGGAACAGCTTAATTTTCTGGGCAAATATAATTCATGTTTCAGTAAAATAATTGTCTTATTTTATACTAATGCTCTCTATCTGTCTGTGACAGAATATATTGTTGTGATTTCCTCAAGTCGGGGTTAATAATTTCCCTGGAGGATTGAGGATTAATGATGGGCGAATCTGTCCTGAAAAATTAGGAAAAAAGCATTAAAGTCAGTAGGCGTCAAAATAATTTAGACGTGCGTCAATTTTGAAATTTTGATTTGCAAGCGACAATTCCGACACACGCAAAATATTTTTTTGACACAGCAAATTTTTTGCTGGAGAATTGTCGTTGCAATTTCGCAAATTATTTGCTTGCAGCAAAATGCAGAAATTTGAAGTGACGTCTTGTCTGGCGAATTTATTCGCATATCACTATTGAGGATCAAAAGAAGAATTGTGAGCACTTATACACACACTGTAGCACTGGCCAGTTGTTATATTATCCTTTTGGTGATGACCATCTTCTACAAAGTATAACAAAACTAAAGTATAACACTTTGGCTAAAATACATAAGTTCATGTGCCTTATCAAGACCCCCTTATTATATATCAGTTCTCCACTGTCTATTAGTGTATTAAATCTTGAGGTGCATTTAAAATAACTATTCCGCCCCAGCAACCATGTGCATTGATGTACAATTGAGCTGTGGAACCATGTTCCCTGTGAACTCTATTAAGACAAGCAAGGATCATTTTAATCCGTAGCTATTAACATATATTAACATATATATTATTATTTTTTATTTATTCGTTTATATTATACTTATTAAGGGCCAACTGGCAGCTAAAATTGAGTCAGCTCCAGTCACCCAATCTTAACTACTAGTAATCAGTATTGGTGCACATACTGGCAGTGGTCCATCATCCACCAGCATTCAGTTAGGAGAAAATTCTTCATACAGCACCAAATAGATTAAGAATGCTTTTATTTAAGTTTTCATTGCAGAATCTGGTTAGCAATGTTTCATGCCCCTTCCGGCCTTGGATCAAACTTACTAAGTAGGTGAGGAAATGTTTCTGTCTATAAAAATGCCTAAATGGCCAGTGTTTAGTAAGCTTGATAAAAGGCCGGAAGGGGCCTGAAATGTTGCTAACCAGGTTCTGCCATGTAAACTTAAATAAAAGCATTTTTTATCTATTTGGTGCTGTATGAAGAATTTTCTCCTAATTGACTCTCAGGGGCTCCTGTTTGTTGGGGTAAGTTATACAGTGCGTTTTTTCAGCTGGTCAACTCCAGGGTGCAGTTAAGCCCAAATGCTAAAAAAATAGCAGTTGTTTAACTCTACAGACATGCTTTCCATAATTATATCATTCAACTTAAATTATGTTTGGCTGTATTTTCATAAACACACTTCAAATACACAATAATTTTCTGGTTACAACCACAATAGATTATGTGGTATTGGTGACCTTTAAAAGTGAGTTATTGTGATATTCAAAGGGCAACTATTGTGAAAATTAGCATTTAATATAAGCTTCATCATACTGAAATAAGAAACGTTGTAAATACAATCAATTAAATATCTTGCATTATTTATCAAATCAAGTTTTTGTTCACTATCCTCTCATCTATTCCTCTTCATTTTGTCTTCATCCAGTAGTTGGGTTTCAGACAACCATTGACAGTTAGATCCAATATATCTTACAGGGGGGCTTCCTTTCCTAGCAGATGAAATAGAGCTCACTTAAATGACTGATTCCAGTTCAAACAAAATCTAACAAAATAACTGCCTTTTGCACAAATTTTGCATGTAGAGAGACAGGATTTCTGGTGATTTTACTAGGGTGAGTTCTAATACTTCTTTAAGGCAAAAGGAGACCCCTTATAAGAGATATTGGATCTAATTGTAAATTAATATCTGACACCCAATTCCTGTACTAACACAGAATGAGGAGAAACAGATGCTGAGAGAGGAATAGTGAAGATGAACTTAATTATGCTAGAAACATTACAGATTTTTTAATTGATTGTATTTAGAAAGTTTCTTATTTCAGTATGCTGGATCTTATATTCAATTTTCATTTTGGCGATAGTTCCCCTTTAAAAAAAATCTAATTTGTGTAAACCAGGTCGCAACCTTTTTAGGGACATCTAGAAGAAGGACCCTTTCTATGTGTTGGTACCTAAAGCAGATACAAGTGATTCTATTGTCCCCTATTGTGACAGTATGCCTTTGCTTTAAAAACCTCTGTATGAAATAGGGCATCATGTATAAAGCATGTCTTTGTCAAACTAGTATCATAAATATTTTACCATCAGTAAGTGCTAGTTAGTATTTAGCTTCCTGGTAGGAAGAACCAATTGTAGGGTATGTGATTTGCTTTTAATTTGAGAGAATTTTATCACAACAAATCAAAAGACAACATAGAATATATGCTAAACATATAGTCAAATTCATTATTTCATAATTATTCATTAATAAATATAACCAAATAAGCTGCTTCTGGGATCACATAAGTAAGAAATTACTATTGTAGTCTGGTGAAAATCCAAGCACAAGAAACCCTCTATAGGATCCAGGGCATACTGTATATTTCAGCCACAAAACTAGCTATGTTATTCAGCAACCTAAGCAATAATAAAGTCAGTGATGGAACTGAACTTGAGCTTACATAGACGTGATAACAGAATAACAGTTTAAAGCCATATAGAAGAGTTGCTACAAGCATATTGTAACTGTTCCTGTGTGTTTTGCTTGGTTGCTGCTATTTTAGCTGTTTCATTTATGGTCCTCTTGCACTGTTTTCCCCAGTTTTATCATACATATGGAAATCCTAATTAGCATTCCTACTGTAAAATTTTCTATCATGACTGCTGTCCAGAGCAGATCTGTACTGTAGAACACCATCAATATTTTTAGATGGAAAAATGACAGAACTTTGGCATTTTTATACCTTTATTGTACTCTATTCTCCTAGCTTTTATCTTTCTGACATTCAGTTTATAGCAAGGTCGGATATGGCCATGACAATAAATTATTGTACTCCTGAACCCCTTGTTTTCCTTTGACTGAAATGAAGCCATGTATAAGAGGTCTTTATTTCTTCTAATAAATCAAAAGTAAGGTAAAAAGAGTATAAAGACTATGCACATACACCTTAATAATGAAATATTTTGGAGGTCATTGCCTGGTAAGTGAATGGTTTTGGGAACATTGAAAACTATTTATGGATCTTTTTAGTATTCAACGTTTGGTGCAGAATTAGACAAATGAGAAAACAACATATCAAAATCTGTCATCTTTACCATCAAGACATGTATAAAATAAGCCACATATTTTTGATAATATTTGTGGAAAAACAAGGGATCTTGAGTCTAGAAAATGTATTTATTAGATGGAGCTTAACAAATTGCCACACTCAAAGAATATGCCTTTCCTTGTCTTTGCAAGACGTAAGACTCAAACATGATCTGGGCAGCTTGCATGGATAGGGGCAACAACATTTTTTACTGGATAGAACTGAATCAGCGCTGATGGGTGAAGGACAAAGATCACCATGGAGTACCTCAGCCAATGTTCCTTTCAAAATTACTACTGATTTTAATGTTTGTTATTACTTTTTTATTTTAATGTATCAAACAGAAACATATTTTTAGTATACCTTTTTACTGTATAATGAGTGTTCCAGTATATCAAAACATTTTTAATTGCATTAAGGAATTGGGAATGGTCATCATAAATATTTTCTGATGAATTTTATTTATCTATACCAACATTTCTATAAATTTGATGTGTTTGTTATATTATTAATAACATTTGAGAGTTCATCTATGATAACTTAGGTTATATTTAATGTACTATATATATTGTAAGCTAATCAACCCCTACATAATAAATTTTAAGGTAGAAATTGTAATTAATATTATGCTATATTCACAAATGCACATTAAATTTACAGACAAACCAATGCCATAGCAGTAAGTAAAAACTATGCATGAACCTGTTTATTATAATATATCATAACATCTAGTGAGATAAATTTGTTAAAAGAAAATCCTGCAAACATTGCATAAATCCTGAAAACAGACCAGGTCCCTCACCATAAGAGGTATATGGTACTGTATGTCAATGGAAAGTAATTAACATTATATACCTGCAGGGGGAATTACTTATCTTTGGCTCTTTTTATTCAACGTCAAGAAATTCCACTGATAATATTTTAAATCATTTATTGCAAAGCCTATTGCAGAGCCAGAAACCATGTGGGAAATGCAGTGATTAATGGGTATGGGTAGATATTACAATTTTACTATCTGTTACCTACTTTTTTAATGACCTTCAGTTCATCTCAGCTTTAGGGCAACATATATTCTTTTAGTGTTGATCTAAGGACTGTCTGTTCACCCTCCCAGTGGGTTGTTTTTCTAGGTCCAAGCTGTTTAAGTCTTTTTTGGGACTATGATAAGTGCATCAGATAATTAACAATGTTGTGAATTCACACTGTATATGTTGAAGGCATTACTAAATGTTTCTAACTTAGTAGGCTTTACCCTACTACAACTAGTACCCATCCCAGAATCTTTGATTTTGTTTAAACTGTATGCCCCTAAAATGTTTTGCTTCCAGAATTTCTGTACACTCCTGTATTCAATATCAGTGGATACCAACCCCATTCCCATGATGTAGCCACAGTAGTGATGAAACTTTTAGAATTGCATAAATGGACTGTAGGTTGTGGATAGCCCCTCCAGTGCCAAGATAGACAGGAGTTTATGGTTGAGTGGTGACTGAGGGGTGAGGTTGGATTGATGCATATTTGTGACTTAATAGTGAGCTGCAATCTTGAGTAGTCCACTTTAAGAATGTTTAATCCAATTCCAAAGGCACTGTCCCACACTATATCAATTTTGGTGTAAATTTTTCCTGTGATAGTTGTTTTGAATTTTATTCGATTGAGTAAATGCTAAGTTTTGTAGCAATAGTTGCATACATTTGATAAACTGAGAATTTGTACCCTTAACTAGTTTTGCCTGGGTTTTCATGCAGGTGATGCTCCTTCACCTAACACTCAAATTCCAAACCCATGCAATAACAATAGTAAGTTAAAGTTTAACATTGCAAAGACTATTACACAAAAAATGCAACATAAACCTGAGCATAATTTAACATTTTATGCTATTTTAGAGTTGCTTTGCTAATTAATTTCACCCATTTATGCTTGTTGCCTACTGTTAATCATCCACATCCCCTGGTACCTCACTAATGAGATGTTCATGTCAATGCCAGGCTATTTGCAGTAGTCCCAGTGCAATGAGTAGAGACTAGGCATTGGCTTGTGTATCAGTAAAACTTTCAGTGCAATGCACTACATCTATTCAAAGTCATTTGCCCCTCCGGAGCTGTTGCTGTTTAGTTAAATGAGCTTCCTGGAATTGTAGAATTAAATACATTATGCATTGTGTAAGGACAGAAGCCTGAAAGACTTAAATGCTATGCTCACTTTTCTTAATCACAAGCAAAACACAACTACGAGTTTAAACACAATAAAGACAGAGAAAAATATTTAACAAGCATTAAAGAAAAGATAAATGTTACATATTTAAATTAAAATGATGTTTTTACAATTACATTCAGCGAATGTAAGGCATACCTAATTATTCTTCGACATAACATAATGCAACAATAAGGTACGATTAAAACATAAAAATTTCAAAACACATGGTGAAAGTAAGTGGAATGTATCCAATCAATGATTATAATGGAGGAGCTCTCTTCTGTCATTTATTTTCTGTCAGAGGGTTCTATAAAAGTTACATTAGCATGGTGTCTTGGATGACTTATTTGTTGCAGATATATTAACAAAATATATTTGGCTTGGACATGAACATTATGATAACACAAGCCATCCTCTGGAAGGACATTTAGGTCTGTTGAAGAGGAAAGAGGCAATAAGGTTGCTGCTATGGGTTGCCAATAAGGTAAAATTGTTGCACCTATTTGTATCCCCACTTGGGCTTTATACCTATATAAATCTTTCTGTTGCTCTTTGCTTATAGCCAACAGCTTTCCCTGAGAATACTGAGTTTGTCTGATGCTGATGTTTCCATGTAATTGACTTGATGCATTAAGGGTGAGCTGGCGGCTTCCAGATAAACAGTGTGTAAAAACACATATATATTAAAATACAAAACACAAGAGAGAATGCACAAGCTATTCACAATCTTAGTCACCACTTTTAAACAATCAAGAAATTAACCATCCCTGCTTATGCACCAGGTGACCCAGCCCAGATAAATTGGTATTTACTTAGGAAGCAAATAAAGTTAACTTTTCAGATTAGACAGGGAAACATGAATGTAAAGTGAATGTAGAAAACCTTATATAGAAATAACATCTCACACAGAAAAATAATCTTATGTTCTTGCCTAAGCATTTGCATCTGGGCCTCCGTGTGTTTTTTTTGGTGATCTATTCCTGAACTTTGTCATTTTAGGTTTCAGGAACTTGATGGACATGTCTTTTATAAGCTAATCTACTATTTCACTGTTTTCAAGAACTGATTTCTAGATTCTAGAAAGTGAGTGGATTGCTTTTGCTATGGTTTTGTCATGTTCCAATGGAGCAAGGGATTGCTGATCCCTACCTGACTGCATCTAGCCAGAAAGAGCCAGGGCAGTGTCAGCTATAATAATCTTTCTTTTTTAACAGTGATGAATGGGAGCGGTTTTGGCTGTGGGGTAGTGAGAGTGGCGGTGGGTGGGTATTACCCCAGTCCTACTCTATTACCATTGCTCCACTGCACTCTACTGGTCTTTATGATAGTAAATCAGATCCAGTGTGACTATATATGCTCTTTTGTACATAATGCAGTGAATAGGGTACATAAAATAATTATAATATTTATTCATTCATAAATACAAATGGTGAAAAGAATTGGCTTTAAAGAACTTGGGGTTTTTAATAATTATCAAAAAGGAGCGCCTTATTTGACCCTTCATTTTCACTTTCCATTGTTATATACCTTAATGAAACACCAGGAGTAATAAATGTTTTAAAATGGCCACAGTATTTATTCACCTCTTATCAAATAAATAGGACATTGACAGCCTCACCCCAAAGCAATTCCATAAGAGATTTCTACTATTCTCTGATGTCCCTCACTTGAGATCAGTACTATTTTATATCCACCACTGAGTATTAGGCTGCCTCTACCTACAGAGAGGATGGCCCCTAAATCTGCTACTAGCAGGAGCTGCATCTCTCATCATGAGAGAAGTTGAGCAGCCAAGCTGGTGGCCTTGAATCTGCAGTGTGTCAATGATAGGAAATCCAAGCAGGCTGTCACCTAGCACAAGCAGTTGTAGTGTCTGTATCAATCAATCCACTGTGCAGTCACAGGAGAGACATCCTTTCTCCCTCTTCTAGATTTACCTGTGCAGTACTCTGGCAAGGTCCTACAGCTGCTGTGACAAATAAAACTTAAAATACATTTTCATATATCCACTGTTTAGGATGCAGAGGAAGGCAAAAAACCCAACATGATCTTTCATGACCCCAATGGCAATCGGAAACATTTTCTGGATCAAGCATTTGATATTGATTTAATATGAATAATACCATGCAGATGCTCACGGTCATACTGTATAACAGTACCAAAACCACAATATAATGGGACATGCAGAGAAAACATCCATATTCAGTTATTATTAGATAATATTAGAACATAAAGAAGAGAAACTCCTGACATTTCTCAAAATATGGAAAAAAAAGGGGGGGGGGCATTTGGGATGTTTCTACCTGTTCAGAAGATAAGGAAGTGAACTGCTTCTTCCCCTTACATCACATCACATCCCTTTACTTCTCGATCCCCAGCCTGGCTTTCCCCTGCCTTAACTCATTCTTTCTTACCCAATCACAACTACATCTGATTCTGTCAATCTTTAAACATAAACCAATGGAATGTGGCTGCTGGTCATTCAGATCCCTTTTCATGCAGCCCCTGCGTTTATAGCTCCAGGGCTTTTCTTTCTTCCTTTCCAAAGTTTCAACCTGCCAAAGAACCTATTTGTATCCAAATGCTTTAGCTTGTTATTTCATCAAAATACTTAATGGAAAATGCACTGAAATGTATCCAAGAGCTTCTTGAGTTGTTTATTTAACAATCTTACTTGAAAGTCCCATTCTGTCTATTGCAAACATTGAATGGTGGGCTAATTACACTAACTAAATGGTTCTACTTAGTGTATTCAAGGCAAAGTAAATTAAATCAATACTCAAAAAATGATGGAGAGTCTAAGTAATTTTCCATTTTAACCCCCTTTACCACAATAGCATTCCCAGGACACTGTTATTGTATTAAACTAATTGCCTAATTTATTTTTCCTTATTCAACCCACACAACTTGCAGAGTAATTTGGAAACATGCAAACGTTCACTAAAATTTGACCCCCCTTTTTTGGCCAGGTTTGGGCTTTTTTTCTTATAGTTACATAGTTAAATTGGGTTGAAAAAAGACAGAGTCCATCAAGCTCAACCCCTCCAAATTAAAAACCCAGCATACATACACACACCACACACACACACACCTCCACTCTTTTACACAAATCATGTATGCCCATAGCTATACTAAATGTAGAGTTTAGTATCAAAATAGCCTTATTATGTCTGTCCAAAAAATCATCCAAGCCCCTTTTAAAAGCATCAACAGAATCAGCCATCACAACATCACCCGGCAGTGCATTCCACAACCTCACTGTCCTAATTGTGAAGAACCACCTACTCTGCTTCAAATTATATCAAAGGAAACACCATGGAACTGATTTACTAACTTTATTTTTTCACAGAAATAAAACTTTTAGAGCTAAAAATAAAGTATTTCACTAATTGCTCTAAATCACAATAAATCTGATATTATTAGGGGCAAATTTATCAAAATGTGAAATTTGAGCTCAACGCAAAACACTTACCCAGTACCACAGTACAGTATTTCCGTGAGATTTTTTGAATTTATTAAAGGTCCAGTAAGATCAAAATTAAACATTTTTTTTTGTATATAACGAAAAAAAACAAAAAACCACCAAGACATATTTAATGTTAAAATCAAATGTCAAAGTCTTTATTAAGAAATAACTTACTGAAACTCCGCTTGCGTTCCTCTTCAGAAAAGTCAATCGGGTGATCTATCGTGCGGCGCTTAATTTCTCCTCCCTGCCTTCCTTATAGGAGATAACCAAGGAGGAGAAATTGAGTGCTGCACGATAGATCGTCACCCTGTCGCCTTTTCTGAAGAGGAGAGGAAGTAGAGTTTCGGTAAGTTATTTCTTAATAAAGACTTTGTAATTTTAAAGTTAAATATGTCTTGGTGAGTTTTTTTTTCGTTACATACAAGCACATTTTTAAGAAAATGTTTTTGATGTTACTAGTCCTTTAATTGGTGAAAGTAGCAATTCACTATTTGATAAATACACTTCTAAAAATTTCATCGGAATGAATACAGAGTGGGTGAGTTTTTTTTCTGTTGTGAGCTCTGTTCCATCATCAGTCAAGGTCTGTACATTTTTTCTTTGCTTTGGCTTTTAGAGGATTTCTGGTTTCTTTTGTTTGAAATCATATAAATATTCTTACAAAAAGAAGGTGTTTGATGTTTTCTATTCTTATTTAGATTCATTGTGTTTTTACTTATTCATTCTTTTTATTCTGTTTTTACTTATTCTTTTAATATTGGGATCATTTAATAAATAATTAGACATACATGGTTTTTTAAAATGTGAGTATAGTCGAGGTTGAAAAACCTCTAAAACTACACAAATCTAAATTTTGATAAAAGGCATCCCTGTGTGTCATGAGCATTCATGTAAACAAAATCCTGCAATTACAGAGCAGACACGCAAACAAAGCAATTAAAGTAACAATAACAACAAGAAGAGTAGATATGTTTAAATGATGTGTTAATGTATAGAAAACTTTTTAGATATTTTTTCACCAATTAAACTCTTGCCATTGCTAGTGTAAGGAAGATACTGTTCTTATGGGATCATTTATCATGTGCAAGGCAGGGTGCAAAGTTCCAGGGGCAGTCGGCCATGTTTTTGCAGTTTGCCCTGCATGGTAGATACTGCCGGCTTGCCTCTATTTCTAGCTCTTCCTTCCACTCAGCCTTTCTTGACCTCAGTATTGTTTCTGGCCTGCCTTGGTCTTGGTTATATAATGACTTTGTCCTGCCTCTCCATCTACTCAGTCTTGCTCCAGTCTGTTCTGCTTTTTTATGTGCTCTTGTCTATCCTGCTTGCTCCCAAACAGCTCATTGCCTTAAGGACTCACCACCATCATATCCATCATGAACAATGTAGGTCTCTATAAAAAATGTAAAACCCTGTTTCATGTAAATTAAGGATTTTCATATTATTGTACTTTTTAGTAGTATTTGCCATTAGGTAATCATAACTAGAAAATTGCCATTTTAAAAAATATGCCCCACCCGCTGAATCCTACTATTCACAGTGCACACAACAAACCATACATGTTAGATCACATGAGTCAATTAATGGACAAAGTTCTGTCTTTTGCTTCTATACTTCTTACTGTTAAAGTTAGAACTGCAGTATTTCTGGTCAGGTGATTTCTGAGGCAGCACACAGACCACCAAATGGTGTGATCTAAAATGCAATATTTACTTAAATATATATAAGGTTTGCTTTCAATTCCTTACAGGAAGGCAGTAAGGATAGGAATATCCTACGTTTGCCAATGCTATGCTCTACACCTTGCACCAGAACTTTTATCTGGTATGAAGTGCAAAGTACAACTAGATGTTAGATTAAGGTAATATTTAAATGACCATTAAGTAATGTGCTATTGCACCCCAAGGTGCTCTTGAACTTCTGACCTGGGTCTAAGTATTTGACCCCCATTAACTGATGTCTTAAAGGGAGGCTTCAAGCAGTAAACAAAATATAGAAACTAGCCTTTATGTATCTTTCCTCTTAACATAAAGATTCTAGTTCATCTGGCATGAGATCCATTTTTGCTTGCTGTAGGTGCAAAACTGAAAAACAAGGGACTGATACTATTTCCCCTTCCATTCATTACTATTCCTTTCTAAGTTCAATCAGGTTTTTCAGAAAAAAATTAATATGGTTACGAATGTGCAGCTCCTTCACTATCACTATCACAATGGTGTTTGTCATGCTGAAGCTGAAATTCTTATGTTTAATATGGAGAAAATAACAAAAGTACCAGGAAGAGTTACTAAACTGCAATGCATTGTTGTACTGTTGTGTTATGTATGCACTGTACTGAACTGTATAGTCTTTGGATTGTAAACCATATAATACAAAAACAAAATAAGAGAATTGTCCTTAAAAAGCAATAGGGAAGTAATAGTAATTAATGTTTTATACTGTAATGAATATTTAATTGTGTTTCATTTTTTTATCGTGAAATATAGATATTGAAATTAAAACATTGTAAAACTTCAAAATATGATGTGAACTTAAAGAATAATACTATATTTTCAAATTGGTTAAGTTAATAACATACTCTTTTATATTGAACTGAGGTTATTACACCACTATTTAATGGAATCATTTCCTGTGCCACTTTCTTGCAGAGAGGATTATACACATTTTTGTATCCAGTGTAAACTATGCATATCAATATATTTATTTTGTACTTGCATTAATACTGGATGACTCTGTGAGACATTCAGTTGTAAATCTGTATTTAATGCAATGAATTATGCCTGGTTGTTTCAGTAGCAAGGTGTCTGATCCAGGATTGTTTAAAAAAATGATGGTATTTATATGGAACACAGCAGCAACCAATAGCAATTTAATGTGCCAGTAAGGGAATATTATAGCATAAAAAATAAGCTTAGCTGATGTTAGTAACATGTACACTGCCACCACTGGCATACGTGCAAAATATTGTCGTTTTTTTTTCTCAAAATGCATCAGTTAACACAAGATAACAGTTGCCTGTTAGATCTAAGACAGGTCCCACTGCATCACATTCAGTTACATTGAGTAGGAGAAACAACAGCCTGCCAGTAAGCAGTTCCATCCTCATATGCTGGCTCTTTCTGAAAGCACTCGGCCAGGCAAAATTACCTGAGATGGCTGCCTACACACCAATATTACAATTTAAAAAAAAATCTATTGCTGGTTCAGGAATTACATTTTATATTGTAGAGTGAATTATCTGTAGTGTAAACAGTGCAATATAGAAATAAAAAATACATCATAAAAATCATGTCAGAATCCCTATGGTATTTTTTGACCTAAAGAAACTAAAAATTTTATTTGCCATAAAAACTAAAGTGAACGCAATTGTTTACAATGGCACATGGCTGCAAACACTTTTTCCTATTTCCATGCTTAGTTAATTTATATAAGAAATGTCAATGTACGTCATGTTACTGTTGCGCCTATTATTTCCACCTCATTATTGCTCTATTAGGTCCTTTCAGACATATACAAACAAAGGTCTATGTAAAATGTAATAGACTCTTTGACATGAACTGCAAGGCGAGAATAGTGTCTAGAGAAATAATGGTCTAGACAATCAGTTGGGGAATACAATTACATTTACACTCATATATTAAATATGCACACAATTCTGCTCACTTTGTACTGGGTGGTTTCATGCAGAATGCTTGAATGTCAGATAAAATTACACATTCCATTTAATTGCATGGCAGTTTTTTGCAAGTGCGGGCACACTTGCTTATCAGTTGTTGGGAAAGACCCTGTTGTAGTATTCAGCACCAATCATCAACCTACAAAGGAAAGTCACCTTGCAGGCAATTGCCACACAATTGTGGTATTTTGTCCCCTGTCCATTGAGATGCCAGCTTCAAATAATTGTGGTCAAGTGGTGTAAAAAATAAAAATCATCAATGCCCTCTCAGAATTATATACATTTTTTGAAAAAAAGAAAAAACAACACAATTATGGTCTATGTATGTACAGCAAAAAGTTAAATAAGGAACAACTTTTGCTAAAATAAGCCATTCCCCTGTGTGTCGTATCTATAACCTACTGTAGACTGCAGTATCACAATCATTTTACAGTTTTACACATCAACAAAAAGAATGGAAAAACTCCAGCTAATTTAAAAAAGGGGTAATTTAAGTATAAAAAGCAAAATAGGCATTCGCCTTTTTATAGTCAGATAATGACACTATCTGTATGTGTTATACGGTAGGTTGTACACAGAATGGAAATCCAGTACATTATTTGAAATGTGGTTTCTGATCTTAAAGAGTAATCTTGAAAGGCACAATTTTGTAGAACTCATTTCAAAGGCCTTTCTTTCTCCAAAATGGCATATTTTTCTTTCTATAAAGCCAAGAGCATGATACTTCAAGGGAAATTTTGACATTGACTTAAAAGTAAAATTTTACTTATTTATAAGGTCTATTTTCCCTTAAAGCAATCTAAACCCTAAGAATGAATGCGGCTAGAAATGCCATATTTTGTCTACTGAACTTATTGAAACAGTGTCAAGATTTAGTACCTGTATAGTATTAAGGCCTTCAAATTTGTGAGCAGTGTCTGTCACATGCACATGCATGTATGCTTTAAGGGTTGTCACAAATCATCAGAAGCAGAAAATTAGATTAACTGATGCTATAGGGCTGATTATTAAATTCTGATGCTAATTGAGCTGGTTTATGAGCTGCCATGTACCAATAATCTGAATTATTGGCTAATCAGTCATATACAGCAGGGGTCCCCAACCTTTTTTGATTAAGGGACCGTTGTTGAGGCAAAAATTTTTTCAAGGCCCCGGGAGTGGGGGGTCAGGGGGGTTAAGGGAGTTGGCAGTGGGTCAGCGGGGGTTGGTGTCCAATACGGTGAGCAGTAGTCCAATCAGTGTGTCTCATTAATTGCAGGCTAAGCTCGGCGGCCCAGTTCAGGAATGTCCGTGGCCCGGTTCTGGGCCACGGCCCAGCAGTTGGGGACCCCTGATATACAATGAGATTTATATCATATATATTCAGTATTTTTTTGCATAGGACCCTAAGCTCAGTAAGTGGCAACAGCACAGAACATGTGCAGCAAATCAACAGAAAAGAATATGGGGAGCTACTGGGGTCTCTTTGGAGACACATATATTTACTGTTAAAGGGCTGTGGTTGCCATGGTCTTGTATGGTCCAAATCATAATTTACATTTTACATTTCTGCCATACTTCTTTATTTAAGCTTTAGTTCTCCTTTAGTGTCACCAAAATACAAATATTGGATATTATTACTGAAATAGCTTTTTTTTTGCCAAAAGAAGTTATTTATGCATATAAGTATCAATTTATAATTAGACAGGATGAATAGAGATGGGTGAATATGAGGCCTGACCTCTACAGTGAAATATAAGATTTAGATTTAAACATATTAGTGGAAGCTGCTATATCATTTCCCTGACCATAGCCATAGAATAGACAACAGTAGCAAAACACTGTTTTCTCTTTATGACATATACATGCAGTTCTATATACTGTATATGATGGAAGCTCTAAAGCAATCTTAGTACAGGACTGTTCTTGGCACGTAGTATGCTTCTTGCTTTATACTTGTAATATAAGACAAGTGCTCCTAGTGATGGTATATATTTTCCTTTTATTGCAGTATTTGTCATCTTGTGGCTCTTCACCTTGTCCTAAGGCTTGACTCAAACAGCTAAATGAGAATGCTGGGAAGTGTAGGTCAGCAACAGCTTTAACTCTTCTACTTGGATATTTCTTACTTATTACCATTGTACAGAAGCAACAGTGACCCTATCATATATGTTATTATTAATTACAGTTCATTCTGTATTAAGCTGATGCTTCATTTACAGAGTGTTTATACCGCTATCTGGACGAGAACTACAATCAATTCAATCACCCTTGTGAAATTTGACTTTTCGTAGTAAATAAACAGTTGGCAAATAATAAAGTAAAATTCATGTGTGTTAAAATTTCTTCATTTATTTGATCTTGTAATAAGGCATAATTGCATTTCGACAGGTTATATGTCACCGTGAGTTATCTTTTCCAGTAATGTACAGCAAGAGACAAATTAGATTGGTAATGGCCTCTTACATAGAGCAATCAATTTGTGGATGCTGGGAAAAAGAAGGATATTGAAAGTTGCAAGACATATACTTGTCATTTGGCTATTAACAGTGGAAAAGCTATTGCATATATTGAAAAAGTAGATCTGCAGTGAACATTAACCACTGCAAAACATTTATCATTGCTAAAATATTACCTTTGTCTTGGCAGGCTAATGAGAGGATGTTTATGGCATCTCTTGCTAAGACTAAAGAGCTTGTGTACAATCTTTTGTGCCTTCGGGTAAAGCTGCTTCATGCTGTTTTCTAGTTGATCATAACGCCGCTGAAAATTGGAATCCATGGTCCACAAATGCAAAATAGTGGATGTGTTTAGGAAGTAATTAACTGGTAACCTTTTCATAAATAACTTAAATTCATCTGAAATAGAGAAGAGAAAAAGAAGACAACAATCAATAGTTTTAATCAAGAGGACTGTGTGCCTCACCCTCTCCCAGCTAAAGCAAACACTATATGGCTGAGCCCATTGATTTTTCAAAACTGGTACGAGATGAAAATAAGAGCAGTTTGCATGCTCCTAAAAATGATGCTTTACCAGACTATAAGAGGTTTGTGTGTACATTAACGCAGGACACATTATAATTAAGTAGAATATTTAGGCTTGGCGGTATTACAAGGCACTGCTGTACGAGAAATGAAGACACTTATTTTACTAGGAAGAATTACAGTAGCTAGAAATGTGTTTAGCTTCTAAAGTATCAGAATTTAGAAACATATTTATGTTCAAAAGAATAAGAAACATAATTAGATATCAGAATCACAGTTCAGATACATATTATAGTGCTTAAGAACTGTAATCCAGAAACATATTAACACACTACAAAAATATATCAATACTCGCAGTAAAATTCCCGGAATTGCTAAGTGGTGCAAGAGTACTTCTTCAGGGATTACTTCTATCTAGGGCATAGCTTGCACACTGCACCATGTGCTAAATAAAAAGAAGTGTATAGTGCAGCTTCGGCACCTGTCATAGGGCAGGTAGTAAGGATAGGACACCATTGCTGTGTCCACTGCTAGTTCCTATTTTGCATGAATAAGTTGATGCTCAAGTAAGGGTACTGGGAAGGGGACGTCTATGTTACTCCTGCCCTTCCTGTAATCACAGGGGTAGCTGCAGGTCTCTTCACTCTGAAAATGCTGAGAAATGGAATGCAGATATTTGGGTCAGTTTCAACTTGTATGGAAACCAAGATAGAAAGTGCAAAAACATGACAGATTGTGCACTTTGTTTGCACTTTGCACCCTGTCTATGTTGTCAATAACCCCTCACATTTATAAGCACATTTAGGTTTTAAAGAATCACAATTCCGATTCATCTTTAGATTCTGGTGCATCCAGTTATGATAGGTCCCAAAACACTGAAAACCAAAAACATATTTATGTCCTAAATGTTTGTAGACCTGTATAATATTTAGGCTCTGAAGAACTGCAGTCTGACAATGCTGTAGTTTGAAGACAGTTGCTTATTTATCTATATAGTATTTGCCATGTTTTGCCTTTAGTGAACTTTCTGTCAGTAGTTATTTCTGAGGTATATTGTTTGCTTTATAATAAGCAGTCAGTTTGTTTTTTACATGGATGCCCATGTAACAAAAACTTTCCATACACCATTCTCTTATTTGCAAGGCTGTCAACAGGTAGGGGCAAATTTACTATTATTCCCCAAAATAAATTCGACCAAATTCGCAATTCGATAAGCATTCGACCATCGAATGCTTATCGAATTGTTTTAGGCTATCATTTTGCTCGATATCCGATTTCTCGATGAATTCGTACGATTGGATACCGATCATTCGATTTAACGAAAAAATCGTGAAATTTCATTCAAGCGTCTGAAAAATTCGTATGATTCGAACGATCAAACGCTCTGATCGTACGAATGGTATTTGAGAAGGACTTAGTCTCAGAAGCCTATGGGGAACTTCCCATAGGAATCCCATAGCATCCTGCATGGAACCTATAGTTCTGCACAATTTAGTATCATCTGCAAAAATAGAAACTGTACTTTCAATGCCCACATCCAGGTCATTAATAAACAAGTTGAAAAGCAAGGGACCCAGTACAGAGCCCTGCGGTACCCCACTAACAACACTGGTCCAATTAGAAAATGTTCCATTTACCACCACTCTTTGAAGTCTATCTTTTAGCCAGTTCTCTATCCAGGTACAAATACTATGTTCCAGGCCAACATTCCTTAATTTAACCAGTAACCTTCTGTGTGGCACTGTATCGAATGCTTTAGCAAAGTCTAAGTAAATCACATCCACTGCCATCCCAGAATCGAGGTCCCTGCTTACCTTCTCATAAAAAGAAATTAAGTTAGTCTGGCAAGATCTATAATGCATAAAACCATGCTTTAGTCCAGTCCAGTATCCTATCCTTTATTAATCCTTCAAAAAGCTTTCCTACCACCGACTTCAGACTAACTGGCCTATAGTTTTGAGGCTGAGAATGGGATCCCTTTTTGAATAGCGGCACCACATTAGCAATTCGCCAGTCTCTCGGCACCATGCCAGACATCAATGAATACTGAAAAATTAAGTATAGAGGTTTGGCAATCACAGAGCTAAGTTCGCTAAGTACCCTGGGGTGAATCCCATCTGGGTCTGGACCTTTGTATATTTTAACATTTTCTAGTCTCTTTTGAATTTCCTCATGTGTGAACCATGCATCATTGGATGTATTAGAATTGGGGCTATTAACAAGGAAACCTTCATTAGCTGGTTCCTCATTTGTGTATACTAATGAAAAGTATTCATTCAGAATCTAAGCTTTTTGCTTGTTCTCATCAACCAGCTGACCCCCCTCTGATAATAAAGGTCCTTCCTGTTTAATTTTTTTACTATTAATATATTTAAAAAATAACCAACAGCACATTGTGGGTTCAGCCTACATAGCCCATTAATAGCACTGAATAGTTCCATAGCACCGAGGAACTCCTGAGCAGTACAAATGTTTTACTTTAAAAAAAATATTTTAAAGATATTACATGTAATTTCCTGGATCAGCTAGTAAATATTAATGACTTGCTTTTTGCAAGGGGAATCTTGATCTTTTACGATCATGGTTAGATTGAAAACATTTAATAGAAGATGCACTTAAAGACACAACATACAGGATTGTCATGCCTGATCAAAGTGTGTCCAACTTGAGGCTCTCAAGCTCCTTAGAAACAATGCCATTCTTTATTTGAAAGCTGATGCAGGATACTATATGTTCTAGTTTTCAACATCTGCAAATTCCTGATATTTTTTTTTTTAACTTTTATTTGCTTTAAAAACAACATAACAGAAAAAATATAAAAAGAAACATTTGAAAGGAAGAAGAGAGAGGGGTAGGGGGACAATCCATGTGCTGTATAGCCCTTTGTGAACGGTTCTAATGCTGATGAATGATTTCAGATGACATTAGTACTGGGTTGCCTTATACTTTAAAATTTTTGTGTTGCAGTTTATCTCATAAATATAACACTTCATTATCATTAGCATAAGTGATGGGAGAATTATCTTCACACAAAACGTGTCCTTCCACTGGAATGCTTAAGCATTGAGTTGCATCAGCACAAGCCTCGAAAAAATTTTTCTCCGCAGATTGTGATACATTGTAAAAGGTTATAATGATGTCATTGGCTGCGGTCACCATTACAGTCAAGTGCTCTTTCACGGATTGCTGAAGGCTGCAGTAGTTAAATCCCTTCTGGATAACCTCCATTACAGGCAGACTGCTCATATAACAGCAGTCATGTCACAAATCTTTTATGAAAGGTCTCACAGAAGATAATTGCATATCTTGAAAGTAACTTGGTACTTTTTACTAGACTAGACTAGTTGCAGTTGTTCCCTGCTGATACTGCCCAGCAGTGTTCTGCTTGGACTTTATCATTCATTCTAATAATAGGGAGAGCATGCAGGGACTAATAGTTTCACTGCCGAACTGCTACTGGCTTGAGACTGAGTGTACAGGGCATTACAAAAACTGACAATATCATTCCCTGATATTTTCTTATCATAGAAAGTACATTGTAGTCCAAGGCTGTGTAACAACTGGGGAAAATAGTAAATAAGCAAATGGGATCTAAAGTTGTAGTACAGTTAAATATAAAGAGCTATTTGCACCCATTGGATTCTCTTTCTTGGAAAACCAACTACTGCTTAAAGTCTATATGGATTAAACAATTGACTAGCCATTGCAAATGCTGCTGAAATCTCAGGGAAAACTGGAACTTTAATTTATCAACTTTAATTCTAAAGTGCCACCAGCTTACAATGAAGCAAGCCATATTATGTAGCATATACTGTATATCATAATAAACTACACCAATGTGGGTGTAGTAAAAAAAAAGCCTTGCAGCAGACATATTGGAGTGATTGATCAGCATTCAAATATTTGCTATGATTTTAACTTTTTTTATTGAATGTATGCTATTAATTAAGAAAAAAAAACTATTAGAAGAATCCCACAGCATTTAAAAGCTGCCATGTTCATGTAAATGTCAATGGTAACTATGTGGGTAAATTTAAAGCTTTTTTTCATTGTGAAATCAAGTTATTTGATCGTTTTAAAAATGTTATCCAGTTGAATTTTTCATATTCAGATATTTTAATAAATAATGATTTTTTAAAAAAATGAAAAGCTCAAGTTTATAGGAGAAGTCAACCCAGTCTTCTCCTTTAAAAAAATAAATACATTTGAGTTTTGCCCAAAAAAGCCTAAAAAAAACTTGAATTCAGGTAAAGATACTATAACCTTTGACATAGTTTTCAGATGATCATTCAGTATCTATTTAAATTGTATTAATGGTTAACTATATGTGAAGCATTTCTATAAACATTAGGGCACTGTGCAATATAAAATGGAGTATAATAAAATCCGTGATAACCTCATGATACCAAGTACAGTAAGAAGCTGAAAATTCACCTTTCAGGCAGTCAATGAAGAAGAGAATCACTGAGCAACAAAATCCAGATCTGTATATATATATACAGATGCAGCCACTTTGATTTGTGTGTTAAATGCGTCATAACTCAGGGTTAATTGAAGAAACTGTGTTATCTAAAGTTATCTTAACTCATTTAATCCATTTAACCTATTCATTAGCATATCAAAGCACCATTGTTCACAATGATGAATAGTGATGGGCGAATCTCCCCAGTTTCGCTTCGCTGAAAAATTTGCGAATATCCAGAGAAATTCGTGAATTGGTGAAAAATTTGCGAAACGAGTCGTGGCACGCTTTTGACGCGTGTCGCAGCAACTTTGATGCATTGCGTCGTTTTTTGCCGCGCGTCGCGTCATTTTCGTCGTGTCGCGTCAAAAACGCGTCACAACTCACTTTTAGGCGAATTTTCGCCAGGCAAAATTTCGCTGTTTTTTCGCGAATTTATTCGCCAGTGCCGAATCGCGGGAATTCGCCCATCACTAATGATGAACACTTTCATTAAATGGGATGCTGTGACACAATTTTCTGTGTTAAATGGGACAAGTAGGAAATCTGTGTTTAGTTATTCTGTGTCAAACACACAATCCAAAGTGGCTTCATCTGTTTATATACATATATATATATATAATATCATGTAAAGCAAGGCACTCACAGGACACTATCTCTTTTTCACCATATTTTAAGTCCTGTGAGTTAATTTATACACACGAATTAAGGGGTCAATTAATTTAGTAGGCACAATTACACTTTCCGTTTGTGCAGTGCACGTAAAGACTGGGTTGCCTTGCACCAATCATAGCTTCATTATGCTCCAGTACTAGGAGAAGAACACAGCCAGGCCACAGATGCTAATTCTTTTAGAGTCAGCACTAAGGGGCATATTTTTGCATCCCTTAGAGCTTTTGCACTTTCATCCAGTGTCTGAAAATACCCATTTAACTCTTTGCCCTTTTACCTAGGGGCAACAATTAGAGAAACAATGTTTCCTCAATAGAAACTGCCATATTATTTTAATCACTTTTTAGTAAACAAACATTAATGAACTTATTTTCTTCCAGTGAAATGTGAAAATGTGATCTATAATTTCATGCACTGTAAAATTATAATAGGTTGTACCTGCAAAGCTTCATCTTGGCATATGTTTGAAAAATGTATCCATTTACTTTTATTTTTGTTATGCAAAAGAAAGATTAGTTGAGAAGAACTCAACTTGCTAGTCACAGGGTGCCTGTTTCAGAGGTTGTATACAGCAGCAGATAGAATAACAAGTAATTACATAAAGGGGCTTGGGACCATATCCTCTCTGTAGTATTCCTTCAGGGCTCATTAGAATGTCTTAAACAAGATCTAATTATAAATTAGTCTGCAGAGAAGTCTTATTGGTTAATGAGAATTCAACCTATTTCTGTCTATGTTGTAGGGACTGCTTGTGATTAAAATCATTAAATACATCATTCTCCTACACATACACAGAGTTATAAATGTGCTGAAGAAATAGTTTTGTAATTACTTTTATTGTCGGATGAATTGCAGGATTTGAAGTCTACAGCAGCTGCTAGCACAAGTGTGGCCCAAGCGCATGCTGTGTTGATGTTTGGAAAGCTATCGTTTTGCACGGTTATGAATATATTATCTTGGAAAGAAGCATTTCAAAGATAATACATTTTTGACTAACCCTATCCCTTAAAAATATTACGTTATGTAATACTTTTTATATATTCATATATATATATATATATATATATATATATATATAT
>CM044438.1:96166469-96229697 GCA_024363595.1 Xenopus borealis
AACCTCTTTTGGTGTGTGCATTAGGCATCCAATGCTCTTTTATATATATATATATATATAAATATGAAAATATGGGGTTGTTCCAGAGGAAGAGCAGCGATTGTCCTCGAAACGTTGGATTTAAACACACAGACACATACATATATTTTTGCTGGTAGTTTTCCAATTTAAAAAAAAAAGTTTTTTCTGAAAGTGATTGAGAAAGCACTACTTACAGAGCAATTCAGGGATGGTATTGCAGAGGTATGGAGCAGCAAGATATTTTATAATGGCGGAACATTATTTGCTATATCATGCACACAACCATGAATATCCTTATATGGAGTGCTTAGCAATGTCATTAGTTAGTATTAGTGCTTAATGATGTAATTTATGTCACTGAAACATGAACTGCCTGTTGCAAAATATAAGAATATTAGCAGTTGCTATGGTTAAGAACTCTTAATAATTTTGATAATTGCTTATTTTTAGATGTTTTACAAAGTGAGCTGTAAAACACACTTTCCTTATGTCTATAAAACTTTTGCATTACCTCTTCTCATCTCTGCCATCTATCCTGTCTAATGATTTTTTTCAGTGTATTAGAAAACCTTTGATCTATGTATTTATCCATTCCAATCTTCATTAGACTTCTTAAGACCCCTTAATCAGAGTACTTACATGTAATAGGAGTAAATTAGCCCCTGAATAACAAAAGAAGGCATGTTAAAGTGTATATTAATTTCAAGACTATGAGCTGATTTAACCCTAAAAATCAATGCTTCTTTATGCCGCTTGTTACATTTTATTTAAAAAAAAAAGGAAAAAAGGCGAATCAAAGTAAACAACATCTACAGCTCCAAAGCTGTAGATATCAAATGAAGTAATGCTGGGGGTAAACAGCAGCCATTTTCATGCAGTAGAATATTACTTACTTTAATCCTATCAATTCACTCTAGAGTATATATGTTTCAACATGAGCTAGTCATCTATGTAACTGAGACCCTTTTCCCACTACAGACCTATCTTCATGGAGTGCTCATATAACTCAAGAAGATAACAAACCCCTGTATCTATTTGAAGAGATAATGGCACCAGAAAGTGTCTATCATGATATTGGCTTGCATGCTACTTATAATTTTGCCATAAAGTATTTGCCCAATGCTTTTACATTACTTATATGACTCCTTGTGTTTGTCTATGAGCGGGCTGCCATATTTGTGCAGCAGGAGTCCATTAGTATTAGAAACTTTAACTGACAGGCTTATATGGGACAGTCAGTTTAGCAAAACAGTCAGGTTTAGGAATTTCAACTAACAATTACTTAAAAGAGAAAACCTCTTAGCAAAAAAACCAGATCAGCATAACCTATACTGTAGGTAACTTTTAATGTACATTCATATTTTAAAAAGTAATTTTTTAGCGTCAGTATCACTTTAAGGGTATGGGAATTCAAGGGTTGCATAATTAGTAGCAAGACTACCACCTTCAATTGCCTCATCGGTCACCCAGTCAAACCATTGAATTTAAAGTAAAATTAAACCTTAAATACGAATATGGCTAAAAATACTATATTTTATATACTTAACTTATTTAACCAGTATCTCTATAGTATTGGTGTATAGTATCAGTTGTGTATAGGAATTTCCCATTTAGGGCTTTGTTAAGAGTGCCTGTGACACACCCATGCTCATTGAGTTGTCACAAATACTCAAGCAGGTAATATGCTCCAGGGCTGATTAAAATATTTTGATGCTAATTTTGCTGGTTTCAGAGTTACCATTTACCAATAATCAGAATTATTTTCTAATCAGTCTTATACTGCAATGCCAGAACTAAGGGTAGGCAGAGTAGGCACATGCCTTGGGTGCAAAGCTGGGGGTTGTCAGTAACGCACCTTCTTTACTATTGGGCACTGGGACCAACCAGGTTGCCTAGGGTGGTTGTCAGGCCTGGCTGGCGCTGTTATACTGTTATATAATATATATTTAGTATATTGCGTGCCGGCCCCTAAGCTCACTAAGTGACAACAGCACAGAGCATATGCAGTGAATCAGCAGAAAAGAAGGAGCTACTGGGGTATCTTTGGAGGCACACCCTTGGGCTGTTATAGAAGACCAAAACACAATATACAACATTTCTGCCCTACTTCTTTAGTTAAGTTTTAGTTCTTCTTAAAAACTGGGCCAATATATAACTACAAACCATTCAATATATGTCAGCAGTTTGTGGAGAAGAACCTCCAAACTATTTAGTAGGTAATACTTAAATAAATAAATAACAAGGTCTTCTCTTGGTCTGTCTAAACCTGTCCATTATGAGGTTATATTGAATCTTCTAATATGGTAAAAATTGGTTTTATCTTGGAAAATACAGACATTGTATTCATTTGAGGAAAACAAAATCCTTGTATTAGGAATTGTTTAACACATGGCCGGAGCTACGGATAGGAAGAAGAGGCACCTGCCTTGGATGCAATGATAGGAGGCAGGTACCTGTTACAGTGTCTTCTGCCTACCCCTAGTCTCTGTTCACTACCCTCTGATGCTATCCCCTCCCTCCCTTCTGTCACTCTTCCCTCCCTCCCTGTCAATCTCCCCTCTCCCTCCGACACTCTCTCCTTTCCCGCCATCACTCTCCCTTCCCTCACCTGTCCTCCCCTCTGCTAAGGAGCATGTGGACGCGGTGGGATGACTAGAATGCCCGGTAGCCTTTCTGTAGATGGTGCCTCTGAAGCTCTGTTCAGGGGGAGTTCTTTCATGCTTAGTTTGTCTATAATATTATTTGATTTGCATGAAGTTGATTACGTTATAGACAAATTGATATGTAATATGAATTATATGCTAATGAAAAGTGTCAAGGATACATGGCCTGTCAACTCAGGGCCCTAGTGCAGACAGAAGGTAATGAATGTGATTAAAGTTTTTGTTTAAGTGGGTTTACTTATCAATCATGGAACTCATTCCTTTGTGACTGATTATGCCAGAAAGCAGCGTTACTTTCTTAAAGAACTTTATAGCAGTGGTCTATCGCAGTGCTCTTGTACTCTGTCTGCATAGTATGTGCCCTGTTTGGGGGCCTGATGATAATACAGTTGAGAAGCCGAAAACCTAACCTGATTAGGATGAGATGGGCTGAAAGGAGACAAGAAGTCCTTCAAAATAAAATCATGAAAAATAAGTCAAATGTATTGAATTTAAAAAGCACTTACATTTTGGCTAGGATACACATAAAAGATGGTATTTATTGGGTGGCTGCAAATCTAACAGGGCTGAATTGATTACGAGTGTTCCAACAGTTATAGACTCTGTTTTCCATCATCCCCTGACAGAAGGATGCTGTAATGGGACTTCCAATAAACACATTTTATGGCACTTAGGGGTTTATTTACTAAACTCCAAATGTTTCTTTTTTGGAAAAGCATCATTTGCAGCAAGATGTTCTTGCAGGTCTTTGGAGGTGATCTTTGGGTTGTCTGTAACCATTCTCGCAATCATCCGCATTTGCCACACTAATATTTTTCTTGGCAAGCCAGACCTGGGTTTTACAGCAACTGTGTCTATGGCCTTCCATTTCCTTATTACATTCCTAACAGTTGAAACTGACAGCTTAAACCTCTAAAATAGCTTTTTGTAGCTTTCCCTAAACCATGATACTGAGCTGTCTCTTCTGTGCTGCACCATCCACTGTTTGGTTTCTCCCTCATACAAATCAGAGCACTCCGCACTGCACTGCATACACAATGTTACTCTTCTTGTGCTTTGGGGTTGGGTCTTTTGGGTGAACTGGGGATGAATGAGAATCTTTACAAACTTATAAAGAGGTAATACATTTGAAGCAATACTTTTTGGAGTTTGGAGTCAATTATAGGCCTCTGCATCAAAATAACATGTCGGATTCTTTAGGTACAAGTCGGCTGAGTGTATTGATGCATCCCTCAGGGACGCTTGAGCTCCAGTCACCTTAAAGTGGTAGTAGATCCAGGGTTCCCTTGTGTCACTTGGAGCAGTACCACATGATTTGGAACTAAAGACAGGACAGAAGCAAAGTACAAGGAGTGTATATTGTACCTCTGTCTCTGTAAACAAAGGGACATCAACAATTAAACTGTAAATACAGGGTTGGACTGGGCTGACAAAAACCCGGTGGGCCCTCAGCTCTTGTGGACCCTGCTGGCCCAGTCCTGTTCCTTGTGATAATTGTCTTGCAGTGGCAAATACAAGGCACAAGCATACACCCATGTGCGGGGGTGGAGTGGCTTGGTGGGGGAACCTGGCGACAGGGGACCTGGGGGAGGCCCTGCAACAGCAGCCCCAGTGCTTTTGAATTCAGCAAGTGTCTCCATTTCCAATGATTCAGACCCGGAGCACAAAATAAGTAACACTAATATGTCCATACCCATTGAGCTATACTTTTATACTTTGTTTTAAAGCAGAGTGGCGTATGCGATCTCCAGCTGAACAGTCAAATACACAAACAAATAAAAAATCATTATTTAATGGATAACCATCAACCCCTGCTTCAGTCTTTTAAACAAGTAAAGAGACACTTATCCTTCTACTTTATCCTTACAATATGTTAGCAACTGAGCACAAGTGATTTTATCATTAACAGAAGCAGAACTGTCAAAATGACTGAGTTTCGCATTGATTAGCTTGTGTAGGGCCTTACAAAACATGGAATTAGTGATCGCAGTTGGCAAATTACAAGCCACCAAAATTCTTTGTACGTCAATATTAATAATTGTGGCTTGCTTTGTAGAGATCTTGTAAGCTGATTTTAATTTTAAAAAATCTATTCAGGTTTACACGCTTCAATCATAGGCAGGAAGACAAGCTAATATTATTACATTAATCAGTATGTTGTAGATTAAAACTATGCCAAATGTTCACATACATTATGTTCTGTAGTGACAGTATAAATTACAGTACACCTTGACAGATATTATATTTAATCATAATATGCCAAGCTGAAAACCCAATACTCAATTTTTAGTATATTTGTTTTGTAGAATCACAAAGAAATAAAAGTAACGATCAGCTGTCTCTGGTGAATAGCTCTTGTGGCAGAGTCTCTAATCCACAATCTGTACAAAACTCCCTTTTCTGATAGTAGTGGTTTTAGAAATAGCAAAACGAGTGGATTTGTCAAAAAGGCTAAAATGCTAATCCCTGGACTGATTATTAGGTTCTTCAATAATCTGCAGCAGAGGAGGTTCAGCTCAGCCTCACAGAATTTATGAAATACAGAGTGGGAACTCTAATGTGCTGCAGTTGATAAAATTATTTTGCTAGAATTAGTCTAAGTAATGGAAAGAAAATGCACTGGTGTAGGGGTATTGGTAAAATAAATAAAGCTGATCAATCTATCATTAGCGGCAGTGGTGTAATTAGCGTGGCTTGGGCCCCCCCACAAAAAATCTTTTCCCCACAAAAAATCTTTGAAATGCATTGAAACCCCCAATCGCCCACTTCCCTTCCCAGCATCTGCATACTCCCTGCTCTACATGACTCGCCCGTGCCCTCCTACTAGTGATGTGCAGGCTAGCCTGAGACCTGCCGGTAAACCCCCCAGGCCGGTTCGGCCTGACCTTGCACCCCCATTTGTGGGTGGCGGTTGGTCTGGGTTGAGCTCTTACACTGCCGGCTTCCAACTTCTGGCATCTTTTTTTTATAGACGTGTGCCTGACCACCCCTCCCCATCAACTGGACGATGTGTGTCTATAAATGGAAGCCGGAAATTAGGCTCGAGCAAGGGCGGGTGGAGGGGGGATTTGGGTTCGGGTTTTACCCCACCTGCACATCACTACTGTACCTCCTACCCATTCCACCATGTAAGAGAGTGGTAGGGAGGGTTGCATTATTTTCAGTACAGTATAGAGGAATAAGACCCTAAAATTCAGGCCCTCTGTGACTGCTGGGTCTGTTTCCTCTATAGTTATACAATTTTTAAAAAAACATTTTGCACCATGCTCCAAGTGAACTTCATGTACTACCTGTGTCTAGCAGAGTTTCATACAGGAGTGGCAGGAGGTGGCTTGCACATGGGCATCCTCTGAGTGCTTCAAGCTTCTGCATCATGCATAATTGGCTAACTCTTTAGTGCCATGATTTTGCATCCCTTAGGGCTTCTTTGCAGTTTGCAATTATTTTTACATATTTAATTAAAATATAGAATAGAACAGTTAGAAGAGTTTGCAGGACCCATTTACAAGTCTCTTCAGCATTGTGACTGTGTATTGTGCACAATGATGTTAGGTGCAAGGTACCTGCAATAAATATCCTAGCCCCATAGACCCCAGCACACCTTATACTGAATATCAATCAAGATATGGTCTTTAGGTCCATGTGCCACTCCTGTTAAGGCTACTGCCTCAGCACAACCTCCAAATTCAATTGTAACAAGTATGCAAAGAATACAAAACTGTATTTCTGTAAATTAATTGTTTTGTTACAGTATTGGTAGCTTTTTACCATTATATAGGCATTCCTCCCAACATTTTGGAAATAGAAAGAAAAGATTTGTTTCTCATAATGTGGCAATTTTTTTGACCACACTCATTTTTGTGGCCACACCCCTAATTAACATGTTTATTTTACAAAACTTGGCAGGAAATGAACATTTGAGCACATTTCTCTGGTTTTTATGTGTTATTACAGTTAAAGTTGCTAATGAAGGTGAATTGCCCTTTAAACTGTTTCCTGAAGAGCCCTACTTATCTTAAATTGTTACAATGGCTTATTTGCTTATCTTAAATTGTTACTAAAGTAACCCCATCTAGGCATGGCTAGACCTTGTCTGACTAAGAAACAGGCAGAACAGTGGTTACATTTGACCCTCTCTCCATAGGATGGGCCTTTGAGACTTGAAAGGGTGAAGGAATGGTCTTGTGCAACTGCACCTCGCTTATGCTATGTGACTAGATAAAATAATTGGACACCAATTTCCAGCGAAATTCGCGAAATTGGGGAAAATTCACGAAACGCGTTGCAGCGTTTTTGACACGCGTCTCGTCATGCAACTGGTTTTTTTTTTACACCAGCGAATTTTCACTGGCGTTTCGCAAATGTATTCGCCGGCTGTGAATCGCGGGAATGCGCCGCGAATAAATTCGCCCATCACTACTCTTGAACAAACCAAACAGCAACAGACTTTATTCTCTTAAAGCCCCCTTTTACAGCCTGCCATTGCCCCCCTCTTTACTTGCACTGTGCATTAGTCATAAAACAACCCCTTGAAAAAAATCTGACCTTATAATTCATCATCTTCCATCACTTCATATAGTTTTGGGGCTCAATGCAGTTGGACCAAGTCAGGAATTGATTTCAAGTGCTCATGCTCATGCCGGCATCTCAGGCCTGCCGAGGTTGTATATAAGTCAATGAGGTCCCTATCCTATTTGGAAGTTTCTATGGTCTGCACTGGAATTAGCACTGAAAATGCAGGCTTTTTGGGAAAAATCCTAAAAAAAATGTACGATTGGGGAAAAACTAGATTTTATTGAGTGTGTACCCGATATGATTAGTGTTTTATTTTAATAATAAATAAGGTCACATCATGGATTCTACTTTGGTCTGAAGTTTTTATTTATAAAAATCTGAAAAAAATTGGATTTTGATAAATAACCCCCCTTAAAATACTGAATTGCTTCATTTAACAAGTTTTTGTTCAGGTAAGCAAAGTGCAAGTGCTTCACAAATAGCAATGTTCTAATCAAGAAAGGGCTGTTATGAAATACCTAATAGTGAGAATGTGATAGGTCAGTATAGGGGCAAATGAAGATTGGAATCTAGAATTCCACCTTGACAACTGGCTGTATTCACCTGCTGTGCAGTAATATCTTGGACATTGTAATCTAATTACTGAAAGGAATAGCACAGGGGAAATAAACTTAAATAGGTCACAGGTACACAATATTCTCAGTAGAAATAGGGCTTAGTCAGTCTGAAGCTTGAAAAATACATAATTCCTTTAAAGATGCCAGCATGCGAAAACCCAAAAATGGAAAATATTTAAAAAATTTTATTTGGGCTTGTTTTATACAATTGGGGTTGGTGTTGGAGTGGTGAATTTTTATTCTGTTTACTAACTGGGGATAGAACACGGACAAGAATATGTAAACTAAATACAGTATTAAAATTAGGCAGGATTCTGTATTTGGGAAAGATATATTCATTTTAATTTACAGTACTCCCCTCTCTTCAGTGAGAATATTATTAAATCCAGATCGGTTAGGTTATCTCAGGGTGCTGGTTTTCAATTTTATTTCACATACTGTGACAAACTGTTTTTTTTTACAGACTTAAATGAGACCTGCTGGCAACAACTTTCTGGCCTGTTTATATTTTATCAGATGCATTTTGTTATTAGAATGGATCCACAGTGGTTTCATGATCATAAGCTAAGGATAATTATGCTCAATGTCTCAAGAGAATTAAAGTAAATCAGATCTAGTTGGTAAATGAGTCTTTGTTTTAGAAACAGGGGTCACATTATCCTCAGAATTGTCTGGGTGAAGGAACTTTACTGGACAAGGGAAATGGGATATGGGATCACTTTAGAGAAGTGAGAAAAGAAATGCTCTAAAAATGTACTCAAAGGGGTTCTCTAAGCACTTTTGTAATTTACAGGTTAGTAAAGAGTTAAACCCTACTGTTGACATCAGCGCTATCCAGTTTCCTCTTTTTTTAAGCCCTTTCTACCACAATGTAAATAACTAGCCTACTCCAGTAGAACAAAAAAAAGCATATTTCGCCCCGCCTTAGGAAGACCAAGACCAAGTTTCATGTGCAAAACATAGAAGTGTTAGGCGGTGCATAACACATAATTAAAATATCACGACACTTACACTGACACTGCAAATTTCTTCCTTCATCAAACTCACACCAATTACATGAATGTGCATGAATGAGTTTGATGTGCTCTGGTCAAGTGGAAAGTTGGAATGTTCACGCATGTGCAAACCGCTCAGCACAGCCAAGTTCTTGACATAACTAAAAGGAAAATGTTGGTTGAAATGGAGCAGTTGGAGTGAATATTAAAAGAGGGCAGTACATGCGAAAACAGGACAATTTATACAGTATAATTAATTTGGATATCAGGGCCTTCTTTTAGATACTGGGGACTTGAGGAGCAAACTTTTCTTTTTGTTTTAGGGGTGTGTTAAATATTATCAGTTTTATATGGTTTATAATGCTAGTCAGGCTATCAGCTCAATATATTTTCTGTAACTCAGCTCAGCTTTGGTTGTATTATCCAGTGGTTTCCCAATTAGTGTAATAAGGAGGTCTAAGGTGAGTTCTGTATAGAATATTTTACCTAGGAGGGTTTCTATAGATTTCCAGAATGGGATTCCTGTGGGGCAGTGCCACATTATATGCGGCTGTGTCCCAATCATCTCACATTGTCTCCAGCATTGCTGTTAGATGGGAGAGAATCATTTGTGTAATGTGGTTTGTAAAGACTTTCCTGCTGCCTGATGCATGAAACATTTTTCCTAATATTCTTCCATATGTCTTTCCAAGTTTCCATGGATATTCATTGATTCATTGGTATCCATTGATATTTCCTTAGTATGTTGGCCTGGAACATAGTAACTGTATAGAGAACTGGCTAAAAGATAGACTACAAAGAGTGATGGTAAATGGAACATTTTATAATTGGACCAGTGTTGTTAGTGGGGTATCACAGGGCTCTGTACTGGGCCCCTTGCTTTTCAACTTGTTTATTAATGACCTGGATGTGGGCATTGAAAGTACGGTTTCTATTTTTGCAGATGATACTAAATTGTGCAGAGCTATAGGTTCCATGCAGATTGCTGCCACTTTGCAGAGTGATTTGTCTAAGTTGGGAAACTGGGCAGCAAACTGGAAAATGAGGTTCAATGTTGATAAATGCAAGGTTATGCACTTTGGCAAAAATAATATGAATGCAAGTTATACACTAAATGGCAGTGTTGGGAGTTTCCTTAAGTGAGAAGGATCTTGGGTTTTTTATAGATAAAAGTTTTCTAATTCTGGGCAGTGTCATTCTGTAGCTACTAAAGCAAATAGGGTTCTGTCCTGCATAAAAAAGGGCATAAACTCAAGGGATGCATCTTTATAGATCCCTAGTAAGACCTCATCTGGAATATGCAGTGCAGTTTTGGACTCCAGTCCTTAGGAGGGATGTAAATGAGCTGCAGAGACGAGCAACTAAACTGGTTAGAGGAATGGAAGACAAATTATGAGGGTAGACTGTCGAGGTTGGGGTTGTTTTCTCTGGAAAAAAGGCTCTTGCGAGGGGACATGATTACACTTTACAAATACATTAGAGGACATTATAGACAAATATCAGGGGACCTTTTTACCCATAAAGAGGATAACCGCACCAGAGGCCACCCCTTCAGACTAGAAGAAAAGGACTTTCATTTGAAGCAGCGTAGGTGTTTCTTCACAGTGAGGTTGTGGAATGCACTACTGGGTGATGTTGTGATGGCTGATTCTGTTGCTTTTAAAAGGGGCCTGGATGATTTTTTGGACAGACATAATATCAAAGGCTATTTTGATACTAAACTCTACATTTAGTATAGCTATGGGCATATTTGGTTTGTGTAAAAGGGTGGGGGTGTGTATGCTAGGTGTTAATTTGGAGGGTTTGAACTTGATGGACTTTGTCTTTTTTCAACCAGATTTAACTATGTAACTATCTCTTCCCATTTCATCATATACCTGTGTTTAGGGAAGGTGTTCAGCTGGAATGTCTGCCAGAAGCCTATAGATTGTAGAGATAGGGGTATTTGGGGGAGCCCAATGTGTTCAAATCTTATGAGGGGGCCATTTGCCCTCTGCTAATTAGAGTAGTCTGGCAGAGGCGTGCCAACTGTAGGTAGTCAAAAAAATGGGCTGGAAGGATATGATGTTTTGTTTGTATTTCCGTAAAAGATAAACGTTTTCCAGGGATTGCTGAACTCATGGACTGTAAAGAGATTTTTGAGGCCTCAGCCTGTTTTAAAGGTACAGTATTTTGCATACCTGGAGTGAATGAGGGGTTGCCAAGTACTGGGGTAAATGGTAGTTGGGTGCTTGTTAGGTTATACTTTTTTGAGTTGTCGGATTTTCAAATAAGATGAATATTAATTATAAGAATATTCAGGTTTATTAATGATAACATATGATTATTTTACTTAATAGAATATATATTCATGATTGATATTATGCATGTTTGATTATTCATGTAGTGATGAGGAATGAATGTTTAGTTGGTAAGAAACTTCTGTTCTGAAAAGGATGTTTTATTAGACTCCTAACACAGGTGTATAACCTTTGTGCTTAAAGCAAATCTCAAAGGTTGTATAATCCTTGGTGTCTGTGTGAATAAGATGAGAACACCTTGAAGGATTTTACAAACTATCCACAGTATAGAGCACACCTGTTTGAGAAGGTAATAATTAATCAAGGACAGACCAATTTTGAATGGCTAGTGTGTTCACAAGTACAGTATATTGTATGTGTACTGAAGGTATTAAGGAGTTACACAGCATTGTTCTAGTCTGAAGCAATGTCAAAAATAGTGTGTAACATCAAAAGGTCAAAGGCTATTTTATATTTTCTGAATATTTCTCAGGCCACAATTTTTTAGGAAACAGTGCCATCTACAGATGGTGGAGGACATCACGGGTCTACAAATATTTAGATCAACTGGTGATAGTTTAACTTTAAAGACTACCCTTTAATGCCAGTTGGTTAGTTGATAAATCCCAGGGGTGGATTTTAAATAGAGATGAGGGATAAGAAAGGAGAAAAGGAAGGACTGAAAAAAAAAAAAGAAAAAAAGAGAAAGAGGATAAGAAAAAGAGGACTGAAAGAGGAGAGAGGATTCCCAGAAAAAGAAAGAGAAGGAAGGAAATCTAAAAACTACTTGGAGACTCTCAACTATAAGAAGACTCATTCTCCAACTAAAGAGGAAAGAACCAGATGTTTTTAAAGATCCAGAAAGGGAGATCAGGGTGACATCACAGGTCAGTGAAAACTCTACATCTGGTAAATATAAATTTTTGTTATACTTTTTCTCGATTAAGTTGTATGCTTGGATATTTATTATTCCTATGTATATTATAGTCATACCCTAAACATTGACTTTCCCAGAATTGCAAACTGGGAATAATCTGTTTAATTTGGGTCCATTTTATTTTTCATTAATATATATATATATATATATATATATATAATATCCAAGTTAACGATTTAATGGGGAAATAAGAAAATTTAAGGACAGAATTCCTTAGCAAATCAGAATCAGTTATATAATCCTCCTTTGATTCTAATCTATATAATACCTTATTATTAAGTATTAAGAAGTGAATGTATATATTATCTTGTGGATGCTTACCGTTTATTAAGTAATATCTTTTGGTCAATTTTCCTTTTGATTAATCATTGAATGTACTGTATATCAGGGAGTGTTTAATAGATTTTTTGTAAGAAGTAATAATTTCATTTTTTTGTCATATTCATATTTAAATAAATAAATTATTTTATTAAATAATTGTCATGATTTTTCACCTTTGTACCAATTGATTGGGAAAGCTTGATATCGAATTCAGAGTTGGCATATATTATTTAAGACTCCTCCTGTTTATTAAGGAGCCTTAAATTCTTTTATATAATTTTATATAATTTTATATAATTTAATTAAATATTTGCACAATTAGCCCGACATATATTTGGAGGCACTGCTGAGATCGAGATTATTTTCTCATATTGGTACAAATAGTGAAAAACCATTCCAATACTTCTGTCAAGCTAGTTATTTTTTATTAATTGATTGAGTGTTGCAAGCAGTGAGAATGGGAATACCCCAGAGCAAATGATCCACAGAATTGTTGAATTCATATATACATGGTTAAAATTTGATCAAGGGATGGATGTTTGGATTAATGATTTGAAGAGAAATGCTAGAGCAGATCTTAATGATATCTGGGCAACAGACGGCTTGGTTGAATGCTATTTAACATGTATGAACTTAGCCTCTAGCAGTTCAGACAAAGAAGAAAAATTAATATGTGCCCTACCTCCTGTTTTATATGCATTAATGGAGGTAGATACCCTATCAAAAGCTAGAAAAGAAAATGTAGAAAAATTGAGGTCTCAATTATATGAGATAGAATCAGATATTTAACATATGAAATATGATAAAAACCAATTAGAGATAGATATCTCAAACAAGGAAGCTTTTATTAGGGATTTAGAAACTGATGCTGAACATAGTCGCATAGCATATTGTAAGCTCAGAGAGGATTTCGAAGAATTACGGCAACAGTACATTAAAAATCAACAGTCAGGTGTATATGGTGTGGAGAGATCTCCTGATCCTCCAGTAATCACTCCCCAATATAAAAATTGGGCACCATATGTTCCTAGAGCCAAACCAATTGATAATTTTGATTCAGAGGCACAAGATGTTTTGGGCCGGTTGGCTGAAGCTTGCCAAGCTGTGACCACCTTAATAGTTAATCACAGAACAAGGGTTCCTAGAGATTCTTCTTCAGACACATCCCCAGAGAGGAATGTGAGGAATGTGCAAAATCAAACACCTATGTCAAACTTATCCCATAGAAGTAGTGTTTCCAATCCTGATACTAGTGAAGTTGAGAGGGATGAGAGAGGATGGGGATCCGGTCCTTGCCCAAATAGGGGGAAGAATACTCATAAGAGGGGTTCAAAAGGGAAAAATCCCCAATCTCCAGAAGGAAAACAAAATTCTGCCAGCATAATTAAATTAATTTCATTTTTTTGTCATATTTAAATAAATTAATTATTTTATTAAATAATTGTCATGATTTTTCACCTTTGTACCAATTGATTGGGAAAGCTCGATATCGAATTCAGAGTTGGGCATATATTATTTAAGACTCTTCCTGTTTATTACTAATAAGGAGCCTTAAATTCTTTTATATAATTTTATATAATTTTATATAATTTCATTAAATATTCACACAATTAGCCCGACAGAGTGATTGTTATTGAGCTCAAGGCTCCCAATGGTGGATTAAAGTTTGGTCCCTTACACCATAGATATGTGGCAGGGTGGGTAATGGAGGTCCATAAGGTCTTTATGTATGCCCATTTTGATATTGGTTTGTAGGTTGACCATCCTGCTACGTAGCTCAATAGCTTTTTTAAGGACAAAAGTGTCAACAACTTTAACTATATGCACTTCCTGTATTCAGTTAACCCTTGGTTTGCTGACTCGCAAATTGAGCCAAGCTTTTAGCAGTTGGTGAACGTGAATATCTGCTAAAAAAAAAAAAAATACTCTTTTTAAAGTAGTGCACAGAAAATCCTCCAGCATAATAAATGGCTGTTTGTTGAACATTCACAACAAAGAGTTAGGAGAGGAGGATGTATACATAATTACCTCCTAAGGACTAAACCCCTTTAGGCGCAATTCAGTTGTTATCCTGTGCTAGGCTAAATGCACCCAGAAAGAAACAAACTTACAATTTACACAATTCATTTCCTTAATGCAAATCTTATTTTTTTCTAACTTAAATAGTCTCCTCTAATGATTATGTGTATATTTATGGAAGAGTCTTTTTTCAAAACTGTTTAAAGTCCTTTTAAAAAGATTTACAAGTATGAAAAATATTCATCTCAAAATGACTAACTGGAAAGGAATGTGTTGCCCTCACATTTCAATTAAAATGTGACTTAAAATGACTTAATTGTAATATATTTCCTTAATAAATATGTTGGAATAAAGACTTACAATTCCTAAATAATTAATTAGGTAGGGTTTATTCATTTTTATAGCTTACAATCAACATACCAAAATGAAGATGCACTTTAATAATTGTTTCAAACAATAAAAATAGATCTATGGCATGGCTTTATTGGCAATTCTTCTCTTCAAAGCCAATATTGCCAAAAGTGGCAAACTGCAGCAAATAAAATGATGCTGATTCCAGAACTGACTGTAAAAGTTATGAGATTTACAGCCTTTTTGAGGTCACAAAACACATTAAAACTACAATTTCTCTGTCAATACAGTTTTTGTTTATTTTGCCTGTATCGCTAGCTGTATTTGTTGCTTTCTTTTCACATTATTGTTCATTTATTCTGTTGTCAATTTTTTTTTATTTTACAGAACATTCTTTGTTTTAGGAAACTAATATTTTTATAGTTATAGCAGTGCAGTTTTGTAATTTATGTTGTCATGCAGTATAATTTTACTTTTAGAAAGCAAGTCTTATTTTGCCAGTGAACTTTAATACATATACAGATTAACTAACATGGAATAAATGAAACCCTAAAGAGCAAAAGTTTGTACATTGTATGCTGATTTGTGTTGTTGCTAGTAAGGACGAATTTATTCGCCAGGCGTGAATTGGCGGCGAATTCCCGCGACTCCCCACCAGCGAATAAATTTGCGAAACACCAGCGAAAATTTGCCTGCCGAAATTCGCTGGTGTTAAAAAAAAAAACGGATAGATTCGCCCATCACTAGTTGTTGCAGCTCCATTGGTACAGATATGGGAATGTTACCTGGAAGCCTGTTTTCCAGAAACTCCCACTTTACAGGAAGGCCATATCCCACATTTTAATCAAATAATTATTTTTTTAAAAATGACTACCTTTTCTCTGTAATAATAGAACAGTGTCTTATACTTGATGGTAATCCATTTTGGTGGTAATGCAATCCTATTGGGTTTAATGTTTAAATGATATTTAGCAGACTAAAGGTATGGTGATCCAAATCAGGGAAATACATCTTATCCAGCTCTGTAGGTCAGGTCCCATACTTGTGTATAAATATGGCATGGTTGCTAGTACAGGTATGGATTGGGAATTTTTGGTCCCACAATGTTTATTTTTGATATTCCTAAATAATCAATCCTTTGGTACCATTTCATGCTTATGCCCTACTGTTTGTTTTCTTTGCCTGCTCTCCTCTTCAAACACTCCCTTATCAACACTTTGTTTGGCTCCCCTCCCAGATTGCTACATATAACATAATTAACTCCTTTTTATATATATATATATATATATATATATTTATAGTCTCTCGCTTAAAATAAAACATATATTTTAACTATATTTAAGTCCTGAGAGTGCTTTTTGTCGATTATGTTTTGAAATTTTTGATACTGCACCCAGGCATTATAACTCCTTTGTCGTGAGTGCTGGCTTCATTATGGACTATATATATATATATATATATATATATATATATATATATATATATATAATAGTCCCAAAGTGCCTGCACTCAAACTTGTTTAATGTGGTGGTGCACGATTAAAACAAAGTATAGAAGAACAGAGGATCAGCACACACCAATGCAAAAAAACGTGATTTATTTCACAAAAATGCTCAAAAAGTGCATAGTAATCCGACGTTTCGGTCCCACCTGGGGACCTTTCTCTTGAGCTGTAGCGAATGTACCAGCACTCTGTTTTCCATAGATCATGGAATCTATGGAAAATGGAGTGCTGCTTCATTCTACAGCTCTACATATCATATTGACCAAGCACCCGGTGAGTGAGCAGAGGACGGAGTGCAGGTGCTTACACTGATTATTATATATATATGTATATGTATATATATATATATATATATATATATATATATATATATAAAATATTCCTGTTGTGTCAGTAATAATTGCTTGTGGATCACATTGTGTCATGAAATGTTGGGGCCCAAGACAAGACAAGAAATAGAGATGTAAAAAGGTGGGGCACTATTTTCCTAACCAGCCCTGGAACACAGTGCCAACCCCGCCAAAAAGTCCAATAATAAAGTAATAATAATAATAAGTACCACCTACCTATAGACTGTGCACTTTCCACATTACTAGTATACTCATTTGGAGTCCAGACAAATGGATTTTAATGTCTTACAAGTGTGTCTCTGTTGATTGCACTTTCTTCTGGTATCTGCCCATTTATGCCCAACATATATGCTTTGGAAAAGGACTTGCAAACATGCTATTTCTGGGATGACACCAGCCAGTTTTCCAGAATGCTGTATTTTAAACCACACATACTACACTCCCCATGTACCCTATCTTTCCAGTCATGTCTCCAAATGACAACATCCCATGTATTTTGTGTCACTGAATTCTTTCTGTTTGCCTTGACTCATTTTGCTGATTGCTCCTTGCCCCTGTGTGGCTTTTGGTGCTACTTGTGACCCTGACATTTTAATACAATGATTTCTACTATGTGGTTCCAATATATGTAGGTAGAGGCTGAAGTTAACATTATAAAGTCTTGTTAAGCTTCTTTGTTCTATTTTTCTGTGACCTTGTCTATTGAAAGCTGCTGAACTTCATGAAATCCAAAGTTACTGATGCTTCAAATGTTAAATACACTGCAGTAACACTATACCAAAAATGCTTTGACTTAAAGAAACTGCTGCACATGTTCCTACTGTACCTTGAAAATATATGCAAGTATTTTAGACTAAAATAAAAATTCTTTAGGGGCTATTTATCAAAATCCACATTTTTCCAATTATTTTATTAAAAAAAGACCAACCAAACTAGAATCCACGATTTGACCTAATTTATTATTAAAAAACAAAGCTTTATTTTATCTGAGAAAAAACTATAAATTAGAGTGAAAATCTGAATTGTACAATTTTTTCAGATTTTTTTCCTGAATCATTTAGTTTTTTCTGGCTTTTTCCAAAAAGCCATATTTTTTCGTTTTTTGCCTGAAAAGTCCGAAATAGCTGGATTTTCGGGCTAATTCCAGCGCAGACCACAGAAACTTCCAAAAAAGGATAGGGACCTCTCTCATTAACATATATACAACCTTGGCAGGACTGTGATGGCGGATTTTCAGATTTGGACTTATTTATACAGTATGTTTACTGCACACCACAGACATCTTTGCAACAAGATCTGCTTGAAAATCAGTAGAGGAACATTTCAGTTCCTCGCAGGAACTTTTGTCAGGGAAAAAGAAACTGTGCATAGTGAGACGCTGAAAGGGGAATTCAATCCCTCGGGCGCTAACCTCCTCCCCACCCCCGACCTACCTCTCCCCGGAGGCAAAAGTGCCCCTAAGTGGCTACTTACTCCTCCGTGCAGGTCCCCTGTGTGCAGGTTCCCGGTCACCATCTTCTTCAGCAACGTCTTCTTCCTGGATCCGCCGGCACTTGGTAATGCATGCATAGTAGGACGCATTTGCTGGTTTGTACTACTGCACATGCGCCGAAAGTTCACTAAGTTCGTCGATTGAACTTCGTGAACTTTCGGCGCATGCACAGTAGTACAAACCAGCAGGGTTTTAGACGAAACTAAAACCCTTCAAATTAGATGTTCGAAGTTGAAGGGTTAAAATTTGACCGAAATTCTATTGGTCATATTTGAGGGTTAATTAACCCTCGAATTCGACCAATAGTAAATCTGCCCCTATGTATCCACCTGGATTCTCTCCTTAGCAGGGCTTGGTCTCTGTCCCCCCATCTTGCTGGGGGGGGGGTTGGTTGTCTATAGCCATACATCTTAAAGGTTGGTAAGGTATGTCCTTCCGCTAGGAAGTATTTTGCAACAGGTTACAAAGCTTTTCCCTCCTTCCAAGCTTTGCTAATAGCAGATCGATGATTGCCAATTCTTTCTCTGAGGGTAGTGCATGTCTTCCCCACATAGTATTTGCCACAAGGGCAAGATATAATGTAAATGATGTAAGAGGAGGTGCAGGTCAATCGATGTAGTATCTTAATTCTTTTGCCTGTATGTGGGTGAGGAAAATCAGGGCCTGTTAGGAGGCATCTGCAGGTTACGCAGTTGAGACATTTATAGCATTCCAGTTTTCTATTTTGGGACAGCCAATAAGTCTCTGTAGGTGTAGAGCCCTTAAAGTTGATGTGCATAAGCAGATCCTTGAGGGACTGGATCGGGAGTGCGATGGAAGACAAAGCCTTTGCTAATGTAGCATGGTGTGCCGGTCCAAGTTTACTCGTGGACTGTGTCCCTAGGCTACGGTGTTTGTGTGAGAACATGGATCGGGAATGCGACCAGGGCTGGAACTAGGGGTAGGCAGAGTAGGCAGATGCCTAGGGCGCCATCATTAAGGGGCGCACTTTAAAAAGTATTTTCTTTTTTTTTCAGGTTGTTTTTAAAAAAAAGTGATTTCATTATTTATTTCCATCGTCATGGCCGCAGGATGGAACCTCCCGTGGCTGCCCCCCCTCAAGGCCTCACCTCCCCCTCACCTTTTCCCCTTGCTGGCATCTTAGTACAGTCTATCTACAGTGCAGTGCGTCTTGCATATGCACGTCAATGCCTTCACTGGCGTGACCTGGTGCATTGGTGTGGTGGCTCAGGCTCAGTGCTCATCTCGAGACCCTGTACACTCCATAATTAGAATTGGATTCTGTACTGCTTCCTGCTACTGGTACAGTGAGCCAGGTAAAGATTTGGGGCCCTATTTTTTAATGTTGCTGCTGGGCTGGCACATGTATATACTTGGGGCGTTGCGTGGGCTTAGGATCTGATTTATTTTTGGCTGCTGGCACAGGTAAAGATTGGGGTGGGGAGCAGTATGATGGATGCTGGGTTTGTGTGTCAGTCAGGCATAGGGGGCAGTATGATGGATGGCTGCTGGTGCTGGTACAGGGGGCAGTATGATGGATGGGCGCTGGCGCTGGCATGGGGGGGCAGTATAATGGATGGCTGCTGGCAGGCACAAACTGGCAACCGGTGGGTTCTTAAAATGCCAGAGGGGCTGCTATAAGGTGCCATAGAATGTCAGTATTTAGTGGGCTGCTGGGGGCTCTGTACTGTTTTGTTTTTTCTGTCATTCATCTTATTTTTGTTAACATTACATATTTATATAAATGAAACGTTTAATTGATTAGTGTGTTGTACACTTGCAAGTTGTAGACTTGCATTCTTTATTTAAATATCATCATGGTAAGGTGGGAAATGGTAATGCTCGATGGGAGCTAATTGAAGCTCTTGCCTAGGGTGTTAAACTACCTTGGTCTGGCCCTGAATACGACAGTAGACAAAGCCGTAGCTATAGACTGTAGCTGCAGATGCCCGCATGATGCAACAATCTCCGCCCCACTGAATCCTCAGGTAAACCATACATACAGACACACCAATTCAGGACCCTGGACGGGTTATATGGCCTGCCTTTCTCTACCTCAGTTTCTTGCCCATGATCGGTATTTATGCCAGGAACTAAGGGGATGACTCTAATGGTGAAGAGGTAGGAGGTGGTATTTATCTACAGAATATCTATTGAACAACTTTGTGTTGCTGTACCGGTCACTTTTAATTTTCACCGAAGAGTTGGTTGCCCAGCAACCGTCTTTGGTGTCATAACTCAAACTTAAGCTTCTTACTGTGCACAGTTTCTTTTTCCCTGACAAAAAGAACTGAAACGTTGGTCAAATAATCCTCTACTGATTTTCAAGCATATCTTGTTGTAAAGAAGTCCATGGTGTGCCGTCAATTCGCCTTCGATTTCTATTGTTCCTAGACTGGCACCCAGGCTGTGCTTTTTGGGCAAATGGAGTGTGCTGCATATATCTTTTATATATATATATATATATATATATATATATTTTTTTTTTAAATACTCAGAAGGTACAAGAGAACAGCCACCTATACTCTTAAAAGGAAGAGAACAGCTGTCTATTCTGGTGTAAAAGAGTATTAAGGAAAACATTTACTGATGCGAGAATCAGGAAAATCAGCTTGAAGCCTTTTTATGTGACACAAGGATGCCTACTGCTTGAAAGATTATAGAATGCATTAGAGTTCAGAAGTAAGAATGGCTCTTTACCAACTGCCAATATAGATTCAGACAAACATCAGATATTTTAAGTACAATTACTTCTAAACTTACAGCTAAACTTATGTTTTGGAAGGAGAGACTAGCAATTCTATAAAAAGTCAATGCTTCTTAACACAAGTAGATTTCTCATTCCTGAGAATGTACTGAGCAGGAATAGGCAATTCAGCAGGACATTGCTAAAGAACTAATCTTAAATTGTAAATCAGATAGTCCTCAATTTTGAAGTCATTTATGTTTTCTTCGGTGTACCTAATTTTTTATTTTTGTATTTGCACAAATGATTGATTCAGATCATTGTAATCAATCAGATTGTTGGAATTTTTAAAGAGCCGAAAGTTCATTAGCAAAACCATTTATAAGATCCAAGATTTTCTATAAAAGTTACATGATGATAATTTGTCAACTGTGACATAAAAGCATAGTGAGTCCTTGGGAAGAGAAATATTTTTCTAAATATGACGTGAAATATGAAAATATGATGGATGAATGTGTGTTTCCAATAGTATTAGATTCAACACAATCCATTTTAGTGACTCTTTGCCAAAATTAATTGCAGCAATATTGTAAAGGAACTGAAAGGGTAGCAGAATATCATGAGACACAGAAAGAAATTGTCAGCACTCAGTCTAAGTCACACTGACATTGACCAGCTGCTGTAGACACCATTGTCCCAGTGCTCGGACTAACCTGGACTATTGCCTGGCTGCCACTTAGCCTTTAAAATAGGGAATCACATAGAGATGCATGTTAATTGGCTTGGGGCTAAAAAGCTCTTTGCTATTTCACTATAGCCCCAGAGTTAAGGGGAAGTGCACTATTGTCTTACTTATCGTCTCACATGTTTACTGGGGGACTTGATTTTAAATGCACTACAAAGTTGCTAATAGTGTAGGAAGGACATTACTCACAGGTGTATGTTTGTTGGCTGGGGCTTAAAAGCTTCCAGTTTTCCCACTAGCGCTCTTGAGCTAAGGGTACATGCACAATTGTCTTACTACTCAGTCACACTGGTTGCTGGGGGACTTGATTTTAATGCACTACAAACTTATAATGCTCACAAATAGTGTGGGACTCACGTACAATGAGAGGCCTTGACGTGACACGTGAGCTTACATATTTTGGCCAAAGTGTGGTACTAACACCTCATTTTTTTTTTCTTTTTTTCTTTAAGGCATACTGAGCGCTGGCAAATTTTCTCTTTCTTTTTGTGTAAGAATATCATGAGAGCTTGGTTATTTGAAAGGTGAGACAAAAAGAAGAAAAATAAAATGGACAAGAAGAAACCCCAAAGTCATATTTTATTGCTCCTGGCTTTGTAAAATACATTGCTTGATAATTTCCTTTAATCTCTAACCATCAAATAATAAGCTCTGTCCATAGAATTGCAAACATGTCTTTAAAATGTATGTAACTATGTACTTAGCTACATAATGAAAGTTCATGAAAGGTAGCAGTCAGCGTGCTGGTCCCTTTCATGAACTGCTGAGGCTAATGCTTGGGGCATTGCCCCCATGTAATATGTCTAAACTGGTAGGTGATTGTATTTTACAAGGTTGAAATAACTGGGGAGTTTGCAACCTGGTGATGGTGGCCTACAAATGATTGTGAATTCTTATGTATGCTAAATTGTTTCTGGGGTAAGATGTTTTTAAGATGAACCTTTGTGTTTGCATGTGAATATTTACACATTGTATCCAATCAAAGCACTAACAATTCAATGTTTTAACCATATTTCCCTTTCTATCCCCATATAATGTAGATATTTGATTGAAATACTTGGCTCTGTATAGACAAACCCTCCTCTCCCCCCACTCTCCCAGCTGCAAGCTGTGTCAATCTTCAGAGAACGAGGAGTTCATTATACAGATGGCTTATCTGTGTACTGGTAATTCGATTAACAACGTTTGTTCTCTCACAGTTGCTGGAAAGAACCACAAAATTTTTAACGTGAAATTGCTTTCAGTTGCATACTTTGCCTTGTTTAGTGCAAGAAATAACAAAAAACGAATTATATTTTTTTAATTACAATAGTCACAAAGGAAATTTATTACAATGGATATTTATTGAACATGTGTTGGACAATGGGGTATCAGCAATACTATCTATGTTTTTATATTAACTAACGTATTGGAATGTTGAGTTAAAAGCTTATGGCTAGCAATATAACTGTAGCACTATCATACTTTATCATATTAAAGGAAAACCATACCTCCTGAACAATGCAGGCCTCTATAAAAATATATTGCATAAACAGGTCATATATAAAACCCTGCTTCATGTAAATTATTATTGTTAATAACTATTTATAAAGCACCAACATATTTTGCAGCGCTATATAAATATAAACCATTTTTATAATAATATACTTTTTAGTAGTATGTGCCATTGGGTAATCATAAATAGAAAATTGCCATTTTAAAAAAATGGGCTGACCCCTGGGATTCACGGTGCACACAAACAAACAAAACAAACCATACAAGTTGGGTCACATGAGCCAATTACCAGAGTTCTGTCTTCTTCCTGTTACATTTATAGCCGCAATATTTCAGGTGATCTCTGAGGCAGCACAGAGACCATCATACAGTGGTGGTTCAAGGCAAGAGATGTAAAAGGGCAATATTTATATAGGGACCTATAGGATTGCTATGCCCTATAGAGTTAAATCCCTACCTTCCTTAGTTACTAGGATGAAACCTATGTTGGCATTTCACATTTATACATCACTAGTTATTGGTCAAGAGTGTAATGAGCACTTCCTCTTTGGCTTCTGGTGTCCTTAGCATCTGGATGTGCCCCATTGAGCCTGGGTACACCAAGGCCCAGTAAAGCCGTATTCCCTAAAGGAACCTCAACCTTTAGAGATTAGGTTGGGGACCAGGAAACCCCATGAATAGCTCGCACATACTAGATTTGTAATAGACTCTCTAGGAGAGTGAGATAGAGAGTATTATATAGCACAAGCAGCTGTCGTTCCATCAAGGATTGGTAGCAGAGAGTAGCTTCCCAAAGGTTTCTTTATTTGCCTTTAGTGCAGGGACTCAGTGGATAGGGTGTTAGGCTTTAGAGTTTGTCTCCCTAACTACTCCACTGGTGATCCCGATCCCCACAAAGGTATATCTGAATTGATGTACACTTGACTATCAAGACTTATGGGAGTTGCAACATCCTGCTGTATGATGTGATCTACCTTCTGTGACTATCATATGCTATGACCTTATATTCTATCTCATGTGAGTAAACCTGGGGATATTTGTCTTGGACATAATAAACAACTGTTCTGTTTTCATCAAAGAATCTCCTGGCATCCATATTTTCCTATTTTTATCAGCAACATAGCCTGTGAGTTGTAATTACAGTACACCATCCAATGGAAACTTAGCGAAGGCCCTGATCCTGAAGTGCGAGTCCAATGCAACCCATGCTTCTCTCACTAGCTGGACCTTAACTATTTGTGCTTTGCCCAGCCCAAAAAAGCATTACATTTACTTAAATATATATTCCAGTTTGTTAAGATCTGTTGCTTAAGTGTTCATTTTGGGGTTTAGTTTTCCTTTAAGGTAACATTAAATCATGTATATGTTTGCATCATTATATTTATTTATATCAACAAACAACTGCTTTAGAAAACATAAAGTGGACTTAACTATATTACATGGTAGATGCAGCAATATACCAATCAGTAAAATATTTCAGTTGAAATACTTCTCACTCTACAAATAGCCTGCATGGTATACAAGTAAAATTAATTAAAGTATTGAGGCAAATTGAGTAGATTCTACATAACCTTTTTGTCAAAAGGCAGTGTTTATTTATTTGAAGAAAACCTAATTACTTTTCAGAGTCTCTGAAAGACCAGCATTTCTCTTACAGCAAATGGCACATTTATCTTAAACATGCAGATAAACTTTCCTATCTCTCATGTATTTTTGTCTACAATTACAAAGAGCAACAAAGTCTCAATACTTTTCAGATACTTTGGGGGTTATTTATTCTCTAGTCAGATTTTTAAAGTGGAAAATTAAATTTTTACTAACCCCCAAGGCATCTAATAGTCCAAATAAAAAAGTACTCCATCTCAAACCTGCCAAGGTCATGTAGAAGTCAATGGTAGATGTCCTGTTTATAATTGGAAGATATGATCTTTGCTGGGTTTCTTTCAATAATCTGAATAATTTTTTTGCAAGTGATTATCTGAAAAAATTGCACGATTCTGAGTTTTCGGGAGTCAAATCAGAAAAAATTGCACAATTTGGACTTTTACACAATTTTAGCAAGTCTTTTCCTGCACCAGATTTATTCAAGTTCATTCATTGATTAATACGGTAAAAATGTACACAGTCATTTGATTGTAATAGTTTTAAGAAAATATTGAGAACATTTAGTATTTTAGTAAGTAACTCCCTTTCAGTATAAAGGCTTTTTAATTTGTTTTTTTTAAACTGTTTATTTCCTGCATTGGAACATTTAATTCCACAGGAACTAAGATTCTTAAAGGCAATAGTGGTCAGTGCTACTACTGAGCTGCACTTAGCACTATCACCCTATAGAGCAGAATGTAATTTGATAATTAAAAGAATTTTGATCAGTTATCACAGGCATAATGTAACAATTTGTGAAAACTGACTTTCCTGACAGAGAAAATATGAAAAATATTGAGGCATTTCCTTGTTCAGTATTTAAAAACCTTCCCCTTTACATCAATAGGCTTAGAGCAGAGATCCCTATCTATTGGCTCGGAAACATGTTGCCCTTCGACGTTTTGAATGTTGCTCCCAGTGGTCTCCAAACAAGTGCTTAGTTTTGAATTACTGGCTTCAAAGCAAGTTTTAGTTGCATAAAAAACTGGTTTACTGCCAAACAGAGCCTCCTGTTGGCTGCAGGTTTATATAGGAGTTACCAATAGTCAATCACAGCCCATATTTGACACCCCTAAGATGTTTTTGCATTGCTCCCCTGGCTTTGAAGTTAAGTGATCAGCTTTTGATGTTGGATTTCCTGCTAGAGAACCTAGTTTAATTCCCTCTTTGTGACCCTGGATAAGACACTTAATTTCCTGGAGTCCCAGTGTACTGTGTACACCTATAATGACTGCCTTGCTTGCTGTAAATTATGAGAGAAAGCACTATGTAATTGATTTCCTTCCTTTACAGTGTTAGCTCATTTCAAAATGGTGAAGCGTCTCTTTTAGTGATGGGCGAATTTATTCGACAGGGGCGAATTCGCGGCGAATTCCCGCGATTCGCCGCTGGCGAATAAATTCGTGAAACGGCAGCAAAAATTCGCGGGAGTTTCGCCCATCACTAGTCTCTTTAATGTAGAACTTACTTCATCAAACCAGCAGATTCTAACCTGTGCCATCTCATATGTTGCTAAACTAAAATTCCAGATAAGCTTCTAAAATTCAGTTCCTGTTTGTTTAGAGCAGTGATGGTTAAGTCTTGACAAAAATGCTCTTATTGAAATGCTTTTCCATCCTACAAAGTTTGTTTAGAGCAGTGCACGCTGCACCAATTTATTAAGAATAGTATTTAAAAATAATTTACAATTTTTTTTATTGAATTGTATTTAAGAACTATTTTAGCCTGCTGTATACATTAAGAACTAAGATGTACTAAATGCACCAGAATGGATAAAAAATAATAGAAGTTAATGGCTTGAACAGTAGTTAAAATAAAAATGGTAGGAAGGATAAAAGAAATTTCATTTGATTTCTCTGTATTTTTTCTTACTTTTTTTTTAAAAGTCTGTAATGCAGACAGGCTAGGCAATGTACACGCAATCTGAATTTCATTACAGCTATGCTGTCTGCATTTTTAAAAATAACATGACTCTGGTGATCTTGTAATCCTAGCTAAGTTTCCAGGTTTAAACAAATTGTTCTCCCCAAATATATAAATTAATCTCAATTGTATACAGGATATCCTTGAATAGTGAATTACTATGGTTTCATTACAACATACCATGTATGAGGTATGTGTTGTCAAAGGCGTATTTATTAATTCAAGTACAAATACCAAGTCCTAAAATGGATGTAAAATTGAATGTGAGTTAACAGTATTCAGAAGGACATTGTGTCCAGGCATGCATCTTTTGCAGCAAATGTCAATGCACCTCTGGAATCCGCCTTAAAGAATGTGGTGCACTTGTTAATGTAAGGTTACCCTGGATCTGCCAGCCTGAACCTAGTGGTGATTTCAGGGTTCTCTTAATTTGTTACATTAAAAGCAGCACTTTAATTCTGTCAAGTGAAATGGACACTAATCCTGTAGTAATGGCACAAGCCAGTGATGGCATTCAAACATAAATGCAGAATGTCTGCTGAAAATTTAGCAGGATCTTTATCTATATTGATGCATTGCATGCAGGCTGCGGTTTGCACTAATAATTATGCTATAATCTGTAAAAAAACACTAGTTAAAAAAGTTGATTTGAGTCCAAATTTTGCATGGAGAAAAACGAAAAGCAATAAAAAGCAACATTATGGGGCCTATTTACTAACAATCAAACTTCTATATTTGCCATGAATCTCATGAATGGGTCTCTTATATTTCAAAAAAGCTGTAAAAATCTGACATTTATTATTATTATGTGTAAAAACCATGAAACCCTCTAATGCAAAAATTTACCAAACAGAAGTTGTCGATGTCCTATATAAGTCAATAGGAGCTGCGCTGATCTTTGGACTGCTTTAAATCAATTTAGTGTTTTAGGGGCTGATTTACTAAGGGTCGAAGTGGGTCGAAGTGAATACAAAAAGTTTGATTCTTGACGTAATTTGTTTGGATAATTCGACCATTGAATAGGCTACTTCGACCATTCGATCATTTGATTTGAACGATCGAATAGTAAAATCCTTCAACTTCGAAAATTGAAGTAATGACTTTTTAAAAAAACTTGGATTTTTTTACTTCACCAAATTAAACCTGCCGAAGTGCTATGTTACCCTATGGGGACCTTCTAGAATATTTTTCCAAGTTTTTTTTATCTAAGTAAAATCATTGGATCGTATGCAAAAAATCATTTGAATCGAACAATTTATCGTATGATTTTACTTCGATCGCAGGATAGCCAAATTTGTTGAAAAATACTTTGACTTCGATGTCACTTTGATGGACGAATTTCAAAGTATTTAATATTTCAAAATTCGAGGCTTAGTAAATAATCCCATCAGAGGTTTTATGAATTTTTTCACGAGGAATTGACTGAAAAACAAACATTTTTAAGGTTTTAGAGGTATTCGTATTTAGTTACTCATCATTCAGTGCTTTTTTTTGCTCCTAATTTTTATATTCAGATGTTTTAATAAATTTGTGACATTCATGGTTTTAGAGAATGTGAGTTTAGTCATGGTTTCAAAACCTCTAAAACCACTAAAATGAGAATGTTGATAAATAAGCCTCCACAATTTTAGAGATGCAAAGCAAACATTTTTTGGTGGCCAGGGCAAGTGACCACAATCTTAAAAAAAGGAGAAAAAGAAAGCAAATATCTGTCGGGATAGACAGGCCTCTATACACATATCATTAATCATGTGAGACGTACTGTATATAGGTATTGTATTCATTGGTACTTCAATGGTCAGCTTTATTCTGTATACAGTTCTTCCACCTACAGCTTCTTATTATAAGGAGCATCCTCTCATCTTGATCCAACTCTCTATACAATTAAGTAGCACAGAAGAAGAAAAAGTCTAATTTGCTGAGGCTATGACCACACTGAAATATAGATTGTACAGAAAAGATGCAATTTGGAAGTCCACAAGTGATGCCTCATTTTGGTCACAAAACAAGAACAATGTTAATTTGCAGTTCACTCATTTGTCAGAAGACCACAATCATCCCAAATTTACTAATATAATATTTAAAAAATATAGTAAAATATATTTTTACATTTAGAGGTAATTTATTATTAGTATTATTATTATTATTAATAATAATAATAATAATAATAATAATAATAAACCCAAATGCTAAAATTTTTGTTTTTCATTGTAAAATCTGAATTTTTATTTGGAAAAAAATAAAATTTTTCAAAATTTATTATAAACTGAGGATGGAAAAAGTCTGAATATGAAATACTCCATCTTCAACCTGTCAACATCATGTAGAAGTCAATGGCAGAGGTTCTTTTTGAAGATATTATGGTCTGTGCTGGGTACCATACAATAATCCAATGAATGAATCGTACGATTTAAATAAGAAAATTGTTTGACCATTCAATGGTCGAAGTACTTACCCTTTAAAAAAAATTTCAATTGCCTACTTCGCCAGATTAAACCTACCAAGGTTTCATATTTGCCTATGGGAAGCAAGTTTTTTTTTCATCGATTTAAAAAAAAAAAAAAAACTTATGATTCATATGATTTTTTTGTGAAATCGGATAAATTTGTAGGATTTTGTCATGAAATCAGATTTAAGATGATTTTGTCATGAAATCAGATGATCGCTATTCAATTGTTCGATAGATCAAATAGCGGTAAAATCCTACGAATTCGATTTCATCAGATTTTACTTTTTGAGGGTTGAGTTGAGGTATTTTCCACCCTTTCCTATGATTTCTTGAACATTTTGGACTTTTTGGGAAACAAATATTTGGATTTTTCATGTGATAAACTTAAGAAAATTGTGGTTTTCATATAACAATCTAAAAAAGTATTTATAGAGTAAAAATTTAAAAAATTCAGAAATATGCAACTCAGTGTCCTCTAGTTGTATTACTCTTAATCTGTAAATTGAGGATGATTCTTATGGTCCAACACGAGTTAAGGGCTATATGTTCAGTAACTACTTTTAAAAATATGAATAAACAAAGAACGCATACCTGATTCTTCAAACTCCTTGTGATAAATATTCCAGGTATCACTGATACGAACCAGGTTTTCTTCCATGGCTTTAATGTCTATATATGGACAGTTACAATCTGGAAACTTGGGGCCACATTGACACCAGCAATCATTGTCTTTGCAGATAAACTCCCCTTCAGAATTACAGGCTATGTAGCTGAGGGCTGCCTGTACAAAGCTTTCCTGCAGATATTCAGGCAGAATAACTTGAAGACCTGAAGAAAAGGAATAAAATAATGATGCCTCAATAAATGTACACTTTTTTTTATACTTTTCTCCTTAATCTGAAGATTCATTATAGTGATTTTTTTTAGATATCCATCTTTCAAACTCATAGAAAATTAAATTTTCAGCATTTCTGTATAACAGCATTTATGGTCATTTTGTACAATGGAAGGTGCCTCTGGCAGTGAAAAATATCTCACATTCCTTGCATTGTCAGGTATCTTCAAATGGAAGTGATGAAGGGGCATCGTGGATATTTGTAGCTCTTAATATGGTTGAAAAAGATATATACAGTACGTTAAATAATCATCAGCTTTGGTGCAGTTTGGTATACAATAATATACAAATATGTGTTTTGTTTCAAAACAATACAGTACATATGATTTACTGCTTCAATTTTAGTATTTAACTGAACATACTGTAATGGAAAGATGCATGTTTAATTGACATGTTTAATTGACTGATATAGGGAAATACTTATATTTAGTTAGTCCTGAAAGTAAAAAAGATAGGATTATGCATTAAATCATAGATTAATACAGATCCAATCAGGGGCCAATGTAGCACTGGGGCAGATTGGCTAAAAGGCGAATTGTTGCCAGTGACTGCTTTGTACACTTCACCAGACGCAAATTCTCTAAAATGCACAGTTGCACCCTGGGTGCCATGCGCTGGTGACTTTTAGCTAGCGATACTTATTCAGTGCAAGCATTTCTTAGCGTAGCTTTGCTAGTAGTATTACCCTTAGGTCAAATTACCCTTTTTTATAGATGTTGTGTAAATGCTTGAAGTGGCCACATTTTATTACAAATGTCCAAAGGAGCTTAGTATAGACATAAAAGCTCCTCTAATGCCCTAGACACGAGTAGTGATGGGCGAATTTATTCGCCAGGGGCGAATTCGCGGCGAATTCCCGCGATTCGCCGCTGGCGAATAAATTCGCGAATCACCAGCGAAATTTCGCTTGGCGAAAATTCGCCGAAAAAACGAGTTGCGCGACGTTTTTTTACGTGACGCGTCGTTTTTGACGCGGCGCGACGCAATTTGACGCAACGCGATTTGACGCGACGCGACGCGATTTTCGCCAGAAATTCGCAAATTTTTCGGCGAAGCGAATTTCGGGAGATTCGCCCATCACTAGACACGAGCCCACCCTAAAATAAATGTGTCAGGCCCATTAAATGTGTTTAAAAAATGTTCACACAAAATTTTTTAATAGTTTGGACTTTTGAAGGTAATCCCACCTTAAAAATAGAAAAGTCACCTGCATTTTTTTTACGACTTTCCTGGGTACAGCATATGATGTCACTGACATAAGATTGAGGAAGATGTAACTTTGTTTCAGCAGTTCGCCTGGTCTGAGGTGGTAAAGGAAACTCTGGCAAAAGAGGTAATGTTCAGTAAAATCTGCAATTGTGTGAATATGAGGAGCAACTACCATTCGCCAGAGTGAAAATTCACCTGGCAATAGAGTATAAACGAACTGTCTCATTTGCTAGCAAATTGTTGGTTGCGCCTGTTAGTGAATTGGCATTGTACCTGCAGATGGGATTTCTGGTGAACAGTCGCTAGCATTAGCTACTTCACCCTTTATTGCCTAAATCTGCCCCAATGAGTTGAGCAATATGCCTCAGGAGGCAGTGCCATACGAGTTACCAGGGATTGCATGAAGCTGCTGTTTGTACCTTTTCATTTCCAGTTTTTAAAATGGACCCCCTCTGACACAGGAAAGCATGGGGGAGATGTTGGCATATCAGGAGCCACCTTAGGGTGGCACAATGTTCAAAATCTTCCCTGCATCCAATTCACTTAACTTTCCAGATACACATGTCACATTATGTTGATTTAAAAACAATTAATAAAGCCTATGCCATATTGTGATATCAGGTAGTTATCCTTACGTTTGACACTACAACCCAGACAGGCATTTTGATGCAATTCCCATTTCCAGCAGGGCAGTAGGAAGTAATTTTTGACACTGGCTTTGCCAAAAAAACCCTGAAATAGCTGGGTTATTGTCCTAGGCCTCACCATTCACAGACCAGCTTACCTGCCCGTGTATGAGGCCCTCTTTGGATTGATATCTATTTCAAAATTGGGCATATATGTATCAGGTAAATTTGCATTATGTGTGGCCGTTTTAGGAAACAAACTGTAACTTGGGGTATATTCATGTAATGAATAAATGTGTTTAAAGGCATAAAATAATACATTCTGCTTATTATTTAATTTAAAAAAAACATATTTTCCAAATGTTTTGCTATTGCTAAGCACTAATTTAAAAGTATTTTTCACTGAACTCCTTCCCGCCACAACCCATTATAAATGGGGCAACTTATTTAGAGCTCATTATCTTCCTTTAAACAAGCAAACTCCTCCCTTTTCTAAGGTCTTCCCTTTGAGCAGCTAATTATCATTATCAGATTATCAGATCGTCTTTCTGTGGATAGGTAATTTGTATTATCAGATCCTCCTCTGCAGGACCAGGAAGTGACAGGAGGTACTAAAGTGAAATTAGCTTAATTTTCTTGTTTAGTGCAAGAAATAACAAAAACCCTGGATATTTCTTAACTAAAACAATACAAAAAATCTTCCAAATGTTTACCCTATTTATTGGACACCACATGGATCACCTGCCAAGAGGTGGTATGATTTATAGGTCTTGTGTGTTCTGATTAATGCTTCAGCATTGTTTGACTAGTATTTTCTGAACAAGGGCATATGTTTCATATAGCTTTGGCACGTCTAATGAAAAGTGACTTTGTTGCTTTTAATGTTTTTTTATGAATTAAATCATGGTGTTGATGTTTTCAAGCTAGGGCAAACAAATAAAACTTTTCTTGATTCTGTATGCTCTGATGTAGTAGAACAGTAAATATTTGAACAGATGCAGCATCGAAAAAGTATATGCACAAAATCGTAATGAAAAAACAAAAAAAAAGAGTATTGTGCCTAGTACAATTTGATTTATTGTACTAGCTACGTTATTGGAAAATATTGAAATTTGTCAGGTGCAGGTGATGACATTATTGCAAATATGCCAGGAAATTAGAGCCATTCTTGGCACAAAGAAATACTATGTACTGCTGCAATTATTCAGTATATTTAAACCCTCAATTCTCACTCTGTTACTGAGTGGTTTGCTGATCCCTGTTACTTGACTTTCAACCCGTTTTTCCTAACAATTCCTAAATGATTTCCATAAATATGCCAGCTCTGCCCTGCATGTTGACCAAACTCTAAGTTTGTCTTATATACATATAAATACATACATATTCCTTATTGGCATTTCATACAGGGGACAGCATCAACTGTCTGAATAACTCCAAGGTGTGTGTGCGTGCATACTTTCTAATGAATGTTCCATAAGAAACAGCAATGTGTTTCTGTGTAAGATGCTTGATTGCCTGCAACTGTACTTGTACTGTAGCTCTGAAACCTCTGGAGGATGTCAGACTACAAATAGCTTCACAATTATACAACAAAACAGCATGGTCAGCATTAATCTCTCCCCAGTGTGAGCTTTGATCTGACAGACCAAACACATTTTGTGCGGTTTAAATTCAGCCATTTGCTTCCAGATTAACACATCATGATCATAGATAAAGCACTGCAAGTATAATTAAAATAAGTAAGTAAAAAAACAAAATTTTCCGGTAGGAGCCCACCTTTTTGTATCAGAACATATAGAGGGGATACAATGGAACCTATTTTATTTATTTATTTTTACTTACCCTTATGTTGGATACAAAGGTAGGGGATCAATAGCAACCTAAGGATCTATTTAATTAACCTCAATGTAACACACCACCACCCACCAAATAGGATAGGATGATGAACTTTTATAATGATAATGCCATGCGAGGGACATCTCATGAACTGTTATACAATGGATAGGAGAAGGTCTATCTGGTTAAGCAGGGGAATACTGCATACTCAAAATTAACAATAGCGGAACTGGAACTGGGGAGTTTCCAGCAGAGTTTATCATAGGTTTTGGTTTGTGTTTGTCACTTTGTGGTCTTCTTTAGCATACCAACATAGAAAATTCAGTGTCATTGGACAAATGACAAAACCAAGCCAGACATATATTTTTGTTATTAAATTATGAATGCACATTGTTTGGATACATTTTTGTGTAAATCTGCAGCAGCACACACCTAGAAAAGTATTTATTGCAACATAATCATTTAAATGAATCAGCAATGGAGAATTGTTTCAGGAAAGGAGCAAGCTACAGTTTCATTTTCAAGTAACACAGCTAAAGTAAAGAACCTCACTATAGTGATGCCAGAATATGCAAATCCTGGGGAATAGTTGGAGTTGCAGCTCCTTTTAGAGAGCCAGGCAAGAGAAAAGAAAATTATCCAAAAAAACTCCAAGATACTATAATAAGTGTCAAATAAATTTAATTCAAAATAATAATTATATCTATCTATCTACCCTAAATATCAAAATCGAAGATTCAGATACTAAATTTGAGAGGCACTTATGTAATCCTATTCTGTCCAATTCTGTAAGCCTCCTTAGATGAGTAATGCACTAATAAATAGTTCTTTTTCCAGATTTTTAATTTAAGCAGTCAATTCTGATAAACTGACATGTAAGGCAGATTTACTAAGGGTTGAATAAGGGTTGAATTTCGAATATAGAAACATATCGAAATTTGACCATCGAAATTTTGGGGGGCCATTTTGAAGGAGATGTTACTCCTATTCCCCAGGATTTGCATATTCTGGCATCACTATATTTTCGATAGAAAATGACAGTTTTCGATCGAATTAGAATCGATTTGAACGATTTTCAAGGTGGCGACAATTTGAACGATTTTCCAAAAAAAAAATTAGATTTTCCAGGTCTTTGAAAATGTTTCAGTAAAGCTTCCAGGCGGTCCCCATAGTTTTCGAATTTTCACATTTTTCAATCTGAATAGAATTTTGGGCTATTCGGTAGTCGAAGTACAAATTCAAATGTGCCCCCTAAAAGCTCCAAAAAGGCTATGATAAATGTGCAAATCCGTTAAAGCAATTTTGGACTGTCCAGAAGGCATCAGTACATAGTATAAAACTGCTGGGATCTATTATGACTCTCCAGTTTGAATTGTAATAAGGCCCAATGGCTAATCAGCTTGAAAAAAGAAATGTAATACAGTAATATAGTAATACAGCCCTGTGGCCACTGTCAATGGGAGTTTCATAGGTAATTTAGGTGGAGCAAGCTTTGTTTTGCCAGCAGCACACCAGGTTGTCCCATGCTACTGGACTGCAAACCTAAGGCTAAAATATTACTGAAAATGAATGCATTATAATACATTTCAACAAGCTAGCACCAATACCCCTTCATGCTAGACACTTTTTATATTTTTGGTTTAACTGAACATTATTACATCAGTAGTGAAGAATGTTACATTTAATTTCATTTTCTGAAAACATCAGGTTTCAGTATCGAAATGGCAAAAGGTTTCTCATTAAAAAGTTTCTTGATTCAAGCAAGATATGAAGGCAAATAAATAATTGAATAGCAAAGATTAATGGTTTAAAAAAGTAAAGGTATAAAGGAGAAAGTATTCTTTTTATATTTTAACCAAATCTTGTTGAATTTTATTCAACAAAATTTGATCCAAGGTTTTAAGAAAACAATAAGCAAGTAATTGTAGGGACCTATAGCTTTTACGAATCCCTATAGAGTTGAATCCCTACCCTTCTTTATTCCTTAGTTACTAGGCAGATGCCTATGTAGGGTTGCCACCTTTCCCTGTGGCTGAAGCCGGACAGGGGGGGCGGGCCCGTCACGTCAGTCAGTGGGCGGGGAAGTGACGGTGGTGGGCGGGCCCGTGACACCACGGGGCGGGGCTATGATGAAGCGATCACCGATTGGTCGATCGCGGCGTCAATCAAGCTAATCCCACCCGGTTTTCCTTATTTGGAAAACCGGGCAGGAAGCATTGACCCGGGCAGCCCTTCAAAATACCAGGCTGTCCGGGTCAAAACCGGACAGGTGGCAACCCTATGCCTATGTATCTAATTCACTGTTACACCACTAGTTATTGGCCAAACGGTGTAATGACCACTTCCTGCCACACTACCATATAGCGTTGGAAAGGAGTGGCCTCTTCCTCTTTGGATCCTGGTGTCCTTGCAGCTAGGTGTTTCCAGTGAGCCTGGGACCACCAAGGCCCCAGTAAAGCCATTGCCCTGAAGGGACCTGAAACTTCAGTGATTGAGTCAGGGACAACTAAACCCCGTGAATGAGGTTAGCAATCACAGGAATAGATCTTGTTTTAGACTTTCTAGGAGAGTAAGATTGTCAGCTTTATATAGCATGAGCAGCTGTATGCTCCATCAATGATCAAGTAGCAGGGAGTAGGTGAGGAAGAGTCACCCTGGTGGTCTAGTGGCGCAGCAGGGATGCCCTCTTCTTCCTGCTGGTTGCTTCCTAGTGCGCTCACAGTGCTCTTCTACTATTTAAAGGCTTTGGACGGACATCAGATCAAAGCTATTTTGATACTAAACTCTACAGTTAGTATACCTATGGGCATGTATGGTTTGTGTGAAAGAGTGTGTGTGTATGCTGGGTTTTAATTTGGAGGGGTTGAACATCACTTTGTCTTTTTTCAACCCAATTTAACTATGTAACTATGTAACTATGTGACTTTGCTGCATGAGGGGGTAGCAACCCTAGTTCCATTGAACTTAATCAGGTAGGTATTAGATGTATCTCAATTAAGAACATTTGATAATCCTGCTAGTACAATAAAATGTTCAAAAAGGTATATGTATATGTAATGGCACCAAATTTAAAATATTTAAAGGGAACTCTTATTATTGCAAATTGCCTGTGATAGGTTTGTTCCTAGTGCCTTGTACCTTGTGCTATTAAGCTTCTAGTCTGTCCTGATTCCTGTGTTTGACCCTGCCTGGCTTATTGACTACTCTGACCTCTGAAACCTGACCCTTGCCTGAAACCGACTTTGATTCTGCTTGACCCATCTGATTGACTTTCTGGTTGACCCATGCCTGCATTCCGACTACCTCTTCTGCCTCATCCTATCTGATTGATTACCCGGTTTGACCTTTGCCTGCCTGACGATCCTAGATATCTGCCTGCCTCGACCCATCCTGTTTGACCACAAATCTGCCTACTCCTGCCTGTACCGTGACCTTCGGCCTTACTGACTCTAACTTTAGTCGTGCCCCTTTGCTTATCCAGAACCTTTCCCTTGTATCTCTCATTAAAGTCCAGGTGGCATCTGAGTAGCTGAGGGCTCCTCCCGAAGCCAAAGGCGGTCACACTTCTGGTAAAGCACGAGTCTAGACCAGGGTGCTTGGTACTGGTTCTGGTGTTGGGTGCCGACCGTGACAAGTAGCTTCCCACAAGGCTTCCCCATATGCCTTTAGGGAAGGGACCACAGAGGATAGGGTTTTAGGCTTAGCTTTGTCTCCCTAACCACTCCACTGGACGGGATCCAGACCACTTAAAGGTGTATTGCCTTAGGAATCGATGTACACTTGACTGCTATGCCTTATGGGAGTAACAGTCTTCATTTTGCTGTATTTGCTTCATCTTTCTACTCCTGATGTCATATTCTTATGATCAATCATTTATTACTATTCTTATGTACAGTTGCCTGTGTATTGTAGTTCAACTACCTTCCACTTAGTGAAGGCCCTGCCCTGGTGTGTAGGTCGCAGCGTAACATATGCTCATATCACTAGATGGACACTTTAACTGTTTGAGCTTTGCCTAGCCCAGGTTAATATTACATAATCTACTAAAAATAGTAAATGAAAGTAGATACACAAAATAGCAGATGAATGAATTGGGAGTCAATGGGAGGGTAATAAAGAGAGGAAATAGCAGAATATCAGGCCATGGTTAAAGAATTGACTTGTATTTTGTTAGATTCAAGACTAAATGTGTTGATTATTCTGTAAAGATTACTGCGATGTGCTGGTGGTGTATTGCTTGTGTAGATTAGGAATCAAAAGGACATGCAAGAGAATGATAAACAGAAGGAATGGGACATTTGGGCTCAGGGGCGCAACTACCGGGGGAGCAGGGGGTGCAACTGGGCCAGGGTCTGCACCCCCGCAGGTTCCCCCTGCAGTCTCGCACCCGCTGCAGCCAGCTGCAACGGTGCAGAAATTTGTCACGGACAGTGGGGGGGGGTGGCTGCATGGCCCGCCCCCCACCTAGTTCTGTTACTGTTTGGGATTAGACATGGGAAGGCAGTAAGGAGAATTTGGTGGCAGGCACTCAAATGAAGGCACTCTCCCAGCGAAGTAGTTAAAAAAGTAGAAAAGATATATTTGTGTGTTTCATGTTAGCAAACACTTAATCGTAGACTCTATTAGACAATGAGAGGCACATTTATCAAGCGTTGAATCTCAAATTAATGTGAGTTTTTCTAAACTCCCTTAAATTCGATAGAACTCGAAATTCAATTGGGGGGAATATATTTAAAAAATGGGATTGTTCAAACTCTGATGAATTTTACTGATCTGAAAACTTGATAAAAATTTGATTTGAATAATACAAAAACTTGAATGTCAGGAAGGCTAAAAACAGAAAACAACAAATTGATCCCTGAACCTCTCCCGTTGATTTATACAGTAATTCAGCAGGTTTTAGGTGATGAATAGTCAAATTTGAATTCTTAAAGGGCCAAAGTATGACAAATCTCGGAAATTTAATTCAAATGAAAAAAAATAAAAAATCGGCCCCTTAAAGAAAGATCACCACTAGAAAGATTGAAGAAAATCAAAGGAGTTGAACAGTTGCTAAGAGATGTAGTGCAAAGTCAAAGGTGGAGGTACAAGGACCTAGCTTTGTAAGGATGTAACAAAGAAATCGAGTGGTCAGAAGGTTTTGTCCAAAAAAATATACAAAAAAGCAGTTGATAGAGAGATACTTAAAAGGTCAATGTATGATAAATCTCGAAAATTTTATTCAAATAAAAAAAAAAATTGAATTGAGTATGGATAATTCCCTAGTCAAATTTGACAGTTTTTACCATAAAAAATATGAATTTTCAATTCGACCCTTAATAAATATGCCCCTTAAAGAAATTTCACCACTAGAAAGATTGAAGAAAATCAAAGGAGTTGAACAGTTGCTAAGAGATGTAGTACAAAGTCAAAGATTGAGGTACAATACAAGGACATTGTAACAAAGAAATCGAGTGGTCAGAAGATTTTGTCCAAAAAAAAAAATATAAATAAAAAATCAGTTAATAAAGAGATATGACCTAAGCCAGGAAAGAGATTTACTCTGTACACAAAAGAAGAACACTTTGCCACAGAAACAATGATGCTGCACTTTGTCAAATATGACAAATAGGTCATTCGGAGATATGTGAATTTGAGTCATGACAGAATTTAGTGTCCAATACTAAAACATATAGGGGTACTATTATTCCCCAAAAATCCTACGACTTTATTCGAAATTCGATAAGCATTCGAATATCGAATGCTTATCGAATAGTTTCAGGCTATCATTTTGCTCGATATTCAATTTCTCGATGTATTCGTACGATCGGATACCAATCGTTTGATTTCACGAAAAAAATCGTACTTTTTCCTTCGAGCCTCCAAAAAATTTGTACGATTCGAACAATCAAACACTTCGATCGTACGAATGGTATTCGAGCAGGACTAAGCCTAAGGGGGGGTTCCCATAGGCTTCTATTGCAATTCAGTAGGTTCAATCTGGCAAAGTAGGCATTAGAAGAATTTTAAAAAATTTTCATCGAATGATCAAATTATCGAAAATCCGATCATTCGATAATTCTATATTCGATGATCGAAGAGGCCAAATTAGAATATTCGAATATCTGATTAAATCATAGGATCGTAATTCGATCATATTCAATCGAACTCCAATCTATTCACGTGAATTTCGTAAATCTGCCCCTTAGTGTGGGAACTCTAGAATTTCAATGGTGAGCTTTTGTTTTTAACTAAACCCTGAGCTGCCGACCATATTTTTTTCAGTGACTGTGAATATTATTATGAAGTAATATTTGCTCTACATACAATATACTTCATTGAGAAAAACTAAAAAAAGATAGAAAAAAGTGTTGGAATGGAGCCTAAAATCCACCTGATAGTTGAGAATCGTGAAGCCTTGTGAGATCTTGAAAACAAGGCAGTTTGATTTGTAAAGATTTTCATTATCTGTATTTTCTCAGCATTATTTAGCACAAGAGAAATGTCTGGGTTCTTTTTCTGTAAATAAAATGAACTGTACCATGACATATAAAGCATACATTTATCTAGATTGAATTGTAAATGAGAATACAGAATACAATATTTCTAAACATTAAATTGTCCTTGTCCTTTCCAGGGATGAAATTGTCTTACTGCATTTTAAAGCACAGCAGAATAATGGAGATTTGACTCCTAGCAAATAGATATTTTATTTTATACTTCCTAGATAAATTCCCCAAGTAAGCAATATGATAACTGCAATAAAATAAACTTTAGCACTTCTAACCACAAGCTATTCCAGAGTCCCACTTAAAGAAAATAGTTGGCCCATTCAGACTTTCCTGCAGATATTTTATCCCTTGGTCCATGGCCAGTTAAGTTTCCAGGGATCCATACACCTGATCAATAAGTTGAGTGTAAGACTATAGTAAAATGATTGGCACTCTTACTCAGACTAGTAGCTTTACTCCAAATATGTACTACGGATGAGACCTTGTATTCTCAGGGGGCAAGTCATTGCAACAGGGTGTTGTGCAACTGTAACTGTATTCATTGCACACTAATTGGGCACCAGTGGTTCTTGCAACATAACCATAGAACTGATTTATTAAAGAACATAATTCATAAATGAGAATAGCAACAGAACAGAGCACAGTTATAGAGTCAGTATAAACTCACAATAGTGATCAAAAGCCATATCTTCACTCTGGCAATGATGGAGAGGGGAATATCAGTCCACTCATAGTTTCTCCTGTTTCCTCTGGTGACATCTCTAAGCCAAGAACTGCCCAATATAGGTAGTCCTAAGCCTGGCTGGCTCTCTTAGAGATACTATTACTAGCCCTTACTAGTCCTGGCTCCACGTGGCACTCTAACCCCTTTGGAGACTCTGTGGGTGAAGCATCTGGCAAAAAGCCCTAAGAAACGCATAGCTTTGCCTTGTACATTACACAAACTTGGTATAGGTGGGGGTCATGCTTTGACCCAGGAAGTGGGGAATTGTTCCCTTCCATAGACTAAAGACCCACTTTGTGACCAATCCTTAGGGCAATACACAATAAATGGGGAATGCACAATAAATGGGGAATACATTTGTCAGTCTCCTACAAGAGAAATATTATAGACAGCCATTACCTGACTAAACTAGGTATACTAGTTTGCATTCAGTAGTCTGTGAGGCCCATGCCAGTTATTATTTGACTCTATTATGGAGGAATCTTAGGGGTGCTTTTAAGACTTTTCTTCAAATCTGACACAGAATGTACTTTTTGTATTTAGTGTGTCTTGAAGTGGGACATGTTTTTTTTCCATATCCAACATTATTTAATTGTTATGGGATGCACCTGTCAGTCAGAAGCAAGAAACAAATTGAATCTGATGGAAATAGGGGAAGTCCTGCCCTCTCTGTGCTAGGTTTTTAGTGTGCTTACAAAACACAGCCTTAAGTGTGACCTATGTGGTATAATGTGTCCAATAAATAATTGGAACAGATATTATTATACCATGTATATTGCTTGATTCCAGCAGGTTGAAACATTAATGTATGTACAAAAAAAAACTGTTGTAACTGTTGGTATAATTTTTAAGATAAACACCATATCTCTTTTAAAACCATAAAATCTGCTGTGTTATAGACCACTTTCCAGTGATCTAAAATATACAGTTATGGGATCTGTTATCTGAAATCTCAGTATCCGGAAAGCTCCAAACTATGGGAAGGCCATCTCCAATAATAGAACAGTAACCTGTACTTAATCATAAGTATGATATAATGAATCCCTTTTGGAGCGAAAACAATTATATAGGGTTTAAATAAGGTTTACATTATTTTTCAGTAGCCTTAAGGAATGGTGATACAAATTACAGAATGATCCCTTATCTGGAAAACCCCAGGTACCGAGCATTTTGGATAACAGGTCCCATACCTGTACTAAGTTCCTGCCTTTTCCACATACTGTTTTTGAAAAAAGTAATCTTTCACAATTAAGTAAAGAGTAGAATCATGTGAAAGATTTTCATTGACTTTTAGGACATATTAGAGGATTACTGTTATGCAAACACAGGGGTTAACCAAGAAATAGCTGCATTTCTCATGGAAGAGCCTCTTATTTTTATTACATGTGGGGGTAAATGTCTTGATGTACGTTTCTATTCTGGCTTGTGTGAATTCAAAGGACAAAAAACATGTTTACTTCAAAGCTAAAATGGCATTTAACTTCTGAATAATTTCTCAGTGAAGCAAATAATTACAATATGAGTTGAAATGTGATTAGCTAAGGGCACTGCACAAAGGTGCAAAGCATCAGGAACATATTTATGAAGCTAGTGAATTTGCTAAGATGTTAAATTGTAAAGTAAGAGAGTAATTTAAGTGTTGTAAATCATTTATAGATGCCAATATTAACTGTATAAATACATGTATCAATATAAAAATACAATTTTCAGCTTTGTAATCTTTTGTTGCCCTTTAATATTAATATTTTGTCATTAAAGCAATATCTTGCAGTGTTTGCTATTGATGGATGTTTGTGCTTTTATATTTCTCTTTGCGTCTTGAATGTACAGTTGCTGTATTTATGGGTTATATGTGTATATATATATATATATATATATATATATATATATATATATATGAATGAAATGTCCATCACTGGTGCACTCTAGATCCATAAAAAAATGCCTGGGTGCTAGGTAATAGAAACAAGTATCCAAACATCAAAAGAAACTGCACTCACAGGTCTTATATGAAAAAGAAAACAACGTTTATTTCAACGTTTCTGCTCGTAAACACGAACCTTCTTCAGGAAGTGCATATAGTGCAAGCAAAAACCCCTGATATAGGCCAAAATGGTGCCCAAATGCCCATGTGATCATTGTACACAAGTGTATAAAGAGGGAAACATCATTTGTGCGCTGTAACAGTCATAGAAGCAGTTTTCCGATGTATGCTTATCTTGCATTTTGGCCTATATCAGGGGTCTTTGTTTGTACTACATGCACTTCCTGAAGAAGGCTCGTGTTTAGGAGCCGAAACATTGAAATAAACTTTTTATTTTACAAGACCTTTTGATGTTTATATATATATATATATATATATATATATATTTACATTTTTATTTATATCTAGGCAACCAGGATGAGAGTAAATGAAAGTGAACTTCACTAAATTTGTACTCAAAAATGGTTCACAATTGTCACTAATAAGCTATTAATTATCTACATATATAATAGCTCAAATGCTGCATTAACATAGTACAGGTATGGGACCTGTTATCCAGAATGCTTGGGACCTGGGGTTGTCCAGATAATGTAACCTTCTGTAATTTGGATATTCATGCCTTAAGTCTACTAGAAAATTGTGTAAACATTAAATAAACCCAATAAGATTAATAAGGATTAATTATATCTTAGTTGAGATCAATTACAAGGTACTGTATTACTTTAACAGAGAAAAACAAAATCAATTTTAAAAATCAGGATTATTTGATTATAATGGTTATACTAGAAAACTGTGTAAACATTAAATAAACCCAATAAGATTGTTTTGCTTCCAGTAAGGATTAATTATATCTTAGTTGGGATCAATTACAAGGTAATGTTTTACTTTTACAGAGAAAAACAAAGTCAATTTTAAAAATCTGGATTATTTGATTATAATGGTGTCTTTCGGAGCCTTTCCATAATTCAGAACTTTCTGGATAATGGGTTTCTAGATAATGGATCCCATACCTGTATAAAATATTAATTTTAATAAAATTCTAGTTCTAGATGCAGTAACGTAACTAGCCAGTGCCGGGTCCAGAATTGTTCTTCTTACTGGCTATGTTGGTGCACGATCTGTCTGCTGGCCCTGGTCAAACTGCACCCCCTGCTTCCCTAGTAGTTCTGCCACTGTCTAGATGGTGGCAGCAACAAATACACTTTAACAGGCACACCTAAATATTTCAGCAACACCCACTGATAGAGATTGAACCATCTATGAACATCTGGAGCCCAATGTAATATACAGTAGCTTTGTATTAGGAAGACCCAGTACCCAATTATCCTCTATAGCCACAAGGTACTGAATTGTTTTCTAGCCAAAACAAATGAAGATATAATGTTCTGAAACTTATTGAAACAGCCTTGACCATTTTTTTCAGAGACAAATGCATCATCTGAAAAAGATTAATCCATCTCAATATAGAGAATTCCTCAGTGGGTCCAAATTCCAAACAACATATTTTTCTGCTGTAATTATATCAGTACACCCATATACAGGCTCCTCTTTATTTTTTTATTCATGCAATCTATTAGCATAATTACTGATTATTAAAAACCGCAATACAAGCAAATTATTGTACTTTGTGCATTATATCTTGAAAAAGGATGCCCAGATATGAAAGACAGGAATATCATCAACACAGAGAGCATTTTTTCATTCTTTTGTGTGTAATGCTTTCCTTATCTTGTCTGCCAATTTGTATGTTTGTAATGCAAATAATAGAGATAACAATGGATAAAAGATGCCCTGCCCGAAACCTTGGCACTTGGGCTTTATATAATAACTACCCATGTTATAATATTTGGACCGAAACCAATTGATCTTGATGAGCACTTTAGCACAGGTGTAAGATCTAACATAAAACAGATTTGTTCTTGTGGAGTGCTTTTTAATTTCATCAACTGTTTATTCTTTTATTAAGGAGCTAATAGTGCACTTTTCCTTTTAATCATTGCTTTATAATCCACCCCCTTGGGAGATTACATATCCATATACTGTATATCCATATTTCAACAATGTATTATTCTAGAATAAAGGATAATCCACATACCTTGTAAATGAATCTTATTTTCAGGGCTCTGGACCAGTACAGAACTGACAGAATCTAAATTGTCATAGTTACTACATCCAAGTGGTCCTGTCCTTGTCTCTGTTACCTGAGATCATAGGAAACAAAGAAAGCAAAATGTGTGAGGAAATGTGAATATATTAGGTGAATGCAAAGAATAGGCTTATTACCTAGAAAAATGTCTGAAAATCTCAGAAAATCTCAGAAAACCTCATTAGGTAAGGCTGAGTAATTACATTTTTTCAAAATTAGATTGTTTAAAAAAGGGTTTCATTATATTTACCAAAAAAACTTGACTTGGAAAAACTACATTACTTTCATTTGCAATAAAAAAAGAGCAACAATCACTATCGCTGAATTGAGAAAGCAAGTTTGGTGATTGGAAAAACATCTTCAAGAGAAAATACAGCAAGTCAAGTTGATTTGACTTATTCTATAGATATACAATGAACTGGATGAATGAAAACCTTCACAAACATGCAGAGAAAGATTTGGGAAATTATATTCCAAATGCATTTTTTGAAAGTATGTGCACCAAATGTGTAGCTTATTCCAGTACTGGTGCATTGACAATGCAGGCTATAGGCAAAATATGGAAACGATAAAGTATGAATGTCATTGTAGGGGGCTGGTAAATGAATCCCCATTTACTTTGCCTTTCCCCAAAGATTGTGCCCAAAGGGAACCCTTAGTCTAAGGAAGTAATTCCCCTTTTCCTGAGTCATAGTATGCTTTAATATATAATGCCTGAGCCATGTGGCTTCAGTGGATTCTGCCAGAGGCTTTGGCCAGGGTTGCTACCTGAATCTCAAATGGAGCCATCATTAGTCAGGACTAGTAAGGGGTAGCTACATCCTGTAATAGTCTCTCTAAGGGCCAAATTCACTTAGTGGCGAAAATGCGATAGCGTTGCATTCGCTAACGTTCACCGCACTTTGCCAGGGGAATTTTCGCCAGTGCTAAGCTAATTCACCAAAGTGCGACGTTACGCTCAGGTCAGCGAATAGTAGCGTAGTTGCGCTAGTGTTACTTCACCAGGCAAAGCGCATTTACGCTAGCGATGCCTAATTTGCATACGGCGCGAATTTCAAAGTATAATAGAAGTATATGTTACAGCCACTGCATAAGCCCAGAAAACCTTTAATAAATAAAATAATGTTTTCCTATTGCCCTAAACATGTTCCCACTGTATAGTTGAGTTGCCATATGTTAGGAAATGTAGGGGGGAAGGAGGGTAACCCCCCAAGAAAATTCTCTATTTTTCAGACTATCACCCTACAAAAGGTAAAAGATGCCAGCTTTTTTTGGGACTTTTTTTTCAAACTCCTACAGTATCTATTGCATTGAACTTCGCCAGGTGTGACCTGGCGAAGTAACATCTAGCGTAAGTGGTAACGTTCAGTAAAATGGTCATCTTAGTGAATTAGCATAATTACGATCCTTCTATGTGCGCAACTTCGCCTGGCGTTAGGGTGCAAAGTTGCGCTAGTCTATCTACTTCACTAGTCAGTGTTAATGAATTTGCGAAGTTACGAAATGACGTCACACTCGCGATTTTTTGCTATCGTTCGCCCTTGTGAATTTGCCCCTAAGAGAGAGAGACAGTTTAGGGCTATCTATATTGAGAAGCTTTGGGCTCCAGCAAGGAGTTATAGAAGGGAATAGATCCCAAGGGCATTGTTTCCTAGTCAGGTAACCGGAGACTGGGCAATAGGGACTGAGATAGATTCCCCCTTAGCATCCCTAGAGGAAACAAGAAAAGCTCTGGGAAGATGGATATTCCCTTCTCAAGCTCTATTAGTGGGAAGACTCTGCAAACTGGTCTGCATTGTGAATATGTGTTTATCATATTGGATCTATTTGATAGAAAAAAGTCCATTTGATCGAAAAAACATAAAAAAATGTTTTCACTTCAAAATTTGAGCCTTGATAAATCTGCCCCTTACAGTGTGGTATATCCTGCCTCCACACCATTTGCGAGGGCTTGTTCCCTGAGATTTAAGGTCTCAACCAGGGCACATATTGGAGTAAGGCTACAAGTTGGAGCAATGGTGCTGTTAATTTTACTTTATGTTAACAAATATTAAATACATTTATTGTTCCTATTTATAATCCAGTTTTTCTATTTCACTTTTATTTTGTGTGAATGTATTTTTGTTGACCATAATATGTTATTAGAATAAACAATTTTAATGCATTTCATTTATGAAAATATTGCCAAAGTTTGTGGTTGCCATATCTTCAAAACAAAAGGACATATTTATAAGTTCAACTGTAAAGTGGAATAGGTAATAGATAGGATTCCTCTATTTTCCTTTTTTCCTGGGTTTGAAAAGAAACCATAAATGTTAACATATACTGTTAGGATTTAGTCTTGCCCTTTGACATTGGGCGGTGTCCTGCTTGCTCCCCTACTCCAGGCCCACCTCCACCCTCTTTCAAAGTACTGGGTCCCCATAAAAATCATAAAATTTCAGTGAATTCTTTTGAAATTCCTTCACTGGACTCAAAAGAAGAAACAGATAGAATTTAACAGAACCCATTCAGCTAAATAAGACTGATAAATCATGTTATACCAAAACTTTTTAAAGGTTACCGTTATCCGGAATACTCCAAATTACAGAAAGGCTTTCTCCCATAGACACCATTTTATCCAAATACTCCAAATTTTTAATAAAACAGTTGCTTGTACTTGATCCCAACTAAGATATAATTAATCCTTATTGAAAGCAAAACCAGCCTATTGGGTTTATTTAACGTATATATGATTTTCTAATAGATTTAAGGTGTGCAGATCCAAATTATGGAAATATCCTTTATCAGAAAAACACCAAGTCCTGAACATTCTGGATAACAGTCCCATACCTGTATAAATTCCAATATCAGCTTGAACTACTGTATTTAAGTGATTTCAAGAAGGATGTATCTTGTGTTCAGTTCTAAAACAGTACTTTAGTATAGATTATTACATGACTGTTCAAGAGCAAAAAATATTAAAGGTTTATTAACTTGTCAATAAGCCTATATTCATTCAGTTGAAAAGATTTAAGACAATATGCAGGCCCTATTGATTATTTTTACTATTGCTTGATTTCCGTCTGTTATCAGATATTCTCTTTGCTAATATACAGCAACCCCTATTATCAAAATGATTTATCAAGGGAGGCAAATGTGGGTGAGCATAATCTGCAGAATAAGAATATCACAAATGAAAGTAGTAACAGACCCATAATATATGTAAGATTCAATGAGATGGATAGTTCTGGCTCTAAAGCAACTGCAAAGCAATCATCAGGCTGTATCAGTGCCAGCAGACAAAGGGAGCAGCCACTGCCTTTCCAAGTTTGACTTTAGAATATTATTTAGAAAATACTTAGGTGTCAGATTTAGATAAAAACACATTAATCATTTAGTTGAGAGCACTTACAAATGATACTGGCACTAGTTCACTTGAGTCCTAGGATGGATAGCAACTGTGCACTAGACAAGACAAGGACTGTGTCATCATATTTATACTGTCAAACTATAATGTTAATATACTGAAAGATTTAATATACTGTAGAATTGAAAATGTACTTTATATTTTAGCATTGTTACAAGCACTTTAAAAATGTCAGGTATTTTTATATGTATAGGGGTTTTTCTATGCAGCTGAAATATTATCCTCATTAATGCATATGATGGCATAAAATCATACTAATATAAGTTGACACAACTGTCTCTTTATGGAGAAAGCATAAATGTGCTCAAAACATGATCTCATATTGCCTTAGCCTCCTCCCTTTCTCTTCCAGTGCTTTCTCGCAGTCATTCCCCCTCCATTGTACAGCATTGTTACGCCATTATTCTTCATAGCTGTTATGCTATAAACCATTAAACCATTATGTTTTTAACCATTGCTTTAGAAAAGAGAAATAAAATATCTTGCAGGGTATAACACACATATTACCTCTTGCCCAAGGATAAGCTTGGGCTTCTGCATCCCAGGTCTAGAAAATGGCCTTTTCCATAGAAAGTTGGTGATATCTGCTCCACAAGTTATTTAAAGCAAAAATACCCATTTAATTTGGGGCAGTTTTACTTTTTAGTTATCCCAAAATCTAGTAACTCAATATATTTCTATCTTGAGGAGTGAGAGAAAAGAAGTTTTAGAAACATTAAGATTTGAATGTCTGTAGAATGCTACTGTCTTGATTGGCCAGTTTTAATGCAATCTGTAGTTTAAGAATCTTTATAAAATGTCTTGTCTCTCACCCAATCTCAAGGACCAGTGAATTTGTATTTTTTTATATGGTTTCTTATTGAAGCTTAAGGAAGGTAATTTCTGAGACCACAGCCCCTGTGATCCCACCATATCCCACTGATCTCAGTGGTGTCCATAAAGAAGGGCAACTATTTGGAAGTTTTAACCTTAGGAAGCAAGTTGCATGCAAAACTTAGTACCTGTGTAAAATGTATAATGAAACAATAGAATTCTTAATGAATCAGATGAAAGTGAGTGTAGGACTAACCAGAACAGGGGGTTATAATATAATATATTGCATATAATATGGACAAAAAATCCCTGTTTTGTTTAAAGCTACATTTTTAGTAGCTTAATGCATAACATGTTCTTTGTATGAATATTGTGGGTACAATCTCATTGTAAAATTGTTGAATTTCCAGGAGTATACAAATATTGTTTGTCAAGGAATATCTTTATTAATATTTGGGGAAATCAGCTGAAAATTGGTAGCAAGTTAGTCAGTGGTTACAATAGTTGATTTGTAAAGAAAGTGTGAATTTTGAAATATATCTGTGCTTCCTTGCAAAACATGACTACATGATGCTTACATCTTACAATTGTGCAACAATAAAGATGGCAAATGTTTTAATAGTATGGGTATGGTATCCATAATCTGGAAAGCCATTATCCAGAAAGCTCCAAATTCTCCAATTTATCCATATAATCCAAATTCTTAAAAATAATTTTCTTTATCTCTGTAATAATAAAACTGTACTTTGTATGTAATCCCAACTAAGATATAATTAATCTGTATTTGAAGCAAAACCAGCCTATTGTGTTTACATCATTTCATAGTAGACTAAAGGTATGAATATCTGAATTACAGAAAGAGCCATTATCCAGAAAGCCCCAGGTCTCGAGCATTCTGGATAACAGGTCCCATACCTGTACAGAGTTTATTCCCATTGGTTTATTCCATTTGGAATGTACAGCTCTTATGACTCTTAGGATTCTTAGGACTCATTTTAAGAAGTTTTCTTAAGGTTCATTGGGCAGTCACGTTTTCTTACAGATTGACTGAAGTCGTATGTTTATTTAACTTCCAGCACATAAAAGTGAATGCATTAAATGCATCAACTCATGGCTCTCCCCATAACATTTTTATAAAAGGCGATTGTGATAGTTGTTTCTACAGTAGATGTGATAATGTAGAAATCATCAATACAGTGCTGGTCATCTTTGTCCATGTAAATCAGTGGTGCCCAGACTTTTTTACACTCGGATCTACTCTCGACACCAGGCCCCCATCAGAAGATCTACCCTGTTAATGTGCAGAGGACTTTTCGACCACGCCCATTTTTGTGCCCCCCAATTATCATGTTTATTTTACAAAATTTGGCTGGTTATGTCCATGCCTACAGCCTGCCTGCCCTCCCTCCCATGTCTTTCCCTCCATCTTTGCTGTTCATGTCTCCCTGCCATGCTGTGCTGCTCATCTCCCTACTTTCCCTCACTTCCCTTCGTGATGCTCTTCTCCCCTCTCTTGCCTTTGTGCCGCTCGTTTCCTCTCGCTTCCCTTTCTGCCACTCATCTTCCTTCCCCTCTCTCCATGCTGCGCTCCTCTTTTCTTCAAGTCAGCGGTGCCGGGCCCCAGATCGCGGTCTACCAGGAACATTAACGCGATCGACTGGTAGACCGCGATCAACATCCTGGGCACCCCTGATGTAAATCATTCACTAAGTGGTATGTTTTGGAGCCGTTATAATAATTTGACGGTGCACTGCAAAATCACTGGTGCCTTGGCAGGGGGGATTATATGTATATTTCTTGGTGGATCACAACTTGCCTGGCAAGACCTGCTTTAATAGATTGAACTCCTGGAGAGTTAGAATTGTGAGATCTAGTGATTTAACACGCAACACGCAAGTCTGCATTAAAAACGTTACCTGGACATGTAGGCCATAAATAAAAAGAAAACAAGAACTAATATTGCACTCATAAATAAATCTATATAACGTATACAGTTAAGGGTATCTGTGAAAAACCCTGCAAAAGGCTTATTGCTGGGACTCAGATCCCACCACAGCAATAAAATAAAAAATCACCATAAAAGATATATTAAACGTATTAATAGGGGACCCAGCTGTAGGTCTTTTAAATATATATAGAAAAATATATATCAGAAACATACTGGAAAGAAAAAAATTGTATTACGATTAAATAGTATGTACAGTACCTATACAAATCAGTTAATTAATCATACAGTCCTAATGCAGGCACAAACAATTCTTGGATGCACTAAATATCACCTAACAAGATGGCTAGGGATCTCATCCCCAAGCAGGTTCTACTACCTGTATGTTTATGAAATGTCAGCACTTTGTACACTGCTAGGGAATTCAATATAAATATTGTAGATCAGTGTTTTTGGCACCATTATAAACCATAATACTCAGTAACAACTTCTGTCTGCTGCAGCTACAATATATCACCCGGTGACCTTTCTACATACAGCATCCAGTGAACTGGACAACAATAATCATTCCACTAAATCATTCAGATTGCCTGGAAAATTAATTCCCCATATACTTTGTGCTCCAGGGGTAAAAACAGCTTCTGGTACAGAACTGTGTAAGTGGATTCTTCCAAATAATGCTGGGAAATCACTGACTAGTGAGGGGTGAATATGACCTGTTTCGGCAAAAATTCATGAAACAACAAAATTCTCTGAAATGCATTGAAGTCTATAGGCGACAAAATGTTTTTTGACAGGCAACAAATTGTGCAACAAACTTTTGACACATGACAAATTGTTTCACCCATTAGAATCTATGCATCCCATTGTTGCTGAGAAACTTAGCAAAACAATTCATTAATCATTATCCCCGACACATGCATCCTAAGGATTTATGAATTTATAATAAATCTAAAGGTGGGATCTTCAAATAGTAAATAGTAACTCACCTCATCAAGGAAAATGCCCAGGTGCACCACCCTGAGCCCTCAACAAATTTGGAGTAGGCACTCAATAAAGGCAATCTTCCACCCGGCAGTTTAATCAAAGTGAAATAGTTTATTGTGTCCACAGCCTTAGGTGTTTTGTGTTACAAACACTTAGTGATAGGTCATATAAATAGATACATATGTTGTAATGCAGTCATAAGTTATGCATTTAAGCACATTTTTACTGTGCATGCAATAAGGAATCTTTACAGTGGCGTAACTAAATTGCAAAACATTTTTCAGAGGGGTCCAGCACACTACGATTCCCAACCACACTCATACCCACTCTCCACCCTGTTCCAGAGTCTCCTTGTGACCCGAGTACTTCTTTCTCCGATGCTTCCTCTATAGTTATCAGATGCATTGTATATTCAGTAAAAATACTACTTATTCATCAACAATCCATCTGACATATGTATACACCATATTAAACAGAGCCTTCTCAAATGGGTGCACAAGTGCAACACCCTTATAAAAGTCATTAAGTAATTTTAACATAATATGATTGGTTAGACAGTTGAACAGTCTTTGTCACCTGTAACTGTGCATAACATATTTATTAAGACCTGCATAAAAGTGTCTGAATGCATTTGGGCAAGAGCAACTTTTTGATTAAGACATTGTAATACATAGCTGATGATAAAATTCACAATGTTTTTCCTAATGGCAGGTGGGTCACCAAATTTGTGCAAAGAAAGAATCTTTCAATTTAACATGTTTTTCCTTCAGCAACTTTTATTACACACCCTCAATGAAAGGGGAGAAAACTACCTTTGTGTGCTTTTGTACTCTTAACAAGAATACACCTAGAATAAAAAAAATTCTTCTTCTTTCATTATGGAACCCACAGTAGTATTCGTTTATTTGAAATTATAAATGAAAAAAGAAAATTTAATCCCGCATTCAATGCTAATGAATTGTTATCATGTGTTCCCCTTTAGATTCACATTTTAAAAATAAATACATACAATAAAACCCTTTTATCCTAAATGTAAGGTTTCAATTACAAAGCTATTTGTGCAATTCACATGATATTTCATGAGACCTGTCTGTCAAAGTACCTAGACTCCCTCACTGTGTCAGAATTATAACAGAACATTAGAGAGAATAACATAAGAACTGGTAAATATTTTATTTTCATGACTTGAAAGTTTCTTGCTGCATGACTAATTTAAGCCTATGTGTTATTTATCCATGATAGAGCAGTCTGTGAATCTCCAAAACCATATGAAAAACATTACTTCTGTTGTGTCTTTCATTTGCATAAGAAATATGGTTCCATTATTAAACAATCAAGGCAATCAGAGTTCTTGCCTCTTGGATCCCTTGCTTCTGAAACAATGGAGAGCATATTGATTTTGGACAAAATACATATAAAGTAGTTACTTCATGGGTGATTGAGTCTCTAGTCTCAAAGAAAGCCAATTACACTAATAAGAAGCAGCACAGAAACATGTTTTCTTCAGGTATCTATTGATCTTAGTTTCTGACCTGTGAGCAGGTCTCGAGGACTGATTTGGAGCGGCCATTTTTTCTGTCTGTAACAATTTTTAATTTGTTGGAAAAATAACGTACACTTCTTTATGGAGAATGCTATAAAGCTTACTTTGTCCATTAATTACATTTGCTGTTAAAGGCAAAGCAAGATGTGTAATGTAATATTAGGATGTACTGTACTCAAAAGGCCTCATATACTAATGATATGGAATGCAACAGCATTTACCCAGCTGCAACTCTGGTGCTGCTTCCTCCTAAGGTCGCAGCCCTGATGCTACCCCCTTTTTCACACTCCGTGCTTCGTACTTTAGTATTGGAGTGGGTCAAGTGGGGCCACATCACTAGTTCAGGAAGCACTACTGCTCTAGTGGAGCTGCAATTCCTTTTTAAAAAATAGGAATTTGGCTCTTTAAGTTTCAAGAGGCGGCTTTTTGCTGCCCCTGCTAACTGGCGTCTCACTTGTGCATGAGGCAAGGTTCTTACCTTACCTTGCCTTATGGTAGGAGTAGCCCTGCATTCACCCAGCACTTGTGCATGAGAGTTGCTGCGATTTGCACTTTGAGGATTAAAAAGCCAGAGCAAGGTGCAGAGTACACAGCACTGAAGCATATCATTTAGACATAAGATGCCATGGTGTGAGGTTATGGTAGAAAATTATGTGATTACCCTATTTTGAAATATATAAATGAACAGATCTTGTTTTTGTGCCTGCTGCAAGGGGGCAGATGCTTTCTTCAACTGAACTATGTCCTTAAAGGAGAACTAAACCCTAAAAATGCCACTTTATATATACAACACTTATTGCATCAGCCTAAAGTTTCTGATTCTCAATAGCAGCAATGATCCAGGACTTCAAACTTGTCACCGGGGTTCACCATCTTGGAAAGTGTCTGTAACTCACATGCTCAGTGGACATTTTCAATAGCGCTTGTATGTTTATGTGAGAAAAACAGGAACTTCACCAAGAACTTCACCTGTTGGCCATCAATCACATGTCATTGCTGCCTGAGAGACTGTACCCTCATCTGTTTTTCATCCCATCTGGGGTATATTGTGTAGCACATGCCCACAAAAGGTTAAATTCTAGAAAACAGATAAGAACTATTAAGTAAACGATATGGCCGCAGGGGACCTTAGACAACATCCAGACGTGGCCTAGCTGTACCACTTAAAAAAATTATATTGCAAGGACAGCAGGGTCAGAAGTGAAAGAGGAAATCATGTTCTCATAGTTAAATTTGTCCATGGGTCAGTTTTAAAAGGGTAGTAATGAAAAAAGCAAAAGGTGGGGAGGGCAACAGAATTCAGAAAAAACTGACAAGTGTCAGGGCAGGTGATAACAGGAAAGCTATTAACAAAGTAGGAGATAAAAACATAGAGCAGATGCAGATACGAAAGCATAGAAATATGTGTGAACTGGCTATTTGAGTGTGCAATAAGAGGCTGCATGATTGGAAGCTGCATTGTTTCTTTTGAGAAAGTTACATAGTGATGAATCCCTCAGATATTGCTCAGTCTCTGGGATAATAATGCAAGGCCCTTAAATACATAGCTGTAGTGCAGTCTTCCTCATGATACTTCATCATGCCACCAGGATACACGTCTCCTTCAGTCATACTGTGCCATTGTGCAAGTCACCTGAAATTTCCTAGTGTTATTATGCAACCCTCCTTCAGTCACTTTGTGCTAGTGGTCAATCCTCATGCAATCATGCAATGGAAATGGGGACCTCTGCTACCTTGAATCCCTGTACAACCCTCTCCCTATAGGCTAAGCCAGTAACCACAGGGTAGGACTAGCAGTTTGTATCCTGATATACTAGTTCCCAATCTTTCCTGCATTTACATCTAGAGCTGGTGTGGCTGGAAGGTCATCCCTGTGGGTGTGGGTCACGGTGGAGGTCCCCTGTGTTAAACTGGACCATGTACCCTTCTGAAGTACCAGTGGCATCAAACCAGTTCCAATGTGCATAGATATTTGATATACAGACATGAGTTTCATGACCAAATTTAGGTCTCCTGTCCAATAGCTGGTTGAGCCGAGACAAGATCCTTATTTCACAAGGATATGAAACAATAGTAAAGAAACATCAAGAAGCCATTATTTAATTTGCTTAGATTTATGACCTTTCTTCAACATGCAAAGGTTTTCAGAATGTTCTGTAGCCTTTTTAGAAACTTGATAAAGTACTTCATAAACATCTCAAAATGAGAGACTATATAGGTTGCTCTGGATCTTAGTGACAGAAACATAACAGAAGTAATAATAAAATATTGCAACACTGGGGACATTACAAGCATTTGACTTTTACCTACTGTCTGCTGTCTTACAAGGGCCATATTGTGGTATTTTGGCTTTTTACAGACAGCAGGTGTTTTTTTTTTTGCTTTAGCAGAAGGGTTTTTTACTATTGAATTTACATTCAAATTCAAGACTTTTCACAGAACTTATCTACAAAAGTTAACACACTCTGCACAGTGTTTGCAGTTTGTCATATACACAGCAGTGTCTCACTTGGTTGTCAACTGCAGCTATAGCACTTTCTACATCTCTGTGTTTCTCAAGACTCGGGGTCTCAGCACATGACAAGATATGTGTGAAAATCATTCACTGGCTGTCAAAGCCTTCTTTTGTGAAGATAAAACCAGCATTTTATCAGCTGCACCTAGAATTATCTTTGCAAAAGAGTAAAGCTGACAATGCCGCAGAGAGAGTCTGCAAAGGAATTTTGCATAATATTTATGTAGAATATAAGAAGCATTGTAAGAAATATGTCTTTGTATTTAACAGATATATTTTGGCATAATTAGGAAGCAAATGCAATTTATATGAAAATGATCTTAAAGTTATACATCTGCTGGAGTCAATTTGCTAAACTACAAATTGGTTTATAAATCTTTAATGTTTGTAACATTATTATGCGGTAATTTGCATGTTTCAAATTTTAGCCAATGTAGGGATGTGGTAAAAATTATTTTCTGATTGCCCCCTGTTGTTTTGTATGTGGTCCAGTAAGATGTGGTAGTTTGGAAACCCATATTTATCCCAGTGTGAGGTTAATCCTGTATTATAGTTAAGGCATATACTTAAGGCATTCATATGTGAAAGGAAGGCTAAATGGAGGGAGGTATCTGTGCTCAGTCTCCTAATCCCCTCAAGAAGAAGAGAGGATTTAGGTCAAGAATGTGATAAATTAGGTCCCAGTGAAGATTATGGAAGGGTTAAGGATTCAGCAGAAGTGCTATAGGGACAGCTGACTTTATTTGGATGTTTTACTAACACAATATAGTTAGGTGTATGTATCTGAGCAGCCTACACCCCACTAAAGCATGGTTTTGTGGCCCATACCCTAGTTACTTAATAGTACAGGCTTCCAAGTGCTATAGAGAGGGTTAGACTATTAAATGAAAGATAACTTGTGCTATACTTGATTAAACTGAAATATGAATAATAAAAGTTAAACAGTAAATGCAATGTGACATTTTATGTTTCCTTTGCACATATTTAATATAGCATTTGCAAACCTGGAACTGCTTAGTGACCGCTTACAACAGTGGAAGAAAGGCTGTGACTTTTATAGCTTGCGCCAGTGTGCTGTGTATATGGAAAAGCTAGGTTTGCACCAATGCCACCTTCAATCATTTAAAATTTCAGTGCTATAATAGCCTAATAAAGAATATTACATTGCAAAATACTAAACTGTATTCTTATTTGTGCTAATGTTTTCCATTTAATGGCCTTTATTACATTTTCATGTAAGATTCTAGCAAAACACACAGCTGTAGAATATTACCTCTGTGGTACACACTGTTTATTAAGTAACATCTGAGATATGGAAGAATTTACAACTTTAGGTTATATTTAAAACACAACTCATTATTACAGTAATAAATATATAGTACAGATATGGGATCTATGATAAAGAAACACATAATTCTAAATATTCTTAAATATGGGAATGGTATTATTTTATAGACTGCTGTTTAAGCAATCAATTTAAATTTTTTTTCATTTCCCCCCTTTTGTCCATAATAAAAAAAAAAGCACTACCTTGTACTTAATTGTAACTTATCAAGCATAAATCCAACTGGGAGACAACACAATCATATTTTGTACTTTAATGCTTGAATGTTTTTAGTACCAATGTTTAAATCTTTTTCCGTGATTTTTTTCGTAACTTATTTTTTATTTGTCAGTAAAGTACACAGATTTATAGACATAACTTGAGCTGTAGCATTTGTTACATTTTGTTTTTGAGTAAGGTTCATTTATGAGCTTAGGCTGGTTACATTTTACAGTCAAAATGTATCAGTATTATACATTTCTATTGGCTAGCAAACAATCAACCTTGAACATAAACAAGAAAAGCAGTAATAACTATGCTTATGAGTGCAGTTGAAACATGAGTGGTGGCTAGGGAGTGGCTTGGAATGGTCAGATGGTGGAGCCTCTTAGGTTAGCTACTTTGATGCAAAGAGTTCAGGCTCCTCAGTTCCCACTTGGACCAACGTAAAGACAGGGGTCCATCCTGTTTTGAATAAAGGCAATACGGACTCAAATGCTCTATTGCTATTTACTCTCTTAATTATCTCAACCCTTATGGGTGGTACAGGGTCATTCCATTTAGGAGATCTATGGCCAAGCGGATGGCTGGACCTGATTTACCAGAGCTTGACCACATTTGCGTAGTTTTGGTATTGGCTTACCTAAAAGGAGGATGATAGGATCCAAAGGTACTGGGTGGGCTATTAACTGGCTTATGAGGTCAGTCCAAAGTGGTTTTATTTGTGGGCAGTCCCAAAAGATATGTGAAAGAGTGCCTTGGGCACTGCTGTTCCTCCACCAGTTGGGGGAGTGGTTCTGGAACAGTTTATGTAGCCTGTCTGGAGTGTAATGCCAGAAGGTTAGAATCTTGTAGATACTCGCCTTTTGTTGTATACACGAGACCATTCGTTTGGCATTATCCCAAATTAGGGGCCAGACCATGGCCTCTATATGCTGTGACAAGCCTTGATCCCATTTATCCATATACTTGTGCCTCTGTGTAGGTTCTGAGGAGAGGGTGAGTATTTGGTAAATTCTGGTGATGAGACCTTTCTGAGGTAGTCCATTTACCGCCAATAATTCAAATGCTGTGGGGTGGTTTAGTTTGGCATACATGATGTAGGGATCCAAAAAGTGTTCAATTTAGAAAGTACTCAAAGCACTTGATTTTTATTTGTGGATGTCTCTCTTGGATTGTCTGGAATGATAGGATCTCATGAGTGAGTAGGTTTAACAGGTCCTGTACTGTAAAAAGTTGTGATTTGTCCCACTTTGTGTGAAAGGAGGGTTCCATCCCCGGCAGGAATGCTGGGTTGTACAGGAACATTGTCAGAATTGACTTGATTGAGCTTAGATTGCGCTTGTGCTTGGCTTTGCGCCATATTGAACAGGTGAGTCGAGTTGTCGATAAGGCAGAGGGGGGAATTCGGATAGTCTCTGAGTAGTCCCAAATATAAGCAATAAGGAGGAAGTCTTTTAATAAGGCATTTTCAATCTGTCCCCAGCTTGTGTGTTGGGACCTGCAAGACTAGGCTAATAGTTGTCTCAAATGTGTGGCCTCATGGTATTTTTGCAAGTTGGGAATAACCAAGTCACCTAACTTTGTTGGTGTAAACAATACTGACTTGGCTACTCTGTGGCTACTGTATGTTGGGACCATACAAAATTATGAAACTGAGTCTGAATTTCCTTGAATTTTGCAGGTGAGATTGCAACTGGGAGTGTTTCAAATAGGTACAGATATTTAGGCAGTATGGTTATCTTTAGGGCTGCCACCCTACCTAGCCATGAAATTTGGACCATTTCCCTAGGGTAGTTTTTCTTTGCTGTATAAGAGGTTTGAAATTCAAATTGTATATTTGGCCTTGATCAGCTGGGATTTGGGTGCCCAGGTAGTTTGTGGAGTGTTCCTTCCATTTGTAGTAGAAGGTGGCCTTCAGGGCTTCTAAGACGTGTTGTGGGATATGAAGAGGGTGGGAATCAGCCTTGCGAACATTTACAATTTGTAGTGTGTCGATTCAGTAACAATTGACCTTCAACCACTGCTTCCGTCCATTAAAGCTTTGTAGCAAACATCAAATACAGGTTGTGGTGAATCAAATGGTCACACGCAGGTCGCTGCTGCAAAAGGTGCTTTATTGTAACGACATGTTATGAGTCAAGCTCTTTATCAAGTAAGTGATACTTACTTGATAAAGAGCTTGACTCGAAACATGTCGTTACAATAAAGCACCTTTTGCAGCAGCGACCTGCGTGTGACCATTTGATTCACCACAACCTGTATTTGATGCTTGCGAACATTTTATTTGTACCCTGATATGGTTCCATATTTATTTATCAGCTTATGCAGATTTGGGAAGGAAATGTGTGGGTTTGACGTCACCTGCAAATAGGACTATCTTGTATTGTGAGTTCCCTATGGGGACCCTCCTTTATGTCAGGATGAAGGCTTGTGGCTGCCGACAGTGGCTGATTCAAAATTTTTTACACTAAAAATCATTACTTTGTTTTCAGTTTGAATACTGGTTGAATAATGGTTCTAAAAGTACAAGTTGTGAAAATTTCTGAATTTATGAAAATGGGAGCTATCGTAGGCAAAATGTAAACTATTTATTCAATTTAAGTTGACCCATTGTGGACCCATTAAATGATGATGATAAATAAAATATCAATTTTTTCCATGGTTTTATTTGAACATGTTTTTTATTTGTAAAATATATTTGTTTACTAAATAGGCAAACAGTTGAGCTTTTATGATTTGTGAGTTTATTTGAAATGTCTAACATTACACAAGTTTGAATACTCATAAATAGGCCCCTTAGCATATGGTGTTCCAATTTATCAAAAAACCCTGTATACAAAAAAGCCCATGTCCCATGCATTACAGAGAATAGACCCCATACCTGTATTATTTTTGTATGGTATCTACGTATAGAGTAACACAGAAATGCGCAACCCCATATTAATCAATTGACACAGCAAGAAGGTCGCAAATGGGCTTTGTGTTGATGTTAAAGAAATTACAAGCATTCATTTTTAATAAAAGCCTAGTGCTTGCTCAGTACACCCCACAGAGACAAGAGGCTTTGAGTACAGTTTGTGGCCAAATGACAATAAAATAATGTGCAGCATGACAAGCATATTATTTTGAAAGTCTTTTAGAAAAATAGGAATAAATGGTTTGCAGCTGTTAAATTTGCCTTTGAAATAGCTGACATATTTAAATAGTAATTGTGCATTTATAAATCTCTTAATTATTATACAGCAGTACAGAAGGTAAAGTTAGTAATGGCCTTCTGAGAAAAACAAAAACTCAGATTAAGATCTGAGATATCATTACAAGATGTGAACATATGTTCCTAGATTTTACAAGGCGTGACATTATTTATCTATTGTCAGGTTTCTCTTTAATGCTAAAATATGTTTTTTTTCAAGTACAATTTTTTGAGATCTGATGTATTAAGTTAAAGTTATTCTTTTGCAGTAAGCTAGAAATTATTGAGCTATGTTTATCACAGGACCCTGTGACCTCCATTTTTGGTCATGAAAAATGCCATTTTAGATTGCATAGCATGAATAATAACAGCTCATGCAAATGTAGCTGTTGAAATTATCTGTCTCATCAAACAACAGGTGAAATGGATGCACGCATGGATGGCCAAATGGTACTGATCACTGGCACTGATTTCTTCCATTGTGTCATATGTGGATAAGAAGTGGGATCCAGTGAGATCACTGTATATATAAAATGTACTGCCTACAGTGAAGCCAACATTTTTTTGGTTGGTGGGGGGTCAGTGCAATCTCTATAATCATTAGTTTCAGTACACCAAAGGTGGTAAAATAGAACCCTTATATCCTGACCTAGCAGGAAACTGATACTAATTTTTTATCAGCAGACAGGCCAGTGTATTTACACATACCAAAAAAATATAACTATCCATGTTAAGCATTAAGGGGGAAATGTAATAGAAAAATCCGGATTTCACAAAGTAATGTTATGCTTTTAATGCATTGCAAATATTAGCTGTGCATTGTGTACCTTTAACACATTCTTAAGACTTTTGGAGCAAACATAACTTTTTCATTAAGAAGTTTTAATACATACTATGGCAAACTATAAAATTCTCAACTGCTGCAAGCGGAACAATGTAGTTGCAAAGGCAACATTTTTCACTTTGCAAACATTTATTCACATTGTAAATGATTTTTGCTTAAGCAACCAATATTAAATACCCCCACAAGTCTCAACTGGTGGTTCTTTACATGAATTATAAAGAGAAATATAAAGAAAAGTAGCACCAACATTTTTGATCACTCATAATTCTAATGAGGGCCAAAGTCAATTTATTTTGTAATATTTTAATGATTGTTTTAAAATAATAGAACAAGGCATACTGAAATGAGAACATAAGAATTTTGTGAAAGAAAAAAACATTAGCAATTCAAAAGTAAGCATAAGCTAACATCCCTTATTTTGTGGTGTTGTAAATAAATGGGAAAAGCCAGTTTTCTACCTTGGCTATCAGTAAAACTATAGGAGAATGACTGCAACATGTTTCACATTTCTTAAACTTTTTGTTTTGCATTACAGTACACGTGGTGTGTTAACCTCCACCGTAGCATGGTCAACACACAAGGGCATCAAAAGTTCAACATAGTGTTTTTTTATTTGTCCTTAAAGTGAAACAGTTATTCTTATTGTTAAAGTGAAACAGTACTACTAGTAAATCTTTTTCAGCAGCAGTATTTTTTCTTGCAGTTGTTTATGTATTTAATATATTTAGCAACTTATTTGTGAGTTCCTCAGACTAACATTTTTTTCTGACTGCAAACAACTCTCCTGATGTGAGTCATTGACAGAATTTGCCAGATCTCTTCTACTGATTCCAGCATGAGTCAGACATGTGCACTACACAACCAGGTAAGTGATGTTTGCAGAAAAAAGATTGCCACTGCACACTTATAAGCAGTTTCTATATTAAAAATCATGGCAAAAAATAAACTGTTACTGCTTGTGTTTAAGAAATTTAAGGAAGCAAAAACTTGTGCTTGTCTTTGTTAGTCAATTCTTTGTTCTGTTAGGATGTAATAGCTAAATAATACTGTTTATTGCAGAAACAACAGGTAAATTTAACTGTCCATTCCTCCCTGTGGCCTGCTGGTGACAATAATTTAATATTTGGGCTTGCTAATTCCCTGTGCAATCTACAGTACAGACATTGGCCTATTTATAACTGTAATATTGAGAATTAGTGCCTAAAAATTAAAAAAAAAGTCTCCTTAACCCTTTAAGTGCCACCCCACGTAGAAACTACTTTCTACAGGGGTGACACTTGAAATGCCACAGAACGCAAATCCTACGTTCTGCAGCATTTCATGGTAAAGGAACGGAGAAGCGGCTGCTCAGCCGCTTGCTCCGTTCCTTTTCGTTCCCCAGCCCCCAGGCAAGGAGCAGGGGCCGGGAACGAGTGGCTCCTGGGTCGCGATCGACCCAGAGACCACGAGGCAGCAGTAGGAGCGCACAGTATAGGCGCCCTGCTGCTGCCTGCAGTAATAGAACAGAGGAGCGACTA
>CM044438.1:96230568-96272160 GCA_024363595.1 Xenopus borealis
GGCTGGCATTTCGCGTAACCAAAATGTGAAATTCTTCTGGCACTTAAAGGGTTAATATAGATTGCAAATTAAGAGGGAAAAAAAATGGGGATCATTTGAATTAGAACTTGTTTTATCTCTAAAAATATGAATAGTTATGATCAAAAGACCAGTAAATGGATATTTAGCGCTCATGTACATGTGTTCAACTTTCATGTATTTCACTTGGGTTTTAATACTGCTTCATCCCATTGTAACTGAACAATGATAATGAGCTAGATAAAATAAATTGAGAATTAATATTTTTTTATGCAAATTCAAATGTCTACCTCAATCAATGACTGTTTTTCCAGAAATATAGGGATATTTACCATGATATACATTTTTCTGAAAAAGCTATAACAAGTTGACCATTTTCATGAGATGTTCAGGTGCTATACTGGTGGAACACAACAGAATATAAGGTTTATAGATCACATTTCTTGATGATCATATCAAACCTTTTCCACCCATCTAAATAACTGTATGAAATATCCTACGCTTGTTAGCTAGTATTCCAAATGCACATTTCACAACTCTGTGAGCATGACTTAGCTGATAATTGAACACTTTTTCACATTTTACATTATCTATTATAATTAGTACTCAATGAAAACAAGATAATTGTACATGTTGGGTGACTTAATTAAATCCAGCTGACAAATAATAATAAAACATGAAACTCTGAATACACTGTACCCCAAGGCATTCTTTAGAAAAAATTGAACTTTTACAAACAGTAGTGACTACCTGAAAATGTGTATTCACCCAAGACTTAAACGTTATATATCATCAAATCAAAAGGTCAGACGGTTTAGACAGAATAAAATGAATAATGAATATGATTCAAAATGATTGGTATTCTCAGTCTGTTTATTATATTTCTTCAGTAATATAAGTTGTTACTATACTGGAAACATAACGTTTAGCTCAAAGAAGCTGCAAGACACACAAGACTAAAGCAGAGAAAATGAGGAAACCTTTAACCTTAATGCATTAGTTAATCACACAATTGTCAGCAAAGGAATTTGCTCTATGACTCATGAATTCCTCATTACTATTCTTTTCAAAGCTACAAGTATCCACAATAATAGGTAATATGCATAGTGAAAAAATACTTAAATGCTCAAAGTACATCAAAAAATCACAAGTCACTCAACTGGAAAACATATGTCCATGTGTACCGGTGTTATGTGCAAAATTTGCTGCAGGTCTAATCACCTACAGCTATATCAGCTAGTGAAGGGCACATCTGTCCTATTTTGCTTAGCTGTAAAATTCGCAAAAAGTTAAAAAATTGACTAGACGGAAAAATGGGCGTCAAAATTATTTTGAGTAAGTGTAAATGCACTCTGTTTATGCACACTACAGGAACCATGGAACGATAACATCCTTTATCAATAGACACTTGCACAAAATTTGCAGCAGGAGGTGGGATGAAAGCAGTGGCACAAAGTGCAACTCTACTGAAGTGCAAGGAGCAGCTTTGAATGCAGTTTACTTTAACTCTATGACATTACAACTTTATGCAGCTGCAACTGTGTTTTTCATCCTAAATGACCACAATTACCTATGAAACACAGAATTATCAACTACATATTATTTCAGAATGCAGAGGAAGAAAAGTCAATATTACTTGATGATCAAGACATTTATGCCAACCACATATATTTTAATAGCGGTTAAGAAGGGCAAGTTATGCTATCAGGTTGTTTCTTGTTTTCTCTTTTTTTTGTAAATAACTTTCATAATTTAGCACCTTAGGTAAGTTAATTTGATCAGGTAAAGTTCCAAGTTCCAGGGTTTGTACTTCTTAATGATTAATCATTGCACTTTTTATAAGTCCAGGCTGCTTTTCTTCCTGTGTTTTGCATGTATTACCCAGAAGGTAAGTATTTTTATATTCAAAAGTCCACTGCTCTGTTGGGGCTACAGCTAATTTGGTTTATAATAACTCTTTTGCCAAATGTATCTTCCTCTTCCATATTTAAAATAAAATGTTGTTATGAAAGGTTGTTATGAAGCATAAGTTAGTTCTTACTGTTAAAAATTAGGACTGGATCTTGGCAGGTTTTTGGAGATTGGACAAATTATTGCTAGCAAAAAACAAGATATGGAAACCAGGAAGTTTTTTTGGTGATAGCTAATTATTAATTAGAGACAATCAGGGAAATTTTTCACTTCAACACAGAGTTTTTCCTACAATGTGTCTAGTGTGTCCAAACAAAAACAATTCTTTGGTTGTTAATCAGTCATGTAATTTTCTGTATTGGGAAATGTGCCACTTCCAAGCTTTGACATTAAAACAGCATGTGCACGTGATTCTTTGTAAACAATCTGTTGCACCTTTTGAAGCAGCCCACTGTTGGAACCTTAGAATTACCACCACGTTATTGTACCAGTAGCTCCAGGGTTCAATTGCATCAATAACTGCACTTGCGTATATGTATGTCATATGTTCTCTAAGGAGATTACTTATCAGTGTTCATTTTTTTTACCACGATTGTCAATGCTCTCTTAAAAAAGGCCATCTAAAAGTCATGTATGTTATGTCCTAGCCAAAACTGGAAATAATTGGAAATTGAAACAAAATTTTCTTTGAATTTTCTTAAAAAATTTTTTTCTTAAAAGTTTTTTTCTGAGGTTTTTTATTTGATTCCTTTTTGTTTTTTATATTTGGATTTATTAATAAATACAGTAATAGTTGTCTTTTTTTCCAAAAATCGAGTTAATTCAAAGTAGAAAACATACCTGTAGAGCACAAAAAAAATCTATTTTTCATAATAGTTCTATTTCCTATGTATTGCCATGCCTTTTATTTCAAGGAAAGCTCCCATTATTGAACCTCTCTTAATTTATTTTGATATTGCTTTCTTCATCAAGTCCTTCTTCCCATTGGCAGCTATAAAGAGCAAGGCATCACGCAGAACAAACTCTTTGCATGTTGACCTGGAGGATAACAATGGCATCTCTTCGACCTGCTTTCAATACATTGAAATATGCTCACAGAGTGGATATAAACAATTTCTCTGCTGGGTCCCTTCCAATCACAGAAATATGATTGCCACTGAGAAATGCTTTCTTTGATAGTAAATATCTGTGAATGTTTTATGTTGCATATCCATCTTCTGCTTATCAGTATTCTGTTTATCTGCTGGGTTTGTTTATAAAGGGTGGCATTTCACATACTGATACTCATCTCATATGCACAGGTATAGGAAAGAGCTTATCTATAAATATAAATGATCTAAATGCCCTTTTCAAGACATAATTGATCTAAGGAAACGTATCTGTAAACAGATATTCATTATCCCTGTTCATTATTCATAACTGTTCAAATTAATTGGTCAGATATGTATGTGCTTATGAACCGAGATGGATAAGTGTGTGCACTGATCAGGGTAATATAGTAAAATTTGATTAAAAAATATTGTAACAGTTAAGTAGTCATGCAAAATACTGAACAGGGGAGGGAATGCAGTACAGGTATAGAATTTATTATGCAGAATGCTTGAGACCTGGGTTTTCAGGATAAGGGATCTTTCCATAACTTGAATCTTGAAAAATTTCAACATTAAATAAACACAATAGACTTATTTTGCCATATGTATGGATTTACACAGCTTAACTGCCATAAGGTACAAGGTAATGTTTTATTATTACAGAGAAAAAGATATCTCTTCCTGTGGGAGATGGCTTTCCTGTAATATGGAGCTTTCTGGAAAACAGGGTATAAGTGGGAGGGGATGGCAGTTATATGTGCCCATTCTTTTGGTTTTGAGCCATCCCTTTCACCCCTTTAAGCCAAAACAGTGTTAACCAAGCAGATGTGTGGACAGGACATCCAAACGGTGTTTCAAGGAAGTGAGCAGCAGGGTGTGAAAGAGTAGGAGTGGTAACTTGTAGTTCACTGGGTACAGATCCTATCTGAAAGACCAGATTGTTCTCCCTTGCAGACTGGACATTGCATTTTTGCTGAAGTAAGCTATTCTTATTTTGCACTTATATGCTTTAATGAGAAATAACCTCCCAATAAGAAAAAACCCTACCTACTACCCTAGGAAGTCCCCCCTCCCTGCTTCCCGTGCATAGTTAGTTACCCTTGAAATTGCCCCTAAGAGTTTGCTGGTGCAGAGTAAGTGCAGCAGTGCTCATGGGCATCATCCTCCAGAACTCTGATCTTTTTTGGATCCCCTTCCGTTCCTTTGGCAATTTCCTGCACTTTTGGCACATGCGCAGTTGCTGCGAACTGCCACTGCTCCAACTGTGCATGCTCACATACAGAAGAAGACCAGAGATTCAGAAGGCCACGAGCTCTGCTGAGCTTACTCTGCATCGATACATGAGCAAACTCTTAGGGGCAATTTCAGGGGTACCTAACTATGTGGGGGGGGGGGACAGGGACTACCTAGGGTAGTAGGTAGTGGTTTTTCTTATTTGGGGGTTTAGTTCTCATTTAGATCAAGCCTGCATTTCTGTATTTGTTTGCTTTTGAAAGCTTTTTGGTTTCAATATAAACAGATTGTTTCACTCTGGAGTGGCCTGTATTTATGGTGCAAATCCTGGTTTGATCTCCCCAAACGTCACATGGGTAAGGCTAGATAGTACTTTTGTGTTACGTCTACAATAATTAGACCAAACACAAAAGTGAAGGAAAAACAATAGTTTCTAACCAAATTTAATGATAAAAATATCACGGTTATAGTTTTTGCACAAACCCTTGGTATTTTGTGCAAATCAAGCTATGAGCTAAGCTCATACATGCTAAACAGTTCCCATTTCATATACACGCTCCTTTATACACATACAGTATCCATGAACATTCATACGCCTAGCCCCCAGACTGGATGGAGTAAGCCTTAAACACAGTAGACGTGTATGACAATGAATATTTTCAGAAGATTTTGATTGAGGTATATTTAGGTGAACAAGAGCAAAAAGTGTTATTACATGATTTTGTCAGTCAGTTTCAAAGCACCCAAATGTACCCTCATTAGGTATAAAAATCACTTGAATTGTGGCAATTTTTAATGTTGCAGTCACATTAGCCTTACAATAATATTCTTCTGTGGAGAAGTACAGTCTGCTAGTTTTTACCTTCCCTTCAGGGATAATATTCTTTAGTAATGTTTATTCATTTAATGCTTGTGACTTTTGTAAAGATCCTCTATGTGCATTTATAGTAAGAATTTTATATTTCCCTTACTGATAAAAATGCTAATATCTAATCTGTTAAATGTTGCATGAACAAAAAAGGCACATTGTGATCTTCATTTTACTGAGTTTACTGAGTGGGTCTGGCAAGCTATGGTAAGAGGAGGGGTAACATTGCTGGCATCCTTATTCAAAAATGTGCCTGGTAGCTATAAAATGAGAGTAATTATTACTGACTTTCTTCATTAATATTACTTAAAGGCAAGATTCTGTAAAGGCGCATGCAACCAAAAACAATGGATGCAAGAGACCTGGCAGGGATCATCTTATTATTATTACAATTGAATTCCTTCTGCCAAGTCATCTATGAGTCTATACTGTGACACATTCTATTGTCGCATTTCACATTACTGAAATCCATATTTTCTTCTTTTAATCCAGTGTCTTCAAAAAGTCAATTTAGATTTAATTTTTATGTTACAGTAGCCCATCTCTTGCATAAATGTACTCCATTATCTAGCCTGAGGACTAATGACATTTTTCTGCTGAGCTAATCATTTTTATGATAAAATACATTTTTAGTATTCCATGTATATTATTTTTGGAGGCCTAAGTTCATAATAGATATTAAGTGTTTTTTTCAGTTAGAATTCAGTAATTTGAAGCCACAGATGTCAGAATTACAAGGGAAATGCTGCATTGCTGGTAAGAATGTGGATTTAAGTTCTAAAATTGTAATTTGCACAATATGTCTGGTAAGCCGTATATTATTGCTGATTGTGTAAAGATAGTGCTTTTGTGCAAAGTCATAATCTAGTCTTCTTACATACAGTGCCATGCTTATTTATTTATTTATGAATATAGACACAGTGGCTCATTGGTGAACACTGCTGAATTCAGCAGTTCAATTCTGACCTGAAAAATGTCTCTATTGAATGTTCTCCTGTTGTTAACTGTCTACTAATGAGAAGAACCCTAGTGTGTGTTGTGTGAATATCATAGGGACCATAGATAATAATGTGTTCACATTTTGGGCAGCATTGGTTGGTCACAGTCCTTGTTTCTCAAAGGAAAACTATACCCACAAATGGTTACTTGAGCAAAAGAAGTTTATATAAAATTTAAGTGCCATATTAAAGAATCTTATCAAACTGGAATATGTATTTAAATAAATATTGCCCTTTTACATATCTTGTCTTGAACCACCATTTTGTGATGGTCTGTGTGCTGCCTCAGAGATCACCTGCCAAGAAATACTAGAACTCTAACTGTAACAGGAAGAAGCGTGGAAGCAAAAGACACAACTCTGTCTGTTAATTGGCTCATATGACCTAATAAGTATGGTTTGTTTGGTTTATTTGTAAGCACCATGAATCATATGATCCCAGGGGGCTGACCTTATTTTTTACAATGGCAGTTTTATATTTCTGATTACTCAATGGCACATACTACTAAAAAAGTATACAGTAGAACCCCCATTTTACATCCCCTGATTTAAAGTTTTCCCTGATTTTACATTGTTGTTTTGTGGTCCCACCTATATATTATGCATAATACATTTCCCTGATTTTAAGTTTTCCCTCATTTTACACCATTTTTTTCTGGTCCCCTGAAAAACGTAAAATGGGGGTTCTACTGTATTATTATGAAAATGGTTTATTTATATGAAGCAGGGTTTTACATATGAGCCGTTTTATGCAATATATTTTAATAGAGACCTACATTGTTTGAGGGGGTATAATTTTGCTTTAATACCTTAACATAAAAGTAATTTGAGAGCACTTCTCATTGCTCTCCCTCAGCAATATCATATATTCACACTGGTCAGCTTCTAGAAACAACTGCTATTGACACAATCAAAAATATAATGATTTATTCTATGTGGCTTTTCAATTATATCACTTTTTTGTACTGTAGCTATTCAGTTTGTCTTTAAACTGTTATATAGTTTTTGGGGTCCTACTTATTCTGGAAACTAGACAGTGGATGCATGACTGATTAGAGTATGAATAGGAGAAGAATTAAACAGAAAGATAAATAATGACAAATTACAATAATATTAAAAATGTAGCTTAAAGTGGACCTGTCACCCACACATAAAAAGCTGTATAAGTCAAAGTCCTTTGCAAATTACACATGAACCTCAAATCCTTAAAATATTCTTATAGGCTATAAAGGTATAGTATTTAAATATCTGAGCTCAATCATATATTGCCTGCCCTGCCTCTATGTCTGAGGCATAGAGGTGGGTTAACCAAGTACTTTCACTTTTTATTTAGCACTTTCTAGATGTCACTGCATTCCACATATTTCCCCTCTCGCCTCAGGCTCTGTAGTTATGTAGGGCACTGCGCATAGGTATTTGGTGCCCCTACTGGTGCATACATAGGATTTTGGGCAGATACACAACAGTGGCCATAAAATGACATCTGCCTGCTTTCTGTGATTATGAATTCCAAGACTGAATAAAAACGAAATTTAAATATATTGCGTGATTAAATTGTATTTTGCTCAGCAAATATGATATAAAATGATTTTGAATTATTTGCTAGGTTGATGGGTCCCCTTTAAAATGAAATGTGATCACTGGTTGCTTGATGGCGTTGATCCAGGCAAATATACTTAATAAACCAGAAGTTGAAATACAGAATGTCTCAGAACATCACTTTCTAAATCATAAAATTAATTATTAGGTTGAATATCCCTAGGAAAATATTGGATAGAGTTAGGAAATTCAGCAATAACATATGATTACAGTTTGCATTTAAAGTGATACTGACACTAAAAATCTTTTTTAACATATGAATGTGCATTCATTGTTACCTATAGGTCATGTTGATCATTTTTTGCTGAAAGGTTTGTTTTTGTATATAACTGTTAGCTGAAACTTCTAAGCCTGACTCTCTGACACTCTGACACTCTTTGCCAACCTGACTGTCCCATCTCAGACTGTTAGTTACAGTTTCTAATGCTAAAGGACTCCTGCTGCACAAATATGGCAGCCCCCTCATACAGGAACATGGGGGATCAGACAGGTAATGTAAAAGCATCATGCAAATACCTTATGGCAAAGTTAGAAGTAGCTTTCAAAGCCAATATTATAATAGATGTAAAAAGAATTTAATTTCAGGTGTCAGAATCTCTTTAATATGGCAGTGGAACACTCTGGACAATATCCTATGTCCAATAAACTTAATTTGCACATACACGGAAAGAACATAGTAGATGTTTTATATTAAAGGAGAACCAAATCTGTAAGGAAAAAAAACCCTCCCCCCTCTCCTGTGTAGACCCCCCTCCCTCCTCCCCGCTAGCTTTACCTCCCCCCTGGGCAAACGGCCCTGTCAAGAATTCTCCTTTACAAAGGCTATAGTGCTGAAATGTTGGGGTATTCTCATTACTGGCAAGTATATCTGCTCTCTGTGGTTTGTCCCTTTTTTGCCTTGATCCTGTAACTTGGTGGTATGTATACATATTGCTGCTATGTCTGTATTTAAAACACAAATTGTTTTGATGTATATTTGATTGTTATATCCCATATTAAAGCAAAAAGTTTTTTTAACAAGCATTATTTTTGACTACCAAGTATCAGTTTTTTGTTTGAGTGTGCATCCCCTTTTCTATTTTGTTGTACTGTCTGGGTAACCTATTGTGGGGTTACTCTGGGGTATATGCACCTCTCATTTCCGAAATAAGAGAATTTTTATCTTTTTCTAACACTGGGAGTGCCCTCCATTAATCTATATTTGCCTAATTTTTTACTTAACCCTCCTGCAGATTCTTGCCATGGGGGTTCACGCCAGCCCTCTTCTTTCTTCGGTCTTCATAGTAAGTAGACTGGCTTTTTCAGCGCATACGCAGTTGAAGGAGATTTCCGGACCTGAACCACTGTGCATGTGCTGAAAGCCACAAATATTTAATGAAAAAATGCCGGTCTACATAGAAAGAAGATCGAAGAAAGAACATGGCTTCTGTGAACTCCCGAGGCAAGAATCTGCAGGAGGGGTAAGTAAAAAATTAGGGGCATTTGCCTGGGAGGGTAGTCTGGGGGGAAGGAGGGAGGTGGGTCTACACAGGGGAGGGTTTTTTCCTTACAGTTTGAATTCTCCTTTAAAGTACTACATGACCCCTGATCTTATGTGCAGTGTTAAACTATTATAGATACACTGAATTTTCAAAACCAAAATAGGATCCTGTGTAAAATACTGTAACTATTAAAGTTTTGAAATCATAGTCAAGCTGTGAAGGTATATAGATAACAAATCCTGATTATTGCTAACTATATTATTTAAATATTGAGCTAAATAAGCAATTTAGGCAGCACATATTTGATTCACATCTAAATCAATCCTCACATCTGCTTAGTATAACATTAGCATCATTTTGGGATCAGCAGACTCATTATACAGCCATATAAAGCTTAATGGGAAACATATCCTTTTGTTCTCCTTTCACCACAGTTTCCGGAAAAAATTCTTAGCAATGGCGTGTGGTGTCCAATTCATTAATGAACATTTGTATGAAGCAGGATTTTTGATGTTGAGACTTGCCAAGTGATTAAATGTTACACTGTATTAACAGGCAGCACAAGAAATGAGTTGATCTGTTGCTTAGCATAAAATTACTGGATTTTATTAATCAGCAAAGAAACTGTCTACCCACACTGGCAGCTGCAGGCGCATGCTGCCTTTATTGTCATTGGATACCTCCCACCATTAAAATGTTGTTGAAATTACTGTTATATTTCATGCTTTCAAACTACTGTAACTGATCTTGCAGGAAAAGTGTCTTTTGAGAGGACTTTGTCTAAGCACAGGGCTTCCAATTAAAATGGAAAAAAAGATGGAAAATACATTTGCAAGTACCATCTAGATATGTGCAATATGAAAGTGAAAATCTTCTCTAAATAAATAAAGTAGGGTGCACATTAGCATATCAAACACAACAAGAGAAGAACAAAGAATAAAGAGGACAAGTCCATCTGCAATCCCTCTAGCTATGATTGAACAGCAGCCCAACTCTGTGATCCTTAACCAGATACCCACTGCTTGGATCCAAGTCCTTAAGCACCAGCAGGAAGGATTTGGGAACAGAAGTTCAACAGCTAAGGAGCTTCATATATGACAAACCAGAGCCAACTCACATGGTTATTCTTGGAAACAGAAGTACAAAATCATGATTCCTATTATATAACTGAGCTACAACAAGTGGTATTGGGATAATAAAAAATATGTTTCTTGTATGAAAAGTAATCCTTAGAAGCCTTCTGTTAATTAGAGAAGTTCAAAAACAGAACAAATGATGTACAGTAGTGTTTGTTTAGTTCTATCCCAGAAACTATTTAAAAGATGGTAGATGGTAATGGTAGATGTAAGGCCCTGGAGAAGTACTGGTTATGTGTGTTTTTTTTCTTTCTGTGGTCATTATTTCTATAGCCCCATGGTCTCTAGCAGAGTTTTACAGAGTTAGGGGAAACAAACACAAGATATAACAGATGGCATGTACAAACATGAATGTTTCACTAGAGTTGATGGACATTGTTGAATTGAATATTGCTAGGAGCCAATTGGTGAAGGAATCTGTTCATGAGAGTTTACAATCGTAAAGGTGTCATTATTTTGATGCACCCAATGTCAAGATCTGGTAACCATTCGTTAAGATCAGCACATCAGAGGTATAACGTATAGCAACGGTCACCAGAGGGAGTTGGAGGCTTGCTCAAAGCCCATCCTGACAAGAATACCTTCCCATTGCCATTCCCATTGACTTCAGTGCCTTTTGCGTGTTTTAAATTGTTCTGAAGAGAAATCTGCCAGTTTCAATTATTAGAGATAATTTAGCAGTGTTTGCAAATATTACATAGTAATCAAGACTGAGATAAAAAGCAACAACCCTTTCCAATATTACCCCTTGCCTGGAGTAGTGGGGGCACAGAGCAGCGGGCATGCCAAGAGTGAGAAGAGGAAAATATCTACACTAATTTTTCCTCTTAAATAGTGTGCTGCTTTGCATAATACAAGAATTCCACCTGAAGTGACAAAAAATATTAAATGTCTTCAGGGAAGGATCATATGGAACTTGCATCAGCTGGGGTGCTTTCTTTGGAGGACTAGGCATAAATTTTATTGTGCACTGTGCCTTTAAAACTCCATCTCCATTGTTATGGGACTACAGAGCTCATTATGCTTTATCATAGCATCTTTAAAATGTAAGAATTCTCCAGTTCCATTTGGGTACAACAAGGATGCTATAAGGAGTGAATATCACCGTTAACAAAATACAGATATTCCACTAGCTTTTGAGAATGAAATTGTCCAATGTCCACATCCTGGCTGCTTTACATTATTGTGGGTTAACGTTTATAGAAACTAGATAGCAAAGACAGCAGATGTAAGAATGATTTCTATTCATGGATAATGCTATTTAATGTGTGTTTTTCCACCCACAGCATAGATTGAAGTCAACAGCTTAGGGGTTATAAAAGAGCATAGTACAGGCATCAGACTTCATAAGGCTGTTTGGGATCAGTAATGCACATCATCCAACATGTCACCATAATCAGTTAAATACTGTGCCTGAACATAATAATAAATATGCTAATATATCTAGGTCAAAATATCCAATTAGTGATATCCAAGTACTCACTATTAATGAACACTTAAGTCGGCAGCACTTCAACCCCATAGAATTCATATCAACACTTCATGTATTATATATGCTTTGTCAAGTTGCCAGTATTCACAGTCAATTAACCCTTTCTCTGTCAAGGAGGGAGGACAGCTGGCAATAATGTAGAATCTTTGTTTAAAGGAAAAGGAGAGCTCCAATCCAAGTGGAGGGTGGCAAATGTTAGGGTACCCCGAAGGATTGTAATGACTGATCTGATACTCTAGGACAGTGTCCTGTTAGCAGAGAACTGCACTGGCCCAAGTAATTTGCATGTGACTGATCTTCTTCCGCCCTTCTTTAAAACCTATGAGCTGACACGTGCAGTAGAGTGAAAAGTCCAGTTTGTACTCTACTGCGCATATATGCCCATGTGAAGAGAGAAGGCAGGAAGAGGAGACACGTGCTTGCAACAGGAGCACCAGTCTGGAGTATCAAGTAATCATTACAATCCTTGTGGGGTGCCCTAACATTGGCAACCCCCCCTTGGATTGAAACTTTTGTTCTTCTTTAAAGGGGTTGTTCACCTTTGAGTTAACTTTTAGTATAATGTAGAGAGTGATAATCTGAGACAATGTGCAATTGGTTTTCATTTTTTATTGTTTGGGGTTTTTGAGTTATTTAGCTTTTTATTCAGCAGCTCTCTAGTTTGCAGTGTCAGCAATTTGGTTTCTAGTTTACAAATTACCCTAGCAACCCTGCACTGATTTGAATAAGACACTGGAATAGGAATAGGAGATGGACTGAATAGAATGATATGTAATAAAAAGTGACAATAACAATACATTTGTAGCCTTACAGAGCATTTGTTTTTAAATGGTGTCAGTGACCCCCATTTGAAAGCTGCAAAGAAACAGAAGAAAATTGCAAATCATTAAAAAACTATGAAAAATAAATAATGAAGACCAATTGAAAAGTTTCTTAGAATTGGCCCTTCTACAGTATACTAAAAGTTAACTTGAAGGTGAACCGCCCCTTTAAGGTTATGCTATGAGAAAAATGTGTTTCCTTGTACCACACTTTTCTGAAGGAGACCTTATGCTGTAGAAACACTGGCAGGTGAAGGGTTAAATAAATGTATGCTTCTGCATAATAAATATTATGCAATACAACACTAATTAATTATACATTTTTTAATGCATTTGAACATAATAGTCGCGCGTATAAATATTGTCGCTTTTGTAAAAATTGCCACGCGTCAAAATAATTTTGATGCCCATTGCCAATGCATTTGCAAATTTTTTAACACTGCTTGCATTCCTACACCTTCTATATTTGCATTGTATATAGGAGTGAGTCGTGAGTTTTTAAATGAACACTAATAAAACATAAAACTAGTTTTTTTCTCTAGAAACGGTGTATATAGTTTTAATAATTAATGTTGTTAGTCTCCTTTACATAATTAGCTTCCCATAATATTTAGAGCCAGGTATATAAATATTCTGCATCTAATTTTGCCAAGAACCAAGTGAGATTGCATTGAGGTGATTGTTGTGATAAAGGTTGTTTGACTTTCTGATTTGTAAATGGGAACATTGATCAAGGTAATTAGTGATGGGCGAAACGGCCGCGTTTCGCTTCGCCGAAAAATTCGCGAATTTTCCGAATTTTTCGCGAGTCGCGCGCCGTTTTTGCGCGGCGAATTTTTTTGGGCAAATTTTTTTGCTAGTTTCGAGAATTTATTCGCCAGCGGCGAATCGCGGGAATTCGCCGCGAATTCGCCCCTGGCGAATAAATTCGCCCATCACTAAAGGTAATATTGGTACGTTAGTCTGAGGCAAAAACATCATCAAGCAGTAGAAGAAAGAGCATACGCCATAGTGATTTCTTGCAATATACTGTATACAAGTAACTATGAAACAGATGATTGCAGATATCAATAAATGGCATGAGCAGGCAGTTTCATAAAGTGCCACTCATTGACAATATAAAAAAGGATTGCCCTTATGAAACATATTACATTCAACCACAAAAGTTAACACCATCTTCAAGCAGGTCTAAAAGGTTTGCAATGTGCAATTCAGATTTGCAATGTACAGATACAGTCACTTGGATTTGTAAGTTAAATGCGTCGTGACTCAGGGCTAATTGAAGAAACTGTGTTATCTAAAGTTATCTTAACTCATTTAATGCATTTAACCTTTTCATTAGCATACCAAAGCTCCATTGTTTTCAATGGTGAACTCTTTAATTGGATGGGATGCTGTGACACAATATTCTGTGCTAAGTGAGATAAATGGGATAGATGAGTTAAATCATGACGCATTTAACTCACAATCCAAAGTGACTGCATCTGTAATAAAAGCCTACTGAAGAATATTACAGTGCAATGCAAATTTTTATTTGCATATTTGTTCCTTTTCGCTACATTTCCTCCTAAGAGGAACAATTTAGTGGTTTAGAGGTTTTTGAAACTAAAACTAAACTCACATTCTCTAACACCATTATTATAATTTATTTATTAAAAGATCCTAAAAAAAATTGAAGAATGGAAAAGGCACTGAACTATCCAAAAAAAACCCAGAATACCTCTACAACCTCTAAAAGATTTAGTTTTTTAGACAATTACTATTGGGGAAAAAATGCAAAAACTTTAAAAGTCCAAAGTGACTAATAATGTTCCAATGAGATCAGTGCCAAACTGACTTCTATAGGACCTTGACTTTTACCTGGCAAATTTTTGTATTAGAGTTTTTCATGGTTTTTACACTATTAAATTATATAGTAAAACCACAAATGTTTCGAGAATCATGGAAAAAATAGATATTCATTTGTTAATAAATGGGCACCCATATTTCTGGCAGTTTAAAGGTTACACTAACCTAGACATTCATATCAAAGTGAACTTTTAAATTAAAAAGTAGTGGAAAGGAAGGGAGACAATAAATAAACATGCTATTCACAGGTGTTAAATCTTTCCAGGAACAGTAACAATAATAAATTGAAATCTTCTAAAGTAATAAACCATAATGTACTGTTGTGCTGCACTGGTAAAATTGATTTATTTGCTTCAGAAACACAACTATAATTTATATAAACAAGCTGCTGTGTAGCCATGGGGGCAGCCATTCAAAGTTGAAAAAGGAGAAAAGGCACAGGAAGCACAGCAGATAACAGATAAGCTCTGTAGTATACAATGCAGCATTTCTTCAAAAAGTATCTATTATCTATTGTGAATCATGTGCTTGAATGTCTACCCCCATGGCTACACAGCAGCTTGTTTATATAAATTATAGTAGTGATTCTCAAGCAAGCGCACCAGTTTTACCAGTGCACGGCAACAGTACATTATATTGTCATTCCTTTAAAACACATTTTATTTTGTTACCGTTCCTTTAAATATTGCTCAAATATTATGAATAATGTATGATTGTTGTGTATAAATTGCTAACATTTAATAAGCTATCTTATTGGGAATACTTCAGTAAAACATGTTGCTGACACCAAGGAGGTCTATTTTATCTTTATAAAAACGGAATTTGTGCAATTTTAGAGTAATTTTTTTCTACTGTGCATAAACCCACATTTTATAAACTTGAATGTTTTTACATTTGTTTTTTCAGCTAGATGTACTTCATGTGAAGTTATAAATTGAATTTGTTAAAACCAAAATTCAAACATTGATAAATCAGCACCTTGTAGATGATAAACTTGGCTGTAGCAAGCAATGCCAGTCAGCAGCATCAAGGGCCAGTAAGATCTTGAGCTGTATTAAAAGGGGCATAGAGTCATGGGAGGAGGGGGTCATTCTTCCACTTTATAGAGCACTTGTAAGGCCACATCTAGAATATGCAGTACAGTTCTGGTCTCCGTCACTCAAACAGGACATTATTGTATTGTATTAAAAGCCTCCCCAGCAGCAGGGCCCCCCGTCGCTCCCCCCTAGTGGTAGGGACCCCCGCTACTCCCCCCTAGTGGCAGGGTCCTGTCGCTCCCTCTGGTTCAAAAGCAGTAGAGTTTTCGGTATAAAGAGAGAGAGGAGAGCACATCTGTAGTTACTGGTGAACTTCAGGTAAGCCTGAACTTACGCGATCGGGCGGGTGAAGGGAGTTCAGGGACTTTATAAATAAGCCATTTTTTTCATGGCAGAGCCTAGTGATGTGTGGTGTATTTGGTTGCCATTTTGTACAAAGTATGTTATATAAGCCTCTAAATATTGCTCTTACAATTTAACAATTTCATACACTTCAGGTTGTATTCTAAAGGAAATTAAAAGTATGTAAGGGATGAAGCTCATCAAATCAGCTATCACACAATTCGTGTACTTTTGCATGCATGTAGGAGAGGATTTAATCTTGGGCACCCACACCCCATGTTCAGAATCAGAACAATTACTTTCTAAAATGTCAAGATTAGTCATCTTTCTGTTTTTCAACTTGAGATCCATCAAAACTGAAACTGATTCTATCTGATTTTACTGAAGTGCGCTTATGGGTTCAAAGGTCTAATGTCTATTATAAAGATCTAAGGATCAGAACTACCCAGACATCAGAACAATTTCAGGAGTTAGGCAAAGCTGCTTCTTTCCTGTCCTAGGAGATTTTTTTCACCTTGTGAAGATACTTTAAACATATTTTCAAACAATTCAAACTAATAGTCCAGAACTTCAATGTGTCTTTAAACAGCAAAAAGTATAGCACACAATAGCAAAGCCAAAAAAAAGCAAATACAGAGGTAGACTAATGGAGTGCAGTAGTCTATATCTATTATTATCTTACATTGTAATAAACAGAAATATATTCTCTTTTCTGTTGTATAAATGTCAACTGTAATTTTAGTATAGGTTTTAAACTATTGTTTTTAAAGACAGAAAACCTTTGTATTATGGAGAAGGTGGATTACAAAGTAGAGATTTAAAATGCTGTGCCTTACTTCCCCCAAAACCTGCGTTTTACTATAAATAATTATTTTTGTCTGATGTTTTTGTACAGAAAATCAAAATCCTCTTTATCTTATTTAAATATTTTACATTTTTAATTAAAGATGTAAGACTATCAATAAATAATAGTTTGGAAGCAAAAAAAAAAAAAAAAAAAAAACAGCATAAAACAAGGTTGTTGACAATCAAATACTGTATTTGGTTTATCATGTGGATCGATAATTAGCATAACAAATATTAGATGAGCAAACATGCAATAATCCTGAATCTTTCATTTATAAAAATCTGTGAAGTACTAAAATTCCGAAAGGTTAATCGGGGGGAATGTAACAAAAGTCACAAATGGGAAAAAAAATGTTCAAAGATACTTTGCAATGTAATATTTCATCGTTATTGTGTTAATTTGTTACTTGCACATACAGTAGCACACTTTGAACTCAGAACTCTGACCTCATTTATCAATACATTTTCACGAAAAATTCTTGTATGGGAAAAGACCTGATAAAATCATGGATAAATCTGAACAGTATTTGTTGGCAAAAACGGCAACTTTTTTGGATTTGACACTTGAAAACTGCGACTTTTTTAGTTTATAGCTTGAAAACCATGAAATTATTATTATTATTGAATGAAACCCAGCGCAGATCAGGAGGGCTCTAGTTATGATGTTTTAATGTGTAGGCATGACTTTGCCTGAGCTTCTATCTTGTCTCTGGCTGGCTGTCCATAGCTTTCCTTGTTAATTTATTTGTTCTACTTTTTTAGCATAATAACTTGCAAGAACCCAGCCGGGGGCTTGGCTTGGAGCCCACAGGGGATTTATCATGAGGGGCAAGCATCCCTCCTCCCATCTTCTATCTATCCCCTAAATTGTGTGTCTTTAACTAGCAAGCATCTCCAGATGCAGATCACAGTGGGGCCCTGTATTCAAGGCCTTTGCTCTGTACCTAATGCCAGCTTTTTTTTAACCCAGCTTAAGGGGTAGAGTGTTCTTTGAATGTGTACTAAGGGGCACACTTTTGCTAGTATAGAGAATCCCATTCTACAGTATTTAACAGTTAATAGGCACAATAAAGATGTTTTTATTGTATCGGCACTCCAATAAAGTTCCATAAAATAATATGTGGATGCAAGCAAATTCAATATGCGCTCCATATTGGTTAATAGCTACATTGCTACAATGGGAGTTTTCATAAACAATGACTTATTATGTATATCATACACTCTTATTTTCATATTATTTTCTGCCTGCTATTCCATGGATGCTTCAACACCGGAGGGTTGATGCTGTTCAGAGCACTTATTTTTTAATATACTTTTTTATGTTTGTGCTATAGCTTGTAAATAATAAGCACTATTTAAAGTACACTACAATATAAAGGAAAACACCTGAAAATTTGTAACACTGTAAAGATAATTTTCGGGTAAAAGAAAACGCTATAAAATACAGAAAAATGGATTGTTTCTTTTCCCACAAGCACAGATTTTTCATACAGTTCAGTTAATTTGCAACTGCCCTTTTTGAGATTTGGCTATTCAAGCTCAGGCTAAAAAGGAATGACTGATAGACTAATGACCTAATAGCACTATGGCTCTATCTGACCAAGAAATAAGTCACTGATTGTCATTGTTCAGATTTTGTCTTTATCTTTACTTCACTCAAAAATGTATTGAGGTATTTAACAGACTGAACATTCACAGAAATCAATGTTGCAGCCTGACAGTAGCAGGAATCTTATTTTATGCTTATTTTAGGCTCTAGGAGGTCCCCCATAAACTTAAAGAGAAAGTACTTTGAAATTCGAATTTTCCATTTTTTTCAATTCAAAACAAATTTTGGGCTATTCGATAGTCGAAGTAGCCCAAAATTACTTAGAAATTCGAATTTTAAAAATTCAAATTTTATTAGAAAATTCACTTTGACCCTTAGTAAATGTTCCCCTTAGTATTATATATGTAGCTGTATTATAGGCTATGTGCAAGAATGGCTGAACTAGCTAACACTGTATTCATTTGCTATAAGAAAGCTAAGGACTTTATGAGAATTTAAGAGAAAATTCTCTTAATGTGCATGTATCCGCTGTTTCATATTTTTTGTTGACACATTGGTGAGTCCCCATACTAACACAAAACTTTTCACAATTTAACAGAGTATGTTGCACCCAAAGATCTTAGCAACAAAACAAAAATGTATGTAACTGAAAGTCCAATATTTTGGTCACATAAATTTTTTTTTGTTACTGAAATATACATTTTATCCAATTCACCAAATGAGGGGCAGCATTTCTAATTAGTCAACATTTAAAAATACAGAAATTTTTTTTTTCAAAATGCATCAGTTAATAGTGCTGCTCCAGCAGAATTCTGCATTGAAATCCATTCTCAAAAGAGCAAACAGATTTTTTTATATTTCATTTTAAAATCTGACATGGGGCTAGTCAATGATTCTTTACTGCAAGTTGGAGTGCAACTGCAAGCTGGAGTGATATCACCCCCTCCCTTCACCCCCCCCAGCAGCCTAACAACAGAACAATGGGAAGGAAACCAGATAACAGCTCCCTAACACAAGATAACAGCTGCCTCATAGATCTCAGAACAACACTCAATAGTAAAAATCCATGTCCCACTGCGTTCTATTCAGTTACATTGAGAAGGAAAAAAGCATCCTGCCAGAAAGCAGTTCCCTCCTAAAGTTCTGGCATAAGTCACATGACCAGGGGCAGCTGGCAAATTGACAAATTGACAATTGCCCATATAAAAACATGTCCCTGATTGAAATATATGACAATTCAGAGGAAAATAATTAAATGTTATTATTTCTGGATTGACGGGTAGATAGCGTTATAGTCAGTAGCAACCATATTAGTCACACTAACCCCCCCACAATTCTACTCCATACGTCTTCAGTCACCATAAAAATCAGACACAACCTCACTAGGGTTGAAATTATACTTTACTAGTAACCACAAACTCAAACCCCCACTAATAAAAACCCCTACCAAGTACCCTACATAGTCTCCCCTACCTGCATTGGTGATAACATCTATGTGCCCCTAATCCTTTACTCACCTATAGGTGCAAAGTAAGGACAGCAAAACTCATGAGCCCCCATCTTACCCATCTTGGAGCAGTTTTCTGATTCGTAGCAACTGTGCATGCGCCAAAAGTGACAGAAATTGCCGAAGGGAAGGAAGAGGATCCGAAGAATACGAAAAGCTGGAAGATGGTTACTTTGCACCTATGAGTGAGTAAAGGATTAGGGGCATTTATAAGTGTTAACAACTGTGGGGGGGGCGGGGGGAGCAGGCAGGAGCCAGGGCTGATTAGTAGATCATCATACCCTATCTCCTGTACTTGAAAAAATTTTTGGTTAAATCAACACAATTATTGCTCTTCACCCCAATATTGAATATTGAAAAGCTCATTTTGTAGTTATTTGTGATATCACTTTTTACAGACAGAAGAATGAAAGTGTATGATGTAGTGAATTATAAACACTTCCACTTTATAGGCCACATCTAGAATATGCCGTACAGTTTTGGTCTCCCTCACTCAAACAGGACATTATTGTATTAGAGAGGGTACAGAGAAGGGCAACTAAGCTGGTAAAAGTTATGGAAAATCTTAGCTATGAAGAAAGACTGGCCAAATTGGGGATGTTCACGCTGGAGAAGAGGAGCTTAAGGGGTGATATGATAACTATGTATAAATATATATAAGGGGGTCATATAATAATCTCTCTAATGCTTTATTCACCAGTAGGTCTTTCCAGCTGACACAAGGTCACCCATTCCATTTAGAAGAAAGGAGGTTCCGCCTAAATATTCGGAAGGGGTTTTTTACAGTGAGAGCTGAGAAGATGTGGAATTCTCTCCCTGAAACTGTTGTACAGGCTGATACATTAGATACTGTAGCTTTTAGAAGGGGATGGATGGCTTTTTAGCAAGTAAGGGAATACAGGGTTATGGATAGCTCATTATATAAGTTACATAGTTACATAGTTAAATTGGGTTGAAAAAAGACCGAGTCCATCAAGTTCAACCACTCCAAATTAAAAACCCAGCATACATACACACACACACACATCTCCACTCTTTCAAACACAAACTATATATGCCCATAGCTATACTAACTGTAGAGTTTAGTATCAAAATAGCCTTTGATATTATGTCTGTCCAAAAAATCATCCAAACCCCTCTTAAAAGCATCAACAGAATGAGCCATCACAACATCACCCGGCAGTGCATTCCACAACCTCACCGTCCTGACTGTGAAGAACCACCTACGCTGCTTCAAATGAAAGTCCTTTTCTTCTAGTCTGAAGGGGTGGCCTCTAGTGAGGTGATCCTCTTTATGGGTAAAAAGATCCCCTGATATTTGTCTATAATGTCCTCGAATATATTTGTAAAGTGTAATCATGTCCCCTCGCAAGCGCCTTTTTTCCAGAGAAAACAACCCCAACCTGGACAGTCTCCCCTCATAATTTAAGTCTTACATCCCTCTAACCAGTTTAGTTGCACGTCTCTGCACTCTCTCCAGCTCATTTACATCCCTCCTAAGGACTGGAGTCCAAAACTGCACTGCATACTCCAGATGAGGCCTTACTAGGGATCTATAAAGAGGTATAATTATGTTTTCATCTCTTGAGCTTATGCCATTTTTTATGCAAGACAGAACTTTATTTGCTTTAGTAGTTGATCCAGGGACTAGTCTGGTTGCCTTTTTGGAGTCAGGAAGGAATTTTTCCCCCCTCTGAGGCAAATTGGAAAGGCTAAGGATGGGGGTTTTTGCCTTCCTCTGGATCAACTTGCAGTTAGGCAGTTAAAATAAAAAAAAAGGTTGAACTTGATGGACGTGAGTCTTTTTTCAGCCTAACTTACTATGTTACTATGTTACTAAAACAACAAATTAGTTAAAACTCTTTCACAGTAGAGTTTTGCAAATAAGTAAGTTAATGGGAAGAAAATAATTTTCTGATGCTCGCTAATGAAATTATTATAACTCCTGGGAACCAACCCTACTTTCTCTCTTACAATTCCATTTACATGAGCTAGTACATAAGTATGTTAAGCCCACAGATAATATGTTTACAAATTAATTAGAGGTATTAAAGATTGTAATAGATGAGACATATGATACATATGGAATTACAAACACTACACAAAAATATAATGAGAACTTTCTCTAGGGGACTAATCTAATCGCCCCATACAAACTGTAGACATGGTTAATGCAGTACAAAAAATCAATAACAATTCAGAAAAAAACAAATATTATTTCTGTTTTCTATAATAATAATCTAATACCGTTCACTGCTTAAGGACAAAAAATAAATAAACTTATGTGGTTAAAAGCCAACAGAGCATAAGTCGATCAACACATAGGGGTACATTTACTAAAGAGCAAAGTGGATAACGCTAGTGACATGTCGCCAAAAATCCCATCCGCAGGGACATTGCAAATTTACTCACAGGTGCAGGCTACAATTCTCTAATGGACGGGACTCTCGCTAGTGTTCATTCACACTCTATCACCAGGCAACTAATCCGCAAATTCAGTAAAGTTCGAATTTTACTGAAAGTTTCGCCAGAGTTGACTTTGCCACGTCAGACCGAGCAAACTGCAAAAATTAAACTAGATTTTCCTCAATCTTATGTCACTTACATCATATCTTGTCTGCTGGAAATGCAGTAATGTTGTAAAAACTCTGGCGACGTTTCCTTTTGTTAAGGGAGATTGCCTGCAAAAGTCCTAACTTTTTTGGATTAAAATGATTTCCCCAGATATTTGAGGGCAATATTTGAGAGTCTCAGTGAGTATTATTTCTTCTTTCCATTACTAGCAATTATCTTAAATCTTAAATGTTAACTGCTCACTTGAATGTATTATTGTTTTGACAACATAGTATTGTAATGTTACTACATATTAATGGAATGAATAATTATTTGTTTTTTGTTTGGAAGTTTGGGATAACAAAACACTCTAGGAAGGTTATGCCAGAGCAATGGACTGATTGGGTAAGGTTTTGCACGAGTCCTGTTTGTATTGACATGTGCAATGTGAAAGTCATGCCTTTATGATTTTGCTCCATCTGTAGTCACTAAGGCATTCACTTGCCATTCATAATGAAGGCATACAAAACCCCAGTGGAAAACGGAAGTGAAAAGTGGAAAATAAGCTTTTCTTCCCTGGGCTTAACTCGTGGCTGGCAGCATCACATCATTCCTCTAGATCAGCGATCCCCCAACCAGTGGTTCACAAGCAACATGTTGATCACCAAAACTTTTTGATGTTGCTCTCAGTGGCCTCAAAGCAGGTGCTTATTTTTGGATTTCTGACTTGAAGGCAAGTTTTTTAGCATACGTTTTTTAGCATACATAAAATGTAGCCCCTGTGTTTACTGTATGCCTGCCAGTCCACACAGGGGCTACCGAATAGCCAATTACAGCCCTTATTGCAGACCCCCTTGGATTTTATTTCATGCTTGTGTTGCTCCCCAACTATTTTTATTTATATGTATATAAGTAAAAAAGGTTGGGGATTCCTGCTCTAGATAATGAAGACTTAACCTCTTTTCCAGACACCCACCAAAACCCTGTCCATTGTTAGAATATAATACAACCAGGTGGATAATATTTTTCTAGAAACTTTTAAAGGGGTGGTTCCCCTTCAAGTTAACTTTTAGTATATTGCAGAAGGGCCAATTCTAAGAAACTTTTCAATTGGTCTTCATTATTTATTTTCCATAGTTTTTTTTAATGATTTGCAATTTTCTTTTGTTTCTTTGCAGCTTTCTAATGGGGGTCACTGACACCATCTAAAAACAGATGATCTATAAGGCTACAAATGTATTGTTATTGCCACTTTTTATTACTTATCATTCTATTCAGTCCCTCTCCTATTCATATTCCAGTCTCTTATTCAAATCAATGAAGGGTTGCTAGGGTAATTTGTACCCTAGAAACCAAATTGCTGACACTGCAAACTAGATAGTTGCTGAATAAAAAGCTAAATAACTATAAAACCACAAATAATAAAACATGAAAACCAATTGCAAATTGTCTCAGAATATGACTCTCTACATTATACTAAAAGTTAACTCAAAGGTGAACAACCCCTTCAAGAATATTTTGAGCTGTTTTTGAAGAGCTAAAAAGCTTAAAAGCAAGTTGCATTCTGCATAGATCAAATAATATGCAACCAATAATACAACAAAATAATCATTTATTTAATTGAAGCAGACATTATCTCCTTCAAGAACCAATCTGGAAGACTTGCAGTGAGACAGAGAGGGCAAGTGAAAGATTAGTGAAGTATTTTATAAGGCCTTAGGTACTCCCCAGCAAGAACTATTGATTAAAAAGGAAAATAAGACATGCAGTCAGTTTAATAATCCAGTGTTTAATATGGCTAGTGCGTTAGAATACTTGCGGTGTAGTTAAATCTCTGCTGTCTGTTCTGGAGATGGAAGATGACTACATAGATATTTTTTTTATTCCAACCCTGGTTGCCAATCAAAAACAAATTAACTAGGTAGGCAAGGACTTTTTTGGATGTCATTCTAAAAGATTTTAATGTTGCAAAATTTTAATGTTGGAGCAAAAGGAAACATTTACTTTTACAGTGGCCAGGGAATATTCCCATGTAACACAATGTATATTGTCAGTACAGTAGAAAAGTATGGTATGTGCCATTCGCTTGTGCTTTGCAAACAGGACAGTACACAGGGAAACATTAAATGAAGGAGGCTAGAAATGTTGTACATTATGTTTTGTGCTTCTGTACCAGTCCAAGGCAACCATAGCCGTTTATCATGGAAGATCTGTGTCTCCAAAGATGCCCCATTAGCTCCCCATCTTCGTTTCTGCTGATTAACTGCACTAATCTGTGCTGCTGTCACTTACCGAGTTTAAGGATCAACTCACAATACACAGTACCTATAGAATATACATTTCACAATATAAGGCTGATTTTATACAGATAATTAATACATGGCAGCACTGCTGAGCAGCAAAGTTCCCAGATAGAGCACCACTAAGAGTTAACTCCGGAGTTTGGAATTGTTAAAGTGTACTATAAAACTATACCATACTATAAAATTACTGTAATATTGTGATGTACACATTCATTGTAGATACATTCTTGGATTAAAATGGTTTAATTTTATGGATTTAGGTTGCAATCAAGTGTGAAATAGTCAATCTATTAGTTGATTTGGTAATTTTTACACAGATCCCAAGTCAATGCTTAGCTTCTTTTTGTGGAGACTTTGTTGTTTTGCCAACTTTTTTGTCCAAATGCATTAATGTCAATGGGCATTTTTTAATGGCGACTTTATTTGTCTCTGCATTTTTTCACTGAACATTTTTGACACAGTTTCACTGAAAAATTGCAGATGGCGAAATGCCAAATGTGACCACAAATCAATGCCAGCTGAAAAAATTCTGGCCCGGTGTAAACCATTAGGCTGCCTATAAATTAATCCAATATAGGTTCTGTTTGCAAGTTCCTGGGTGTGATTATTATTATTGATTTCTGTGTTTGACCCTCTGCCTGATTGACTCTGATGTTTCATTGCCTGTCCTGACCCTGGTCTGTGACCTCAACTACCCTTCGGTTCCTGATTTGGTACCGTATTGTCTGATCCTTGTTATTGCCCCGTCCCGTCCCTTGACCACGCTTCTTGTCCTCCATTCCTGTATTACATGTGGTTCCCTTGCCTGCCCAGAACTCTCCCCCTGGTCCTCTCACGCTAAGGCTCAGGCCAGATGGGAAGATTAGGGAAATTTGTCACCTGGCGACTAATCGCCGTGCTAAAAATCTGCCCGAACTGCTTCCCCCTGCCTTCAAGCATCTTTAAAGAATAATTGCCTGCGCCTATTCACACGCGGCGCCGTGCCTATTCACACTCCGCGCTGCACTTTCCTGAAATCCGAAATTGCAACTTCGAGCGACTTAGGAAAAGCCAGTGCCACATGTGAATAGGCCCAGGCGATTATTCATTAAAGATGCTGGAAGGCAGGGGGAAGTAGTTCGGGGAGATTTGTCGCCCCAAAGAAGAGGCGATTAGTCGCCAGGCGACAAATCTCCTCGAATCTTCCCATCTGGCCTTACCCTTAGACTTGGCTTCACCAGAGTAGTGTAGGGCTCTTCCCGGAGCCAAAGGTGGCTGTTAAAGGTGGAAGAATGAGCCGCAACAGGGACCTTGGGGTTTATTCTGGGTTTGGGATGTCAATAGTAACAGTTTTAATACTATTGTGGGCATTTTACTTTCCTTATTATTGTTGTTTTTTGTGCACAGAATCATTTTTGTTTTTAGAACAGAAGCAAAAAAGCTAGGATTTCAAAGATGAATAATGTAACTTGCAGGACTATTAGGGTTCAGGTTGAGTGGCTTGGCCCTTTGCGCTGTGCTGCCCATAAACTGCCAATGCCTATATGAATCCCAACAAATGAATAGGCTGGGTCTTGTCAGTGTTTAACAATGGAAGGCCAATTTATCATAAAATGAATTTTTAAATTTGAGCTTTTTTCTAATTTGAAAAAAATTGAAAACTCAAAAATCTCAAATATAAATTTATTAAATATTATAAATATTATTGTTTATTAAAAATTTGAATATGAAATTGAACTTGAGGGGCAGGCTCTCTAGGCATGATAGAAAGTTAGGCTATTTAGCTGAGGCTCCACCAAGAAGTGTTGAGTGGGATTAGGATCCCAGGTACTAATTGCCAGAAGCAAGGTCTCAGAGTTAGCTCCACTTAGGGAAAAGGCTAAAAGTTAGGTGTACCTCCTTTCAAGCTGTATTCTTTTTTTTACCCTGCGGGGTCTACCCTGACCAGTGGTACTTGTGGGTATATGCCATCTACTGCAATAACATGTTCCTGCTTATCTCTAACTGAACTCCTTATCTTGTTCTTTAATAAATCAGTTCTATGATTAAATTCCAAGAACCACTGGCACCCAATTATTGTGCATTACATTCAGTTATATTTGTACAACACCCCGCCTCCACACTGTTGCGAGGTTTCACCCCTGAGGAATTTAATAGTTAAAACTTTTGATGGCAATCCTGCTTTAAAATGTGAACTAAATTGTCACATACTGCTCCCTAAATTCAGAATAAGTGCTAATCTCCCTCGCCTCGCCTCGGCTCTGCTTCTGCCTAAAACAGCCGCCTTTCACTTTGGGAGGAGCCCTCAGCTAATCGGATGAATCAAATACAAGACTAACACTCCCAGGAAACTAGCAAGTAGAAACTACAACAGGCAATGAGTTTGCATCCAAGGCCCCCTTAAATATTCAAAATTTGCAACCTTGATGATGTCATGATGCATGCTCCGTGTCATAACCCGGAAGTGCGCACTGCACATGCCATAGGGGAAGGCCAACAAGAAGAGGAGAAGTTTTACCGGGGTGGGCATTCCCACCAGGGTGAGTCCTGGCAAAAATGCTGACATTTTTAAGAACTTTTATGTCTGGCATACAGGATATGATGTCACTGACATAACATTGAGGAGGAAGTTGCTTCATCTTATCAGTTTACCAGTTCTAAGGTGGTGAAGGAAACTCTGGTGAAAGAGGTAATGTTCTGTAAACTTTTCACTATAATGAATTTGCAGAAAATTTGCCTAGGCGATAGGGCAAGAAACTACGATAGCGAGGATGTCTTTCACTAGCGAATAGTCTGTTATGCCTATTAGTAAAATTGCAATGTGGATCTCAAATTGGATTTCTATCATGATTGGATTTCTGGGCGAATTTTCGCTAGCGGTGCCCACTTCGCCCTGTAGTAAATCTGCCTCAGAGATAAATACTGCTTTAAAGACGTACAGTATTTTTAAGATTTTTTTTTAAGATTATGGGAATTGTTTTTTCAAAAGAGTTAATGTTTGAAATGTATGTTGCCGCATTTAATGAAGTATAAGCAATGTATTTCTATACATATAAAAGCTCTTAATGTGACTGCTTGTGATTGTTTACAGGCAATTTATTTTTGCATCTTGCTAAGAGCCCATTTTAGTGAATGCTTATTAGTACTGCTTTTATCTCATTTTGTGGCATCTTGAGAATATATAAAATGCTACAGTATCTATTAAATACATTTTATACAGGTTAGTATGCTATATGTGGAATTGTTTGATTATTTTAAGATGGCGAGTTGATTACAGTATATTATTGCTTTTAACTAAAAGATGCCTTGAGGTTGTGTTTTATGATTTCTGAAATGAATTGGAATGCTTTAGCAAGTTCATAAAAAGACACCATGGCAGACTTGTTCCTTATCATTTTTTAATTTTTATGTCCAGCAGCAATTGGATTGCTTGTTTGGGGACGTGGGTTTAGATATGCTGACAATTGTATGGCATCTGTAAGTAACAAATTGGCACTGGTAATATTTTCAATTAATGACTAAACTCTTAATGCTGTATGCTTTTGCTTTCCTTTATGAAAGCTCATACAAGCATGGAGAAGGAATTTTATGAGTGATGATTTGCTGCATTATTATTATGTGAGTTCTCACTGCATGAGAAAGTGGAAGAACGGTGTGTGGTGATCCAGTATTTGATAAACTTGACGCACTATTGATTTATATATAGAATGTGTGTTAAATTACATTTTCCTACTGATTAAATATTGTCCTTTGAGTACCCATGTAATAGAAGTTGCACAGCACCAGTATATATTATGTCTGTATATACATCATATAACTGTGGGTGTATAAGACTTGATTTTTCCATTATTTTCATGAAAAATACACAGTTAGAAAATGTATGTTTTTCATATATCTATCTATCTATCTATCTATCTATATATATATATATATATATATATATATATATATATATATATATATATATATACAATATGTGGGGAACAAGGCAGAGATTCCCTATTTGACTTGCACCTGGCATTAAATCAGGAGGAATGCAGGTCAATCCACAGTATTGTTTACAAAATTACATTTTATTATTTGCTGAATAATTCATTTTCATGTATATGCAAAATATGAATTTTTAAAAACTATATACAGCACATAAGGACTTGTGTACTTTTTCCCCTGGGACACTTGAGGATCAGAGCTCAGCGTCAGGAGGCATAGACCAGCCCTGTCCTTTCCACCTGCTATAGGGCAAGTTAGGGAATGGGTAGGAGCTGGAGGGTGGACTTTTAAATATCAACTTTTCTCACCAATACACTAAGTATCTGTAGAGTTCAGAGACATGCTGTGGTTTGGAAAGAATAATTCAAAAAGAAGAATGAACAGCTCCAAGGCAGTAGTTACAAACAGCAAGTGTTCTTTTATAACAGTGTAAATACGCTACATGTTTCAGGTCAAGCCCTTTCTCAAGAGCACTAAGTGCAAGGTATTATGGGATTAAATACCCTCATCTAATCCAGGAACACCCCCATTCACCTCGTAAAGTGACAATTATGGTTTACATCGTAAAATACAAAAATTGGTTATTTAAAGCATGTATCTTTAGTTTGCTCAAGTCCAATCTAGTACAGTTATCCCATATGATCTATCCACACAATCTGGTTTACCCTACAGTTTGGCAAGACCAGAAGGTGCTGTACAATTGCAAATAACTTTAATTTTTGTCACTTTGCACACTGTTTTAAATTAAGGGGCAGATTTACTAAATTCACATGAAGAATTCGAAGTTCGATCAAATTTTAATTAAATTCAAATTTTAATCTTTGAATATGCAAATTAGGCAAATTCGACCATTGAATATTCGAATAATTCGAATATTCAAATAAAGTTTTATTCGAATATTCAAATATTCGATGGTCGAATTACTTCCCCTTTAAATTTTTATTCGACCACCTACTTCGCCAGGATCAAGCTACCGAATTGAGAATCATTAGCTGAGATCGAATAAAAAAAATTTGATCGATTAAAATCGTTTTTTATATTCGATCGTTCGATTGATCTAATTCGATACTCGAATTTGAAGGATTTTAATAAATTCGACCAATAGTAAATCTGCCCCTAAGTATGTAACCTCTATAAACATGTTTTTCATGATTTTTATTATTCAGCTAGACAGGCAATGATCTGCAGTGTCTAGTGCTACTACTTAGATAGGCATACTGTCTAAAGTATTTTTTACCTTAACAGGATATTTATGGATTTGTATTTATAATGCAATGGATTGCCTAACAAGGAAGGTGATGGACACATGGACTTCAGAGTTAATTTTTTGTTGGCGACCATTATGTTTCTTGGTGTAATTGAGGGGAGGTGACTTAGTGTTTCCAAGGTATTTTTTGTGTCTTCAATTGGCTTTTTTTGTATCACTTGAAAAAGAGATGTATTCCAGAAACATGTTGTGATTTTTCACCAATGGGGTGACTGCAGACAAAAGTACTGTCTGAGTTCCAGTCTGTTTCAATTTGTATATTTATGAATACTACTACACGGTGGATGGTGTGTATATGAAACAAAAGGAACAAAGCATTTCATTCCACTCAGAAAAATTCAGTTTCTTCAGTTATCATTTAGGAGCCCCTACCTAATAGTGGGCTTGCCATTCTTATATTCTTTAATATTTAAAGTTATGCATAGCAGGATATGCACAGGGCATCATGTTTCCGACTCAGCCAGTCTGTTTAATGGTTGCTGATTTAATACTCTCCTTATTTAATTACTATATTATACATTACATTTTATTATTTTCATCTGAATAATCACAGTTTAATCCAGTTCTGGGAACACAATGTGTTTTTAAGAGATAATCTTTCATAATAATTCCTGCATATGGGTTTACTATCAGTGCTCTGGGAAAAGACAAATATGATATGTACATCACATAACTCCATCTTAACTCTGTGTTCCATAACAAGAAATGGTTGGTTTCAGCAGACATAATTAATTTAATCCAATATCACACTGCCTAGAAAGCATGTATTAGTGTTCAGTTTGAAGATCAATTAGTTTTGTCAAGCTACTGTTGAATAGATCATTTCCCCTGATAGATCTTAGCCTAAATAATACTGGCATTCTGGGGCATATTATTTAAATAAACTAAGTTTATTGCTGCTTTACTGCTGCAGTGTCTGAAAAAAAAAGAGCTTCATTTAATGGTAGCTTTAGTCAGAAACTTGTAAATAAATTATCAAACACCAAACAATAATGTTTATCTAAAATTCATCAGTTCAATTTTAAATATAATATATGCATGGGCAGCATTGTGCACTAGGAGTCCTAGGTTTGATTCCAGCCAAAACACCAGCTGCAAAAAGTTTGTGTGTACTTCCCATGCTTCTGTGGTTTTACTCTTTTGTGGGTTTCCTTTCATACTCCAAACTAGGAGGCTCATTTATCAACATCCTCATTTTGGTGGTTTAGAAATCAAGTTTAAAATCATGCTCTACAACCGTGTAATTTATTAAAAACAGCCAAGTAAAAAAAAGACAAGTGAATAAAAATGCAGATCTGAATACTAATATGAAAAAGCAACCTAAAAACCTCTAAAAGCTTGAATTAAAGAAGATTTTACAAGTGGAAAAAAGACAGTTTTTAGATGGTAACATTTTGCGTTAGTGTTTTGCTTGATTTTTCATGATTTAAATTAATTAGCATAATTCACAATTTTTAGCACTAAAAATATGAATTCTGGGAAATGAATGAAATACGAACACTAGTGAATCAGTCCCATGGTGTATGATATTCCTTTTAGTATCTTACATTGTAAGTAGGGATGCACTGAATCTAGGATTTGATTCGGGATTAGGCCACGATTTGGCTTTTTTCAGCAGGATTTGGCTGAATAGTTGTACCCGGCCAAACCGAATCCAAATCCTAATTTTCAGAATCAAATTAGGTGCTGGGAAAGTAGATCATGTAACTTTTTGTAACAAAACAAGGAAGTAAAACAAATTTTTTTCCGCTTTTCCCCTTCCTGTCACTAATTTGCATATGCAAATTAGGATTTGGATTAGGGTTGGTATTCAGACGAATCTTTCATGAAGGATTTGGGGATTCAGTCAAATCCCAAATAGTGGATTCGGTGCATCCCTAATTGTAAACTCCACTGGAGCAGTTAATTGATGCAGATGATGTACTGTATGATTTCTGCAAAAAATTTTGGAATATAATTTATCATCTAAAATGAAAAAATTATCAAAAATACCGGATGTTTTTTGTGAAGAATACACCCTACTTTGGCAGATTGTAAACTTGCTTACATATGTAGGGTCACTATCAAATATAGTAGGACCCCATGTAACTTAGCAGGGTCCTCACCCCCAGGGCACCTGGGTTATTATCCCAGTACTGCAAAGGTGATAAGCCATACAAATCAGTGGTATGGGACCCCAAAATATGCAACGCCTTTCCATAGCCAGATCCACCATGGTGAAGACTTCTGTCTGGTGCATCTTTCCAAAATTCCACAAATTATGACAGTGCCCCTGAAAGGGCTCCCACCATCAGCCCCCCCATGGCATCTGTGTTTGTAAAAGCTTAGGAAAGGGTTGGTAAGAGTCAGTATATATCTTGGGCAGGGCAAGTTTGTGGGGACAAAGCAATGGGCAATGTGTTAGCAGAAAGATTAGAGTGGAAGATGAGAGGTGAACTAAGGGGCCCATTTACTTAATTCACATGAAGGATTTGAAATTCAATAGAATTTAAAAAAAATTTCGAATTTTGAATATGCGAACTTCGACTGTTGAATTTTCAAAATTCGACTGATTCGAATAATTCTAATTTAATTGTATTCAAATATTCGAATACTCGATGGTCGAAGTACTTCCCCTTTAAGAAAAATTTGATAGGCCTACCGGACCTACCGAATTGCTTTAAAACCCTATGGGAAGGTCCCATAGATATTTTAAAGTTTTTTTGATCGAATAAGAAAAATTCAATTGAACGGTTAAAATTGTTTGAATCACTCGATTCCAACGTTTAGTAAATCTGCCCCTAAGTTTTAGGCGGCGGTAAAAAAAATCCACAAATAAGGTAGAGCAATTGAATTATAATACAACTTAGAGGGTCATTTGTGAAGATACAAATGGGAGAGTGGGGGTTAGGCTCACTGGAAGAAATTTCTAGTTTTCAACAAAATATTTGTAAGTAAGAATGAATATTTGCATTACTATGTAATATTGTTAGACACTTATTACAGTAAATACAGATACATTATTATAGCTGTACCTACTGCACTTTTAAAGACCTGCTGGAAGATAGTGTTTATTGTTGGCACAATATGTAGATGTTTTACTACAAAAGCTGTGTAGAATTTAAATATATATTGTTTATAGGTTAAATAAATAATGTATTCAGAGAATGTATATAACATGGAAATATACACTGTTTCCATGTTTAGATGTTGTACAAGTATAGAACCTGTCACCCAGAATGCTCAGAACCTGGTGTTTTCCAGATAATTTGGACCATCATGCCTAAAGTTTGCAAGAAAATCATGTAAACATTAAGGGGCAGATTTACTAAGGGCAGAATTTTCTAAGTGAAAAAACCGAAATACGACCCTTGAAGTATTTTTAAAGGGCTTTTTTGAACGAAAATCGACCTATTTCAATTGATTAGGTCCATTTTCGATCAAATAAAAAATCTTTGAATTGTTTCAATTGTTTAATAGTCGAAGTAGCCCAAAATAACGTCGAAATTTGATTTTTAAAAATGTTAATTTTAAAAATTCTAATTTTATTTGAATTTTCACTTTGACCCTTAGTAAATATGCACCTAAGTGAACTCAATAGGATGGTTTTGCTTCCAATAATATTCAGTTTATCTTAGTTTGGATCAAGTACAAGGTACTGTTTTATTACTACAGAGAAAAAGGAAATCATTTTTAAAAATTTGGATTAATTGAGTAAAATGGAGTATATGGGCAGTTCTGTAATTAGAGCTTTATGGAGAATGGTATTCTGGATAATAGATCCCATACCTGTATATTAACTTCTTAAATAATTGTTTATTAAAAGAAGACTGGATATATTATTTTATGCTGTTATCCTTTATCTGAATTAGTGCAAGCAGAAGCAGTCATGATGAAACTGGTGAAATTACCTCATCCAAAAACTAGCCATAATTCCATGTTCCTTTGCTGTGGCTTATGCCACACAAAATCTTCATTTTATGACTCACTAGGTCACTACCTTTTTTATCTTATAGTTCATTGTATCGGAAATGTTTAATCGTTCACAATCATCTGTCCATTGCAATGCTCAACCTGCCTTAATCAGATACATGAATTAAAAAGTCAATTAACCAATACACTACCTTAATTAGTACTTGGAGGGACTGGATCACAGAAACAGGAAGTACAAAGCAAGGAAGAAGGAGAAGAGTAAAGACTATACATGGGCAGATTTAAGCTGCAATTCTAGTCCTTTAGACTATTTTGGCAGCTTATCTGTCCATGTATGGGGCCTTCTGATGGGCCTCCCTGACCAATATCTGGCAGGTTTGATTTTTTTTTGTCATAAATGCAAAGTATTTATGAAATAACTGTGATAACATCAGTCATTTGTGTATTATAATCAAACAATAGCACTATAGATGATAAGAGGTTAGAAGCAGTAGTAAACATCAAAAAGGATGGGATATTTTAAGGATACCAAAACACATTTTAAGGAACTCGTTGGTTGAATAAGATCCTACCTTTATTGCAGTGGATGCAATCTGAATGTGATGTAGTCTGCGGAGGGTACTGTCCCTATCTATGAAATAAGAGGCAGCCAGTTGATGAAGCGTCTCCAGTGTTATAGAGGAGCTGTTGCCACTGGAATCAATTGCTTCTGATCTTTTGCTCAGCTTCCGTTTGTCTACAAAAATTGTAAGTGATTCCTCACCTTTAAAAGAGACAAAGAAGAGGGGGAAATGTATTTGTCAATTGTGATTATTCATGAAATTGGCCAGTATTATTGCTCTTTCTGTATGAAACAGAAATACTAAAATACCTTTTCTCTGGGAAATTATTTATTGAAAACATTATTATTACAAATATGAAATACATACTAAGTACACAGTACACAGTAAGTGTATATTAAATGACAAACAGAAGAGGAAGATTAATAAAAAGCAAATAGTAAATATTCCTCTGGAACCCAAAGTTTAATCATAAATAGGGATGGGCGGATTTAAACCATTTTGCTTTGCCAAAAATTTGCTGTCAGTGAAAAGTCTATGGGCAAAGAATTGTTTTTGATGCACAACTAATTTTTTTTTCTCCCATTGAATCCTATGGGCATCATTTCAAGTAATTTCTGATATTGAGGGGGTTATTGATCAAAATCCAAATTTTTTCTGATAATTCTTTTTTTAAAAAGTCAGCGCAAACTAGAATACATTATTTTACCTTATTTTCTATTTTAAAATTTCAGTTGTATAATTTTTTGGGATTTTTCCCCAAATCTCTCAATTTTTGGGGGCTTTTTCTTGAAAAGTCTGAATTTTTACTGGAATACCCCAAAATAGTTGGATTTTCTGGCTAATACTAGTACAGAAACTTCCAAATATGACAGGGGCCTCTCCCACTGACCTGTTTACAACCACGGCAGGTCTGAAATGGAGGATTTTTGGATTCAGACTTTTTCTATCCTTGGGGTATAATAAATCTCAAATCTCAATCTTTTGCAACTAAAAATTCATATTTTATAGTAAGTAAACACTTTGGGCTGCATCAATAGCACGTCTTGTATCCACAGCTCTGCCTTGTGTGTGTTCTCTGGATTTCTCTCCAATTTTACTTTCAGAATTACTTTGTAAACAGATCAATCTATCTTTCTATATGTATTTCTAATACTAGTTGCAGCTGACACAGAACTACACACTGACAAAGCACAATAAGAACATCTGCAGGTGCGAGACACATCTAGAGTTCTTTGCTTAAAGCCTGCCCAAGTCTGATGGTAAGAAGAAGTGCTAGTATTTTTGTCAAAAAAGCCTAATTGTTCCACTTCTGCATTCACAAATGTTCTGCCACATTGGGAACTTTAGTCTCTCATCAAGGTGTTCAGATGGGAAAATGTAGTGTTACACTTCTAATACACTGGTGTGGTCTTCCAGATCTTCATCAATGGTGAACTCTTTAATTGGATGGGATGCTGTGACACAATATTCTGTGCTAAGTGGGATAAATGGGTTAGATGAGTTAAGTCACGACGCATTTAACTTACAAATCCAAGTGACTGCATCTGTATATATATATATATATATATATATAAATTCAATATTTTATTTCGACATGCATTTCTTTTTCCCTAATTTCTTCCTGTACAGTATCTCATAAGCTATAATCTCTTTGGGGCCAGAAATTCCTTTCATGAACTTGTATGTGCAGTTATAACCCAAATGAATATTTGTATATTTGTATGCTGTTTCATCCTGTTGTACACATGTACTGGATAACCTTGTGTGCCTGTATAAATAAAAACTTTCAATACAAATGCATTAGTCAATATTTTAGCATCTTCTGTCTCCTGTTCTTTGTCAATTTATTTAAGTCTCCAAATTCATTTAATGTCAATACCATGACTTAATTAAAACACAACATTCCACAGATCAGAAAGCTTACAGGAAACTTACATTCTTCCCAATAAAAGAACCGAAGTTAAAATATATAATAAGTAACATTCAACAGTCAGTCAACCTAGATAATTGCTCCAGGACTGTATTCACTCTATGACATCCAATTTAAACCCTTTATGTGCATAACCATAAAGTATTCTTCATTCACTGGCCCAATACTGTCAAGAAAACAGACAAAGCCATCAAAAGTAAAAGAAATAAAAGAATAACTAGGAGAAAAGTGTAAGACAAGACTCTTCGTTAAAGGAAGGTAATCATTATTTCTCATTGCTCATTTAAAGGAGAACCAAAGCTTAACTAAAGAAAACAACATAACAGAAAACAATCACACATTTACCTCTTCATATATGCACTGAGAAGAACTGAGGGGAAAAAAGTAATTTCCCTGTACCGAGTTGATGATTGATGAGATAAGAGGCCTGGAGAAATCAGTGTCATATATTGAATAAAACTGTCCTATTTGCTGTACTGAAAGCATTTATTCTCTATGCTTAAAATTTAAAGAAAAAAAGGGGATGATGGACATCTGTGATTAGTTTAACAAAAAAGAAAACTAGACTTTGTTTATAAGTGACATGTATTTTTTCTGGAAATAATTCTTTATTCATATTTGTCAGGGTGTAGTCATGAGGGAGGCATGCCAGTACCCCCCTCCCTTGCCCCCTACCATTCCCCAAACTTGCACATTATTTAGACATGAAAATTAGGTAGGGCCTGTAGGTACAGTCTTCCCTATACTTACTTCCTGCCCTGTGCCTTATACCACTGCGCATTGCACCTCGGCTACATAACATTCCATTATGTGGTCCACTTTATTGAATCCTTTCCTCTACAACTCAATTTTATCCAGTGCAAACAGCCCACAATTATAGAGGACCCTGAAGGTAAAAACACATTCCATTTGTTAAGGGGACCAACTGCCTTTGACTTTGACATGATTTCAACAGGTTTTAGTTGAAGTATTTTTATATTTTAATTTTTAACAGCTTCGGCACACAATACACCAAGAAAAATTCAAGCTTTTTTCCCTCTAAAATTTCCCTTTAAAAACTCGACCAGCAAAATTTGAGGTTTAATAAACAGGCCTCTTATAGACCTATCCATTAGAAATATTTTTTTTTTTAAATCTTTTGCCCTACTCTCACCATACAATCCTCTGAGGCATTAAATGGTCTGATTACTTTTATCAAACATGCAGTATTTACATGGTTCATGTTCATATGTTCTTAAACTGCAAGTGTGTTGGGAGTTTCCTTAACTGAGAAGAATCTAGGAGTTTTTGTAGATAACAAGTTGTCTAATTCCAGGCAGTAGCTACTGAAGCAAATAAACCATTGCCTTATAGATCCCTGGTAAGGCCTCACCTGGAGAATAAAGTGCAGTTTTGGACTTAAGAGGGATTTAAATGAGCTGGAGAGAGTGCAGAGACATGCAACTAAACTGGTTAGAAGGATGGTAGATGGTAAAGGCTAGGAGAGAGTGCAAATACATGCAACTAAACTGGTTGGAGGGATGGTAGATTGTCAAGGTTGGGATGGTTTTCTCTGAAAAAATGGCACTTAGGAGGCAGAAATGATACCAAGTATATTAGATGACATTATAGACAAATATCAGGGGACCTTTTTAACCAGAAAGAGGATTGCCACACCAGCGGCCACCCCTTTAAACTAGAGGAAAATAACTTTTATTTGGTTGGTGGTTCTTCACCGTAAGGACAGTGAGGTTGTATAATGCATTGGCAGATGATGTTGTGATGGCTGATTCTGTTAATGCTTTTAAGAGTTGCTTGGATGTTTTCTTTGACAGGCATAATATCCAAGGCTATTGTTATTCTATAGTTAGTATATACATGGTTATATATAATATATGTGAGTGTATGGAGGGGTGTGTGTGTGGTTTCATTTGGAGGGGTTGAACTTGATGAACTTTGTCTCTTTTTCAACCCGATTTAACTATGTAACTACCCCCCATATGCAATAAAAAGCACTAAGATTGCACAGAGGCAGTAATTTCTAGCAAACAATAAGGTTTTTGCTTTTAAACATGTGATTAGTAAATGCTACCTGCTGATTGGTTGCAATGGGTTACTGCCCAGGGCAAACTGGGTGCCTTTTATTGCATAACCCCATATGTGTTTTGTTTTGTAGAACAGAATAACAGAAGATTTCATCCAAGTTATCTAAATGTAATTTCCCTGATCTGTGCTAATAATGTTGGTTAATGACTCCACTTCCTTCTGTTGCTTTCTTATGTCTTAATTAACTAGTGTACTGCACGTTTTATTCAAATCATCTCTTCAGAAATTAATTGTAACAGTAATTATTAAATATGAATGACAGTTATTAAGTTAAAAGTGTGTTAAATTAAAAGATGTTTAGGCAATTATATACAGGTATAGGATCTGTTATCCAGAAAGCTTGGAACCTGGGCTTTTCCAGGTAAGGGATCTTTCTGTAATTTGTATTTCTATAGGGTAAGTTGCCTGACAACACAAATGGGCAGATTTATCAAGGGTTGAAGTGAAAATTCAAATCGAAAAATTCGACCATTCAAAAATTGAAGTACTGTCTCTTTAACAAATTTGACCCTTTGCCACCTTAAACCTGTTGAATTGCTGTTTTAGCCTATGGCTTCTTCATTCTTGTATTTCATAGGTTACTCTATAATGGGTTTCTGAATAAGAGATCCCATACATGTGCTGTACTCATGCCAGGTTTTTAAAAATCTTCAGAAAACTCATGACAAAAAGGCAAGAATTTTATATTTGATCACTTGAAAAAATAAACACAAGTTTTACTGAAAAGGGACATATAGGATAATCCCCCCCCCCCCCTAATCTTGTAGGCAAGAATAATATATGGTCCTGGTTTTACGTTGGGCTAAAATTGTATATTATCTTCAAAAGACCTCCTGCTCTGGCCTCTGTCTGTGTTTGAAATGATGGGTGGGAGTATCCTAGCGGTCCCTGCCAGCAGCACATTAGGAAGGGGACAGCCAATTATAGCCTTGCAGTCACACAAGCAAAGACAAGCTCCAGTTCCCTATCAGGCCAGCCTAGCTGCTGATTGGTTCCTATCCTACAGTGCAGTGTGCTGGTAACACTGCCCCCCTGGTAAAGGAGACTGCAGAAATTGAAAGTTATGGGCAGGACTAGTATGGTTTTTGCAAAAATTTCCATTAAATCAGCCTGTGTTGAGCTGCTTACACAGTGATGCCTTAAATATATTTTTTGAACAAGGGACCTCTATGTACATATATAGTCACTTAGGTTTTTTTTTTCTAAACTCTGAATTTACCTGGTTGGGCTTTTTGGGGCAAAACAGTTTTTGTGTTTTTTAAAACATAAATTTTTCAAGATTTGTTAAAGTACGATGCTGCAAAAAGCCAGAATTTGAAAATCCACCATCTCAGACCTGCCAAGGATGTGTATAAGTCAATGTCAAACATCCCTATTCTATTTGGATGTTTCTGTGGTTTGCACTGGAATTAGCCTTAAAATCCTACCATTTTGGGCAAAAATCTAAAAAAAATTTTTTTTTGGGAAAAAGCCAGAAAAAATAAACCATGTAGACCCCAATTTTTTTCACTTAATCTTGTCAAGTTTTTACCCAAACCGATTAAATAGAGCTTTTTAATAATAAATAATGTAAAATTGGGTATGGGAGTGTGTGTTTTTTATTTCAATAATAAGATAAATTCAGATATTAGTAAATAAAGCCCTTAGACTGTAAGCTCTATGGGCAGGGACCTTTATCCTATAGTCTTTCTTACCATAAGGCACTTATGTTCTGTGTACTTATACTGTAACTATTTATTGTATTTATTATGTTACTTGTAGTTGCTGTGTGTACTTTTATATACTGTTAGATTAAATAATGCTAAGTATTCTTACAGAAAATTATACAAACATATATATATGCATAATAAAAAAAATTAAAATAAAGAGAAACAACTATATGAAGTAAAGAAAGCAGAGATCATGTTGTAGGAAACATACTACACGTTAAATAAAGAGTTAAACCCAAGGCATAACCAAAAAGCAGCCTATATATTTTAAAATATTTTATTGCTGGTTCAACAACTGAAACTCATTTAAAGTCACAAGTGCAATAGCCAATTACCTAAATGGTTCCTGATGTTGTAGATTGGCATGTCTGCCTGCTGGACAAATACCCTGTTAGCTGAGAGCTGATGTACATTATCTAATAAGAACAGAGCATTTTTGCTGGTACCAATGTATTTCCCATCACTTTTTTCAATCCAGTAAGGTTCCAAGCAGTTTATCTCAAACTTGTATTGAGTGTTAATTCATTATACACTAATTAGACTGTAAAGTGACACATTAGTGTATAACAAATTGACAGTAAGTAATAACATTAAGGCTTACAGAAAACAAAGTGAAACTTACAAGCCTTCATTGAAGATCAAATTAAATATCAATAAAAGCACATCTTATACTCTGTTACTGTATATATAGAACAAAAGAAGGAGGTAATCATTTATTTAATTTGTGGTCACAAAATAGCTTACTGTTAAACAATGGTTTCACTTGTTAGCTTTTATTTCAGAGCAGAGATCTGATGCTACTTTCAGGGCCATTAGGCCTTTAGGGTTTTTGAGGGGTTAAATAAACCAATACAGCTCAAGCAACAGCTAAAGAACAGTACTTCTCTTCTTTAATCTCCACTCTGTCCTCTAAACCACAGTAACAGTTTGCCACATTTACCTTACTCCTATGCCCCCCTCCACCCATCAATATAACTGCCCAAGATCTTGCTCATTTCTTTAATGAAAAGATCTGACAACAATCTCAGACTAACTTGCAGTCCACTCTCGTCCACTTTGCACTCCTTCACCCCAGCAACACTAGATGAAGTTAACAAATTCTAGCCTGCTCAAAACCCACAACCTGCTCCCTTGACCCCATACCCTCTTGCCTCCTTTATCCAATCTCTGATACACTCTCTCCTGCACTTACCCACCTATTTAACCTTTCACTCTCTACTGGCACTTTTCCATCCTTATACAAACAAACACTAATTACTTCTATCCTCAAAAAACCTTCCCTTGATCCCAGCTGTCCCGCTAACTATCGTCCAGTTTCCCTTCTTCCATTTGCATCCAAAGTACTGCAAAGGCTTGTTTACAAATGCCTGATCCAGCATCTCATTCACAACTCCCTTCTTGACCCCCTGCAATGTGGCTTCCGACCATCACACTCAATTGAAACTGCACTCACCAAAGTAATAAATGATCTTCTACCGTCTAAGGGTAGTGACAGACAGGGAGATTCGGGGAGATTTTGTCGCCT
>CM044438.1:96274095-96294116 GCA_024363595.1 Xenopus borealis
ACTGCTCTCTCATGGTTTACATCTTATCTGTCTGACCGTTCCTTTAAAGTTGCCTTCTCTTACTCCACTTCTACTACGTTCCCTCTCTCTGTCAGAGTTCCTCAAGGCTCTGTTCTAGGCCCCCTGCTGTTCTCACTCTATATTACTTCTCTAGGAAAACTCATTCAGTCGTTTGGTCTTCAGTATCACCTCTATGCTGATGACACCCAACTCTACTTGCCTACTCCTGATCTCTCTCCTTCTGTCCTCTTCTGTCTCCTCCTGGATATCACCATGCCACCTGCAACTGAACCTTTCAAAAACAGAACTGATTATATTCCCTCCAAGATCTTCCCCTGTCCCCCAGATATCACTCACAGTAAACAACACTACATTTCATTCCACCACACAGGCACATTGCCTAGGAGCTACTGTATTTTAGACTCGCATCTGTCTTTTACACCACACATCCAAATGCTTTCAAAATCTTGTCATATTCAACATTGCCCGAATGCAACCATCTCAGTTCAGAATCAACCAAAACACTTATCCAATCTCTTATCATCTTCCCCCTTGATTACAGCAACCTACTCATCGCAGGTATTGCTACAAGTTGCGTTTCACAACTCCAGCCTGTTCTAAATGCTGCTCATGGACACATTCATCTATCTAACCTACCTAACTGCTCAACATCAGCTGCTCCCATAAGCATGTCTCTTCAATATAGGGATGCACCGAATCCAGGATTCGGTTCAGTATTTGGCCAGGATTCGGGCATTTTCAGCAGTATTTGGATTTGGCCGAATCCTTGTGCCTGGCCGAACCAAATCCGAATCCAAAAAATCATATGACTTTTTGTCACAAAAGAAGGAAGTAGAATTTTTTTTTGCTGTGCACTTTGTGTGTGCCACGCTTTTACCCTCCCACTTGCTAATTTGCATATGCAAATTAGGGTTCGGATTCAGTTCGGCTATTCGGCCGAATCTTTAGCAATGGATTCGGGGGGTTTGGCCAAATCCAAAATAGTGGATTTGGTGCATCACTACTTCAATGGCTCCCAATCTCCTCTATAATCAAATTCAAACTACTCACACTTACATTGAAGGCCCTTAACAGTGAAACCCCTCCCTATATTTCATCTCTAATCTCCAAATACACTCCTACATGCAACCTTCGCTCTGCTTCTGACCTTCGCCTTGCCTCTCCTCTCATCACTGCTGCCCATTCTCATCTACAAGACTTCTTTCTGGCTTCTGCTTTTCTCTAGAACTCTCTGCATTCAGCTGTTAGACTTTCTCCTTCTTTCCAAGCTTTCAAACACTCCTTAAAAACCCACCTGTTTAAAGAAGCTTATTTGATGTACCATAATGAATCAATTATTTGTATCATAAATCACAAAATTGTTTCTAAAATCCTAATGTCTCAGTGGTACCCTAACCTTTAGTTTGTAAACTCTAATTTTTATGGCCCTCTAATCCTATTGTACTCCAAGGTAATTGTCACGAACGGCACCAATACCAGAACAGGTGCCAAACACCTTTGTCTCAGCTCGGCTTCACCAGTTAAGTGACCGCCTTTGGCCTCGGGAGGAGCCCTCAGCTTACTCAGATGCCACCTGGACTTATCGAGAGGTGTAGAGCAAAAGTTCTGGCTAGCACAGGGGCACGATCGTCTCACCAGGGAATTGGAGTGAAGAATACCACCAAGCGGAGTAGGCAGGCTGGAACAGCACAAGCTGCGTAGAATAGTCAGACAGGCCAGGATCAGGATTAGAGAGTGAAGAGTAGTCAGGGGACAGGCAAAAGGTCAGGATACCAGAGGACAGGAATAATCAGAGAAGCCAAAGGTCAGGATCGGAGAGAAGCAGGATAGTCAGGCAAAGCAAGGGTCAAATACCAGTAGATCAATCAGGAACAGTAATGCAAACACACCCAGGAACTCACAAATCGAACCTACAACGGGCAGTGTTTAGCAGCAAACAACCCCTTTAAATACTATTTGAATTTCGCGCCAAAGCGCATGACATCATCACGCCGGCGCGCATGCGCCTATAAAAGGCGGAAGTGCGCGCGCGGCGCGCACTAGGGAACCGGCAGGGGAAGGGTAAGGATGCACGCGGTGAGCGTCCCCGCTGGAGGCATGGCGGGCGCTCCCGCGTGCATGAAGGTGAGCCACTAGACCACCAGGGACACGGTACGTGACAGTAAAGCACTGTTATCTTGTGGGCACTATATAAATAAATGATGATGATGTTGATGATGAACACAGGGAAATCCAACTATATAGAGCACCCAAACCTTTTCTAAAACAGATGTACTGTAGGGCATTAATTCAGAGCCAGACTGCTTATACTGTATACTTGGAGGGGGTTATTTATTAAAATGCTAAAAGTTCTAACTATTTTATGAAAACTACTGCAACCAAATCTGCACTGGCTTTTCCCTTCTGTTTTGTCAATACATTTTCACAAATTTTTCTTGTACACGAAAAGTCAACTAAATCCTACAATTTTTTTCACTCGAAACCTATGATTTTTTCTTAAATCGCCCAAAAGCTACAATTTTTTCAGGGGATGGAACAAAAGGCAGTAGTTGTCTATGAGATATATTGGATATATTGGTGCAATCTTGAATTATATCAATGTATCATCTAAGTCCCCATCACCATCCGTAATGGATTACTAAAATCCCTATAATGAATTACACTGATAAGGCCAATGTTGCATAAAGTTAATTTCGTAGCTTATTCCACATTCCCCAGTTTGCCATGACTGTCCAATGACTGTCCACTACACTTCACTGCAGGTGATTTACTTAATTTGCACTCAATATGAAAATTGTAAAATAATACAGGTGTAATTATTGTGATTTCACATTCTGAATGGTTGTTACTCTTTCTGGGTCAGCCTTATTTTCAAGCTATATCTGGAAATAAATCAGTATGCATGAAACATACCTGGGATTAAACAGCTATGTGTGACTATACAGCTGGGGTTATGTAATAAAAAGCACTATGTTTGCTCAGGAGAAGTAACACATAGCAATCAATAAGCAGGCAGGATTTACTGGTCACCAGTTTAAAAGCATCTTACTGGTTGGATTACTGCTACTGGGTTACTGTTACTGGGCAAACTTTTATTACATACTATATTGGAGGTGAGCTCAACATTAAGTTCAAAGCTGTTCAGTTCTAACCAACTGCCAACTTTCCTGACAGTAAGGAAGGTCTTACTTAAAAAATATCTAAAATTCTTAGGATCAGGAATCACCAAATTGAATTATAATCTTGAGTAAAGATTTTTGTTTAAAATATAAAACTAATCCTAGTTCTCTTTAGAGTTTGAACTTTGAATTCTATTATATCCGATAGAGAACATTTATAATTTACGATATCCTGTTAATTTTTGAAATATCAGAAACACAAAAAAACATGTTGCAGATGCTGTTTTAAAAAAATTAACAGCACCAAATAATTACAAATCACTAGGCTACAATAAACACACCCTCAGTACTTTAGGGCTTTGGGAGCAGAAATCCAATTTAATACTTAGGTTTTGTCCATTACAATAGTAAATAGCTGAAATACATCCTGCTAGAGAGTTAATGCCATAGACGTGAGCATTCATCTATACATCTTCATCAACTAGAAGAATAGAATGCTGCATTGTGTATTGTCTGTGCTGGCTGAAATGAATGGGTTTCAAACCATTTGTGTTGTTAGCAAGCAAAGCTTCAACATAATTATTGCTCTTAGTCCTGCACACAAATATATGCATCCATTAAACAAACACTTGTGAATTTAATTGCTGCAAATCTACATGGGTTTATTCATGTCTGACCCCAAGGTGCAATGCAATGGCATGACTTCCATTTATATTAGCAGGAACCAGCAATGGAGATTCAGGCTGATAGTACCGTGTGCCATAAAAATATCATCTGAAGTGAAATTCTTGCAAAATGCAACCAATATTATTAAGGATAAATAGTCTTCACTTTTATCCCGAATATTGTAGAGCAGAACTTCACATCTAAAACAGCTACCACATGCTCAAAACACAAAATATGCCAATACTAATATAAGCGAGGGTAGTACTGGCAGGAATTGTAGTATTTAGATGGAAAGACAACATGTTGGCTATTAAACACATCATTACAGAGTATCATGGTGGGAGCAACTACTTGCTTGCTATGCCTGGGGTGTTTGTATTCAACAAGGCAAATACTATATACTGATACTGTACTTTGTTAACAGAGAAAATTCAATGGACAATACTAATAAAAATAGATTTAGTGCATATTATGGTCACAAAACAGCACAGGTAATAATTGGATGGAAAAGAGAAAGATTTTAAAGTTCCTTTACAGTATATTTACATACATGCGGGCAGGTCCCCATGATATCCCTAAAGGACACATTAATCCTCCCTGTCCATTCAATTGGTATCTGGGATCCAGCTGCATCCTGGCTTTCCTCCTACCTTTCGGACCTTTCCTTGTCTGTTACTTCTGCTAACAAATCCTCTCTCTCCATTCATCTTTGTTTGGAGGTGCCTCAGGGTTCTGTACTTAATCCTCTGTTGTTCTTCTTGTATAAGCTTTCTTTAGGAGACCTCGTACCTTCACTTGGCATTAAATATCATCCGTATGCTGATTACATCCCAATATATTTAGATACTCCTTCACTAACCTCTGATGTTCAGACCTATATCTCAGACGTATACTAGATCGCAGACTGAAACCTCAAGCTAAGCTCATGGTCTTACCATCCCAACCTAGTCCATCTCTTCCTTTCCCCATTACTAAGATACACCCCTTTCTTTCAGAAAAAAAAACAACCTAAACACTAATCCATACATTTATGCTATCCCATCTCTCTCCCCAGCAATCAGTCTTAAACTCTGCTTCTAGGATCCTACTGCTTTCTCCTAAGAGAGAACCTGTGCAACCCCAACTAAAATCCTAAGGGTAGGGGCGATATTCTCCCCGAATTTCCTTCTCCCTGTCTGTCTCTACTTTTCTCAGAGCCATCTTCTTTTCACACCATCCACATCTACTGCCACCTGTCATCTCAAACCTTTATATCTTGCTGCTCCTTACATCTGAAAATTCCATCCCTATATTCCTCTGTAAGGTGTGCATTCTCAACATCTTCAAGAAAAAAAACAAAAGTTTACCTTTTGGACCATTAGAACATTAGTCTAGTCCTGGTACCTCACATTTCCATCCCTTTGTAACAAGTAAACCAGTTCAGAAAAAATGTTGCATAACATAACTTTTTCAATTGCTCCAATAAAATGTGTGCTTAACACATCAACCCAGACTCACAGCATATAACTCTAATAGCTGTGCAGGATATTGTCCTTAAAATAACACATAAAGTAAAACTTAGCGTAGTGTGGAGTGGTGGTGGATATAATTAGAAAGTGAACTAGGATTCAAGTCTCCATTTCCTAGCAATCAGCGTGGTTTAAGTTAGTGCTGGACTAAGATAACCATAAGCACCCACCTAATGCCCCTGACAAAGCTGTTTTAACAGTGAAACATGTTGGGTGGCGTAGGTGGAAGGTGGAGTGATTAGCTCCCACTCTTCCCTACCTAGACAGGCAGTGGGGTACGAGGGGAAGGGTAGGTGCTTATGGCTATTTTAGTCCGGCATTAACTTAAACGACACTGATTGCTAGGAAATGGAGACTTGAATCCTAATTCACTTTATAATTATAAGTGGTGCTATTTCACTCTAGTGGACTGTTGTGATCTCTAACATTCTTTGATAAAAATACACCAATGCCTTTACCTTGTGCCTGTATGTTGGCCACCCACCCACTAGGACCATAAAACTCTACAGGGCAGGAACCTCCTTCCCACTGTTATTGTGTTTATTGCATACTCATATACAATAAATATTGTACTTTTATTTTTATTGTACTTTTGTGCATTGTTGAAGTTTTCTGTGAACAGAAGAACCAGCCCAGAGTTTTAGGTAAGTCAAACAATCCCTGGGTAGGTGTCCTAACATTCAGCACCTCTCTTAGGGGAAAATTCACTAAGCGGTGAAAATGCACCAGCGTTGCCATCTCTAACGTTCACCACACTTTGCCAGGCGGATTTTCGCCAGCGCTACGCAAATTCACTAAAGTGCGAAGTTACGCTCAGGTCGGTGAACGGTAGCGTAGTTGCGCTAGTGTTACTTCACCAGGCAAAGCGCATTTACGCTAGCGATGTCTAATTTGCATACGGCGCGAATTTCAAAGTATAATAGGAGTATATGTTACAGCCACTACATTACACTACACTACACAAGCCCAGAAAACCTTTAATAAATAAAATAAAGTTGTCCTATTGCCCTAAACATGTGGCCACTGTATAGTTGAGTTGCCATTTGTTAGTAAATGTAGGGGGGTAATGAGGGTAACCCAAAAAAAAATTCGCTATCACCCAACAAAAGGTAAAAGACGCCAGCGTTTTTTTTAGAAAAAAATTTCCATTTTTTTTCAAACTCCTATCTATTGTATTGAACTTCACCAGGTCTGACCTGGTGAAGTAACGTCTAGCGTAAGAGGTAACGTTCACAAAAATGTTCATCTTAGTGAATTAGCGTAGTTACGTCCCTTCGTCAGTGCGCAACTTCACCTGACGTAAAGGTGCGAATTTGCGCAAGTCGATGTTCTTCGATGGCGAATTTTCACCAGGGACACAGTTAGTGAATCGGCGAAGTTGCAAATTGACGTCACGCTGGCAAATTAACTCCAGCGTTAGACGATTCGCGCTTTAGTGAATTTGCACCATAGATTGATGCTTTCCTTCTCCTTTATATATGAAAATAGCTACAAAAAACCCATGAGCACTAATATTTAAAACCTGTGATGAAAAAAAAACTTATTCCGGAAGGTTATTTTGAACATTCCTTCAAAAATGTATACATCTGCCCCTCAGTGTTATTTATTATACGGTATAAAGAGTTCAACAGTACAAGCAGCAGAAGGGAATAATGCCAAAACAGAGGAATAGCAGAATACTGCAATTGTGTTGTTCCAATAAATAGACAATCTTCTGATTCTCTAATGCTGAACTTACTCTGGTTCAGTTCACTATATTACAGACATTAGAGATGATTTGCAAAATGGCAAACACTGCAGATTTAATCATACCTTAAATCACTGGCCTTTCACTATAGTCCTTATGATAAAATAAGAATTAAATAATTTTAGATGATTTTCTGGTAATATTCATCACTCTTTCTCCTAACCTTGAATGTGCCTTGACATATTTATGTTCCATCTATTCTTTTTGCGCTGACTGAGAAACATTTCACATTTTCCAGCAAATGAGTCAGTTTATTCTCAAACTTTTGCAGAAAAACCTTTACAAAGTAAGTGAAATCCATAAATTTTATGTATATGCTGTGAATTTCTCAAAATTTAACTCTCAGTATTGTTTTGAATATGAACATGCTTTATAGTTTGAAGCACAAATCTCTCTCTCTTTAGGTAAAGGGACGTCATCCAGCCGAGTTACAGGCTGGAGAGCAATCCAATTGGCTGAGCCTTGGGAGAGAGGGTGTGCCTGACTTTGGAGCCAAATGTACGGGGTCTCCAAGAGAGCTGAACAGAGCCAGCATGAGTAGCTGTAAGACTGTCAAGTACAGAGAAGCTGTTAAATCTATGGAATCTGTGGAGGTACAGATTGATTTCAGTTGAATCATGGCATAGCACTGACCAAAGAATCGCAGGGTAATCACTTTTTCTTGGTGAAAAGGTGGCTTTATTTTCAACACAATTAGTGAGTACATACAGCAGTGGTGGGTGGTTAAACTAACGTGTTTTGTGCCCTCAGAATTGGCACTTCATCAGTTAGAGTTAGAGGTACAGATTGAGCCCAGCCTGTCCCCTGCCAAGCTGCTAGAAACTCAGAAGGAGAAAGGTGTCCCGTTGCGATTGATCCTGTTACAAAGCTGCCTGTAATCTCCAATGTGACTGCCTTTGAGAGCACCCCGGTGAGTGAGCCACCCAAGGGAGGATACTGGCATGGATACAAGTGTGGGGCCCCAAAGTGAAGACAGGTCTTGTGTATTTACCTGCTACATGGGAGCTGCTGCTAAATTCCCTGGGAGGTAATTTTGGGAAATGGTAGCGCTACCTGGGAAATAAGAGCTCTGGGGAAGGGACGTTTCATTTGAACTGTGTGGTTATTAACCCATTACAGAGGATTGGGACATAGGTATTAAAAAGGCCTTTTAAGTACCAAATAATGATTTAGGCAGTGTCCCACGTGTCCCCAGTGTTGGAGTGCATGGTGTATTAGTTTGCCCAAGTTTTACTGCAGTTTATATAAAGCAAGTTTATATAATCAAAAGGGACTCAGGGTCCCTGGGCTCCAAATGCTGGCGACTTTTCACTACCGTTACTTCGGCAGTGCTAGCATTTCATAGCGAAGATACTTTAGCATTTGTTTGTGCCTAGCGGAAATTCACTAGTGATCTTTCACTTAGGTCAATTTGACTAGAGCGGATACATTAAAGTTTTTTGGATGTTAGAGATGTTGGTGCAAATGCCTGACGTGACCATTTTTTATCCATGTCCCAAGGAACCTTAATAAAGACAAAAGAGTTAATCTTATGCCCTACACATGAAACCACTTTAAAATGAATGCTCCATATGTTCTCAAATGACTGGGGAAAAACGTTAAGCCAAGAAAAGTTTAAGCTGGGAATTTTGCAGGCAATACCGCTTAAAAAAAATAAAAGTTGCAAGAGTTTTTTAAACTTTAATGCATTTTTGGCAGACAGGATATGATGTAAATGACTTAAGATTGAGGGAGATCCAGCTTTATTTCAGCAGTTCTCCTGGTCTGAGGTGGAGAAGTCAACTCCGGAGAAAAATCTGCACTTTGCGGATCAATGACCATTTGCCTCATGTAAAGTAAAATCAGTAGCTCACTGATATACTTGAAAAAACAGTTGAGTGGTTTATTTATCCCATGTGCATACAAATAAAGGGCAACGTTTCGGACTCCACTGAGTCCTTTATCAAGAGTCCGAAAAGTTGCCCCTTATTTGTATGCAAATGGGCTAAATAAACCACTCAACTGTTTTTTCAAGTATATCAGTGTGCTACTAGTTTTACTTTACATGGAACATTGGACTTGAAAGGCAGGTGGAGGTCATCCAGTTTGAGCACCTGACACCCTCATTTGGGAGGTTTAATCAAGGGCTGGAGCACTCCATGACATTAAGTATTGCATTGACCATTTGCCTCAGTGAATAGTCACCTGGCAATAGAGTGTGAATGAATGCTAGCAACAGTCCCATTTGCTAGCGAATTGTCATTTGTGCCTGTTAGTGAATTGGTGATGTCCCTATGGATTGGATTTCTAGTGAAATTTTCACTAGCGATGGCTACTTTGCCCTTTAGTGAATCTGCCCCATTGTGTAAGAGCAAAAGCCATAGAACGCAATGACTTTAGTAGAGTCTCCAGTTAGTGTATTTTTCTTTATGGCACTGCTGCTTGGGCTGGTGTACTGGGCATAAACACCTGTGGGTTGGACTAACATATGATGTAATCTGTAATTATCTGTCCTGATTTATTGAGTCAGTAATCATTGATTGAAGCCATAACTGGGAAGAACACAGTCATACTGTATGGAAAAACTATGGGCACCGATATTACTGTAATAATAAAACAGTACCTTGTATTTGATGATGTGTGAATCCATATAGAATCAATCTGATTATTTAATATTTAAATGATTTTTAGCAGACTTAAAATATGGTGATACAAATCATGGTATGATCCCTTAACTGAGAGTCCCCAAGTCCCAAGCATAATGGAAAATGGATCCCATACCTGTAATAGCAAACATTTCTCTTGTGTTAATATTCATTTCAAGGGTTTAATGTAATGTACCCCACCAAAAATCTGTTTTTGTGTTGCATAATGAAAAAATACGTAATTCTTTGACGCGAGCGACAATTTTCATATGCGCAACTATTTTGTCCAAATGTATTATAATCAATTATTTGTGTATGACTATTCGGATTCGCAACAAGTTTATGCGCACAACTATTCTGACACACAACAAATTTTTTTGTTGCAGATTACTGCAGTTTCGTGAATTTATTTGCTGGCAGTGAAATATGAAAACTCACAGCAAATTTGTGCCTGGCATATTGATTCACCCATTACTACTGATATACCTAGAGAAGAATTAACTTCCAGGTGCAATTATATTTACAAATACTGTTCAAACAAATGGAGTGCTGCTTAAAATTACTTTACATTTAAAGGAGACTGCTTGCAAGTTTGATACACAGCCTTTAACCATCATGTTTGTGCAATGCATTCACTTTCACTTACATTGAAATGCTAGTTTTTATTAAATGAAACATAGTTAAAACTGTATTCTTTGACAGAATTGTAAAATATGCAGCACTCTCGCTGGTCAAAGATATATTTCCTGATCATTTACTGACAATGCTTGGGGAAATTAAAATAACATTTTTTCTCCATCCCATTAAAATCAGTCTCAGAAAATAATTTATCAAAAACCCTATAAGATGTGTGCACACACATATATATCATAATGTCACAACATACTCTTTATTAGTTGCTTTCTTTGTACTACTTATAAATATGTATGTGCATAAATTATGAGGTTAAACATCTGAAGATTAATAGAAGGTCACCTTCAGTGACTGTTTCAAAATAAATATGAACTGAAAAGGCATAATAATAACAGGAATTCTTGATGGGAAAATATTTAGCAATAATGGTGACTGTTTGTGTTTATTTATAATAACTGGCTTTTATTTGTATAATTTCAACCTCTGGGCATGTTTCTCTAAATAATTAAAATAAACAGGTGGCATACAGTAAATACAAAGAAAGGCATTTCAGTAATACCATGCCAGTTTTAAATTGAGCCTTATCTTCAAAACTTCACCTTCTCATTAAATGTCAGTTGGAAAATACCACACATGGTAAATGTTTATTCCCCTCTTCGAACAGTGCTATTTATAAACTTTCTCTTTTGAAAAGGGTTTCATATAGCCTTTAGTATTATGGAAAGCTATAGAATATTGATGTGTGGGTCAGCCCAAAATCCGCGGTCTACCAAGCTGCCACAGTTGCGGGTCACAGGCTCAGTTTGAGCTTTTCTATATGCTCTCCCCGCCCGTGACCTTCCAGCATTCCAGCTTCTGGTTTTATAGGCATGCACCCACATGCCCTGCCCCTTTTTGGGTCATTGTGGTGCGAGTGTTTAAATGGAAGGGGAAGCATGGTGCAGTGGGCGTGAATCGGTCCAGGTTGGGTTGGGTTGAGTTTTTCTTGACCCAAACATCAAGGTTTGATAAAAGAAACACTAGTTTTAAAGTTATCTTCTGCACAGGGGTTCAAGTTTATATATATATAATGCCAGTATAAGTGTGTGTGTCTGTGTGAAAAAGAGTTATTTAAAAAGATTTTAGGCATTGAGGGATCCAAATATGCACCCCCCAAAAGTACGTATAGTATATGCTACTTCATAGAAAAAGGAGGGTGGTTTTCTGATGCAGTCCAGTGGAGCTCTGTTCTGACATAATTTTTAATGAATGCTACAAAAGTTTTTATGGATACAGATACTGTTGTTTGCCTTGCTGAAAGTGGGTTCTGCTGTGTCAAAAATCTTGACAGGAACAGTTATAGCGCACTGCTCTGATATCTTGCACTCAGGATCATAAATATGGCTGTGGCTGCTCATAGATGCCAATAGACTATATATTCCACTCACACATACATGACTGGAGTACTGTGGGAACATTTAGCATCCAACAAGTAACAAGTGTATAAAGCATTGAAAGTGTTTGGAAGGAGCTCTGTTCAACTCTCCCTTTTAGTTATTTTTATTTACTAGGGTGAGGGATCATTGTGTTCATGTTCTTAATACACCAGCCAAACAAATAATATTGGGACAAATTAATCACAACAAGTACAAAAACACAAGGGATTTGTATATGTATAAAAGGAAAAGAAAAGTTAGTAAGTCTTTCGGTTCAGTTTCCTCCTGCCGATCCTTTCACAGTCTCCCTGCTGTGCACGAAAAATTCCACAATAAGCCCAAATAGGGATCAGCGCCTATGGCAACGGGGGAAAATCAGGAAAAGAAGGAAAAAGGCACTATATAGTGCAGTAAGTTGTGTTATTGTTAGAGCTTTGGGGTGTGTCAGTTTAACATTAAATGGTTAAGTGAAATAATTTTCTTTGCAGTTGGTGTATGTTTAATCAACGGGTATATTTCCACTTCTAATTAGTATTCACCAGATTTCCCACAGCCGTGCTGGATAAAGTGTGGCAAAAATGCCTACTTACAAGACCAAGTCTTGGTGTGGTTGCGTATAGTAAACCTTAGGTGATGTTCTCCTGTAGCGCTTCTCCTGCCTTAGTGAAAGGAAAGCAGACCTCCCATAGTGCAATATGTAATAAAACAAAATTTTAATAAAAATAATAATCAGTGCACTCACATTTAAAAGGTGAAAAAATCACTTTGAAACGTTGCAGATCACTGTTCAGGGTTAGTCCAGGGTAGGAAAGGTGAAAGACACTCTGCCAGCAGAAATGAGTCTCCTCTTTTTTCTCCTTACAAGCCTAGTCCCCACTGCAGCGCTCCTTACACTCGCCCGACGCGTTTCGCTGACGTCATCAGCTTCATCAGAGGCAAAGCTCTAACAATAACACAACTTACTGCACTATATAGTGCCTTTTTCCTTCTTTTCCTGATTTTCCACCGTTGCCATAGGCGCTGATCCCTATTTGGGCTTATTGTGAAATAATATTGGGAACTTGGAAAACTGGCAGAATTTTATGATCTAGATGATATGATATTTGTATTCACTGCCAATTAATAGTTTCTTATGCAAAATTTTGAATTAGCTTGCTATTGATTAGAATATAAAAAATGCCCTAAAACATGTCCAAAGATTAATCGTACTTTAAAATGCATTTATGCCTACATATATACTTTACTTGCCAATTTATAGGCCACCCTATTATGCTTTTTATCAGTAGGGATGTAGCGAACGTCGAAAAAAAGTTCGCGAACATATTCGCGAACTTGCATCAAAAATGCGAACGGTTCGCAAACGTCGCGAACCCCATAGACTTCAATGGGAAGGCGAATTTTAAAAGCTAAAAAAGACATTTCTGGCCAGAAAAATGATTTTAAAGTTGTTTAAAGGGTGCAACGACCTGGACAGTGGCATGCCAGAGGGGGATCAAGGGCAAAAATGTATCTGAAAAATCCATTGTTGACACAGCGCTGCGTTTTTTGCTGTAAAGGGCAGAAATCACACTACATTTCTAAACCTGTGTAATAAACTGCTTTAAAACGTCCGGCGTCTACATGCCAATCAAGTCGTGTAAAGGTTACAGCCTGTTCACACGCAAAGACGAAACGCGGCGCTTACTGCAGCGCAAAAAAACGCAAAGAGCTTTAATGAATGATACCGTCAAGTGAGCAAATAATAGTTGTTAATTACTAGTTGAGCTTGTCACCTCCAGGATGTTCGTCCTGTTGGTGGCAATATTTCTGTAGTGGTGTGTTTAGCAGAGCACTGCAGTAGAAGGTAGATTACTAGCCAGCAAAGCTACCTAACCTAAAATGTCCATCAAATCCGTGCAGACTTCTGTCCCTCCGATACAGAGCAGTATCAAGTAGATTACTAGCCAGCAAACTTACTATCAACTGTCCCTCAAATCACTAACAGCTCTCTCCCTACACTAGCTCTTCCAAGCACACACAGGCAGAATGAAAAAACGCTGCAGGGCTTCAGTTTATATATGGAAGGGGAGTGGTCCAGGGGGTGTGGGGGTGGTCCAGGAGGGAGAGCTTCCTGATTGACTGCCATGTATCTGCTGGTCTGGGGTGAGAGGTAAAAAAAAAGCGCCAGCTAAGGCGAACCCAAAATGGCGAACGTCGCGCGACGTTCGCGAACATTCGGCGAGCGCGAACAGTCGATGTTCGCGCGAACAAGTTCGCCAGCGAACAGTCCATGACATCCCTATTTATCAGTGTTTTACTAATTAAATATGTTATTATTCAAAATTTACTAATGTTTGATCTTACTTCCACTGCATATATTTTTGCACAAAGATTGGTTTGGGATTTTACGATTGGAGTAGACTATTGAATAGCAAGAGATATCTGAAAGACGAGTCCACTCTACATGAAGCAGACATAATTAAGACTAATACTTTCGTAAGTATCTATGAAAACTAAGTCAGTCAGATATAGTCAGATATGTATGTACATATTTGTGCCTGAAATCAGTCAGATAAATACCTGCACCTGAAATCACTGGTGGAGTCACAAGTATTTATGCAGTTTACATTGATATAATGAAGTAAAACATTGCATGTAGTTGCATCACCTGTTCATAACAAGTCATAGGTTCTTTCTTAACTTATACTTTGCTATAATATTTTGCTATAAATTCTATGGCACGCTTAGTGCTGTGAACCCCATACCATGAATATAACAATGTTTTCTGTGCTGGAACTGCACGAACAAGTGGTAGATATCACAGTTATGGTTTCATTGAGTTTAGTTTTCTCAGTTTTTACTTGGTACAAAAGTAAGAAAATAAATATTGATCAGTCACATTCTCCAAAACACTGATGAGAAAGTAGAACTGCTGTTTTATCAGGGCCAAGCAGGGTATGAAATATAGTAAGCCAATATTTTCGTTTGAATATCATCACACGAATCTCTAAACTCACCTCACACAATGAGGAGCTAACTTTTTTGTTAGCATTCAAAGCACAGAAAGCATTCTGGGGAAGAGGAAAGAGTTATGGTGTTTTGATCTAAAATTCTTCAACTTGCAAACAAGTTTAATGTTTGTTCCTTGTAACTCGAAGGCATTACTGTCAGCTTTATTTTTATCTAAAATGTGTTGAGATCCAGATGTGCACAGGAAAAAGAGGATAAAAATATAAACACTGGAACCTTTCAATTTTGGTCCCCCCTTCGCAAAAGAAAAAAAAAATAATTTTCATCCCCAATAACAAAATGAGCATTGTTCTGCTGTGCAATAAATTATGTTGTTTAAATCAATAGCAATAATGTACTGCAGAGCAGATCATAAAAAGTTTTTATTACACAGAGAAGAACAGGGAGAATTTATTGCCATCAAAAGCATTTGGTCAAAAAAAAAGTGGCATCACTGCCATTTAGCTCACATGCTTCACTTTTTCAGAAGAAAAGAACCCAGTGCTATATCTATTTCATATATGTCATGGAAAATGAAAATGTCCCAGAGAATGTAATAGGATTTAGGATCTGTCTCTTTTTGTTAACCAACTAATAAATAGCAAAAATAAAAGCCCAGGCATATCAATAGCTGTGACAATGAATTCAAACTAATTTATACAATTACAGCAACAGGTTGTTTTTTAAAAAATATATTTTGTATGTAAAAATCAAATGTGGGTGTATATACAGCACAGATGCTACCAAATATATAACATATTACAGAAGTATTTTTTCAATACATGACAGATTTACCAGTTGCATATTAAAAGACCTGCTGATGCTACTAAATATGCAAAAATGCCACAGATAGCAGATTTATTTTCTACTGAGTGTAGGTTGCGGATTAGTCAATAGAAGGTAATGCAACTCAGTGCATCAATATCTTCTTGTATATTTTAGGTGGTGCATATTTCTTTAAAAAACCCAATCATGAAAAAATCTCACATAAAGAAAAAAACAAAAACAATGCAATTAATGCAAAAGATGCATTTTTGTTTTCTTCCATTAATTCATACATTAATGCATCATTAATGCATGATATTAACTTACCCTAAGGGGGTTATTTACTAAAATCCTCAAATTTCTTGAAACCACTTAGATGAAAAATTTTTACCATATTTATCAATAAATTAACTCGAAAAAATTTGGTGCCTGAAAAAGATTTGATAAAATCATGAAAAAATTTAATTATCTGATTTTTTTTGGATCTGACACCAGACAATTTGGTGATATCTTCCAGTTGTAAACAGGACATCTGCCATTGACTTCTACATGCCCTCTACATGAGATGAAGTGCTTTTTTATTTGGACTTTAAGCAGTTTATGGGTTTAATAAATTATGAACAGTGATGGGCTAATCTCTACGCAAAACAGTGAAAAAATTTGTGAAACGCCAAAAAATTTATGAAACTCCGTAAAGTCAATGGGCGTCAAAATAATTTTGATGCAAGACAATTTTGATGAGAGCAGCAATTTTTATATGTGCTACTATTTTTCCAAATACATTAAAGTCAATGGGCGTCCAAATAATTTTGACGTGGATCAATTTTTATGCGGGCGCTAATTTGACGTGTGACAATTTTTGGCCTGCAAAACCTTTTGTCAGTGATGAAACACAGAAATTCACAGCTAATCCATGCCTGGCGAATTTATTCACCCATCACTAATCACAAAAATTATTTTCTTTTTTCCTGAAAAAATTTAATTTTCTCCTTTAAAAACCCTTATTGTCAGATTTCATTAAGTCACTGTAACAACATTCTTTTCAGCCCTTCCCAGCTATCGTCAGGTGATCCCATATATAGTCAGGTGTCTAATAAAAGTTTGGGAGTTTTACTTTGAAAGCAGCACGTAAGTTGCAGGTAAAACTTAGTTCCTTTTTTAAAATGTATAATAAAGCAATTGAATCAGATGCAATTTGAGAGTAGGACTGGCCAGATATGGGATGACTTTGATGTAGTTGGCCAGCTTAAATTTATTGCAATATATTGACAAACAATCCCTGTTTTGTTTAAAGGGTAAGGCATTTTAGTAGCTGTATGCACAAAATGTCTCAATGTTTTAAATATATTGATAATGGGTTGAGTGCAGAGGACCTTTTGTATTTGTCTATATGTATTTTGTGGTCACAGCCTCATTGCACCCCCGCCTAATGGTTTTAAATTAGTGGCGAGCACAACTTTCCCTTGTTTGTTATAGTTCATATAGGAGTAGTGACCAGCTCCTTGTTGTAGCTCACACCCCTTCCCAACTATAGTCAGGTGATCCCACTGGTGTCTAATAAAAGGGCAACCAAGTTTGGGAGTTTTACTTTGAAAGCAGCAAGTAAGTTCCAGGTAAAACTTAGTCCCTTTTGTAAAATGTATAATGAAGCAATAGACTTCATAATGAATCAGATGCAATTTGAGAGTAGGACTGGCCAGATATGGGATGACTTTGACATAGTTGGTCAGCTTAAATATATTGCAATATATGGACAAACAATCCCTGTTTTTTTTTTAAAGGGTAAGGCATTTTTTAGTAGCTGTATGCACAAAATGTCTCAATGTCTTAAATATATTGATGATGGGTTGATTCTTTTCAAACAGGAAGACTTATATGCAGGACTAATGGTAACTGAAATATTCAGACTATATATGAATAAATACAAAAGGAATATGCCACAGACTGTGTAGTGAGAAAGCCCATAGATTGCTATTAACAACCCCTTAAGTAAAGCAAGAGAGCCCCGCCAACCCCAGTCTTCACTGATCCCCTTTTGGGTCCCCAGAACTGTCTGCTATAGAACTGATGGAGACCCAATATATGGCAGAGGTTGTTCACACAAGAATAAGGGAAAGTGTTTTCAGAGTCAGGTAAAGGCTCTTGGACAGGCATATAAGATTCAAAGTCAGGATTAGGCAAGAGTAAAAAAAGGCAAATAAGGGCTAAAAGGAGAACTAAAACCTAAAAATTAATATGGCTAGAAATGCCATACTTTATACACTGAACTCATTGCACCAGCCTAAAGTTTCAGGTTCTCAATAGCAGCAATGATCAAACTTGTCACAAGGGGTCACAATCTTGGAAAGTGTCTGCGACACACATGCTCAGAGGGCTCTGAGCAGTTGTTGTGAAGCTAAGCTTAGGCATCATCAAAAATTAGCAACACTTGAATTGTGTTCCCAGAATCTGTAAAAAAAAATTGTGGTTTTTATATATATTTCTAAAAAAATGTAAATATTCAAGATTAAAAAAAAATAGATTCCAGTCCCTAACAGATACCTTTATCTGGTGGGAAAAATAAATAAAACACTCCAGATAACGGTTTCTGTGTGAGACTGAAATTCTGAATAATAAAACTTTTTTCTTGCAATTTTGGCAATTCTTTAAATTGTAGATGTGTTGTCCTTGTTCCTGCGCATTATTATTACTACTACAGTGTAATATAACATTTATTCTATTGAGAATATTTGTTTAAATATATTTCAGATTCTTGAAATATATTTATCATATTTTGACTTTGACAGTGTTGTCCCTTTTACTACCTCAATACAGTAGAAATGTTATTTTGAATTGCTTTCTTTTTACAAATGCAAAAGGATCCTTCCAGCCTGTTCTCTGTACTTTTTCAAGGGCGCTATCAACAATGCTTTCATTGAATTCTTTCTCAACATATTGCAATCACATATCTTCACCTACTTCTCAGAAAACTAGTGGCTGACATCAATTTTGTTTCACTCTCTTGAAATGTCCCTTAGGAGATTTTCTTGGAACACTGAAGTACCCAGCTGCATTTTAAGGGTAAAGTATAGCTAGAAATTAATTAGACAATAGCCGATAATATTTCTTATGCATATCTTCACCCTTTTCTGCTTTTGAGATAACAATAAACATGTTTTCTTGTTGAATGTTTATTTTGTGTTAAAAGTCTCACACCAAAGTCTCAATTTGCCTTAATGCATTGGGGTCAATATGGTGGCTAAATTGCATGCATATTTTGTTCGGTACACCACTACATGTGCCATACATTGCTAAAGGACCTCCTATCCACTAGGCTACAACTACTTTCAAAAGAAAAAAGCTCCCATGATGCCAATTTCTTAAAGTGTGTCTGTTTACCTCTGGTAATGGTATCTAATACTAAAGTATCTACTACTTTACTTATCAACACTAAGGGGCAGATTTACTAAGGGTCGAAGTGAAAATTCAAATAAAATTAGAATTTCAATAATTCAAATTTCAAAGTAATTTTGGGCTACTTCGACTATTGAATAGCCCAAAATTCTATTTGAATTGAAAACATTTGAAAATTCGAATTTCAGAATTTTGAAGTACTGGTCCTTTAAAAATCCTTCAAATTCAACGATTCACCACCTAAAAGCTTCAGAATTGCCATTTTAGCTTATGGGGGACCTCCTAGAACTTGTCCTGAAAAATCGAATTTTTTTTTTTAAATAGTTCAATTCTAACAATGAGATCATTCGATTCGAATGAATTAAATTCGAACGAATACACCCATTTTTGATCGATGATGCCCATATTCGATCGAAATTGATGCCCCCAAAAAATTAAATGGTTGAATTTTTATTTTTTTACTATTCGAACTTCGACCCTTAGTAAATCTGCCCTTAGTGAAAAAGACTGGTTGCTGTTAAGTGAAAAAGTATATTCTGCATTTTGTATATTAATAGCTTAGAAACATAGGCACAACTAATAAATTGAACCACCAACAGATAATATCTTGGTGCTCAAATCCATTTGCTTAATGTGGAAGGAGAGGGGAGGATAATGTGATATGTGACTTTTTTGTCTACCATGCTTCTTTTTTGTTGTGCACGAAACTGTCCATGTTTTATTTTTGGAGCCATTCTGCAAAAAATTTCACTGATGGTAACATGGCGAAGAAAAAAACTCACTCATCGCTACTTGTGGCTAAATATTAGGTGCAAACGTCACTTGTACTACAAATGCATCAGAATGATGCCAAGCAGACTGCAAAAATATCAGTTGTGTCTATTTTGGCACATTGGACACAATTGCATTAGGTGCAGCTCAATTGCATCAATAGAATTGCCCCTTTTGCTCCCATAATAAATCTTGAACTCTGGAACCCACGCACCCATTCACCCACTGTAGCCAGGAAAGTGGCTAGGGAAGGGAATTTGTAGCAACTATAAAGGAAGTAGACCATGTGGTCTAGCCCCCCTGATCTTCACTAGGGATGTCGCGGACTGTTCGCTGGCGAACTTGTTCGCGCGAACATCGACTGTTCGCGC
>CM044438.1:96296946-96333043 GCA_024363595.1 Xenopus borealis
CGCGAACCGTTCGCATTTTTGACGCAAGTTCGCGAATATGTTCGCGAACTTTTTTTCTGAAGTTCGCTACATCCCTAATCTTCACCTCTAGGGGCTTTTGCTTCCTCTATACTGTAGTTAAAACAGTGATGATAGTAGCTTGCTATCTCAGCCAATTTCAATAGGGTAAGTAAGTGTGAAAGCAAAACAAATCTTTGTTATTGCTTTAGAATTCAAAAAAAAAGTTTTGTCTATTTTTCTCATGTTGAGAAAAGTATATATAGGTGTAAGAGGAACTTTAAATGTATGCAATTTCACACTGGACTCCAATAAACAACCATTTTGCAGTACGTTCAGATTTCTGGGTGATTTTGAATTTGATCATTCTGCTTGTTTTGTGGAACAATAACCTTATATGATTGATATTTTCCAACATCCCTCACAACTTAATGTGAAATTGAATGACTAAAAAACAATGTCACAAAAGAATGCAAGTTCAAAGAAACTTTTATTGTGCTTTTAAAATATTTTTACTTGGCAAAATGAATGCAAATATAACACAGTTCTCCTGTAAACGACTTGAAAGTTTAAGATGCTTGCTATTTAACAAATAAATTAGTTTTGCTGCTGCCTATGTTTGTTTAAAGATGTAGGAATTTAATTTTTCCTCTCTACAGATATATCATTTCTAAAAGATCCTATATTTTAGGTGCTTGAACAACCCTCTGTATATATTCTGTTTTGGGAAAATAATATGTGGGAAGATTGAAGCAAAACAGTCAATATTTTGGATAAATAATATCATGATTAATAATGGGCATAGGCCAAAATGAATATGGCGATGTAGAATATTTTCCTACTTTCAAAATAACCTTTATATGGGAAAGTTGCTAGATGGTAGATGGTAACAGCTTGATGCATTATTTTTTATATAAAAATAAGGTAAAAACTCATCTGCACCTATTGTTTTTAATCATACCCAATTTAAATGACTGAAATTGCGCTTTTGGCCCAGAGCTGAGTGAGGTGGGTTTCCCAGATGACTGCTTGAGCTGAAAAATCATAAATAAGCCCCATATAAAAACATCATGTTGTTAAAGCAGCTTTTCTTTATGCTGACTTTTGGCAGTGAAATAAAGAGTTCCCTACAGTGCAGTGAAATAAAGAACTCCCTCTGGTGCCATCCTCAAAAGTCTTTTAAAAATGAATCATCAATAAACCAATTAATGTGAATTCACATAAAGGGGTATATCTGTAAAGGCATGAAAATGAGGCTTGCCCCAACCTGTACAGTTTATTTTCAAGGGCATATTTAGCAAAGGGTGAAATGAAATAAGCTCTCCTTCCAACCTTGATAAATTTTACCCTAGAAATATTTTGTAAGTGAATAGAGAGCTGAGGAGTTCCCTACTGGTAAACTGTGACAAACCTTCTGGTATGATATTGAAATGTCCCATAGTTTATATGTATATATATATATATATACACATTTGATTGTTGAAAGCACTCACAGCTCATTCCATCTGTATAAAATAATAAGAATCTTTATTCCACGCTCACATCTACACATTTCAACCCTCAAGGGGTAGTCATCAGGATCATATATATATATATATATATATATATATATATATATATATATATATATATAGCTGCATCCAACGGCACTCACCATTCAATAGTCACAGCTGGGTGCTAACCAAAATAATGGCATATTCAGGATGATGACGACCCTGTGTGGGTTGAAACGCGTAGATGTAAGCGTAAAATAAAGAAACATATACTTTCTATGTGACTGCTGATGAAATCTGCTGTGAGTGCTTTCACTTTTTTGAATATATATATATATATATTTAATTGCTAATATATATTGATTTGATACCTACAGTATTTGTGTATTTGTAAGATCTGCAGAACAGGGAATAGGAAGGAGTTTCCATTGTCTCTTGAAGCACTTAAATTTGTAACTGTACTTTGTATTTGTTATTTTATTGACCCTTGTTCTATTAATATACGTGATATAAATATCTTTTTTGCTAGACCAAAAGTTTCCCTTTACTTTTTAGTAGAATTAAGTGAAAGTCCTTGACTTAATTCTACTAGATGTTTATCATAACCTGGACAAATGATAATCTTCATATACATGTTTCCCTTTGATGACTGCACATACAACACATTAAATAAATGCTGCAAAACAAGCAGAATTATAGATTTTTTTCACACATACTTCAGCACGCTAGGCTATGCATTTTAGAAGTAAAAGCAGGGAGTAATGCACACTGACCCGATACTTTCACAGCCCCTAGCATAATAAACCTGTCTTAGGTTGTTGCTAGAGATGAAAGTTTAATAAATAGGCCATCAGAGGACAAAGCAAGTAGTCAAGAAGATAGAATGGCAATTAGGAGAGAAAACTCTCACGCTTATAAATTACTTTGCTCTGTCTAAATAGAGTTACTTGGCAAAATGATATGCTGCACCCCTACTTAGCCTGCCTATTGATTATAATATAGTTGGGGATGTGGGGCTGCCATTTTAGAGTAAACTCAACTCTTCTGGCTCAGGAAAATTTTATAGGGGTCTCTGGGTTTATTTATAGTTGCTGTAAATATGCTTTTGTAAAAGCAATGAAAGTCTTGAAGATATGCTGATAATGGAAAAATTTTGAAAAGTTTCCTACACCTGCCGGTATTACAAATGTTTTTTAGATTAACATGCACTACAAAACATAATTTTCAAGATTATTTTCACTGTTGATTTAGAAACAATTCAAAAATAGGGCTCTCATCAATTTGGTTTCAAGTTAAAAAAATATATAATATTCTTTTGTGATTGGAACACAAGAGACGTAGAAGAAGTTTTGCCTGATGACAATTTTGAACTTAAAGGCGAACTATACCCCCAAAATGAATACTTGAACAACAGGTAGTTTATATCATATTAAGTGGCATATTAAATAATCTTTCCAAACTGGAATATATATTTAAGTAAATATTGCCCTTATACTCTTGCCTTGAACCATCATTTCGTGATGGTCTGTGTACTGCCTCAGAGATCACCACAATACTACAACTCTAACTGTAACAGGAAGAAGTGTGGAAGCAAAAGACACAACTCTGTCTGTTAATTGGCTCATGTGACCTAACTTTATAGTTTGTTTGGTATGTATGTGTGCACCATTGAATCCTAGGATACTAGGAGGCTGGCCTTATTTTTTAAAATGGCTATTTTCTATTTAGGATGACCCAATGCCACATACTTCTAAAAAAGTAAATCATTATAAAAATGGTTTGTTTACATGAAGCAGGGTTTTACATGAGTTGTTTTATGCAATATATTTTTATAGAGACATTGTTTGGGGGTATAGTTTTCCTTTAAATGCTTGGAATCAATATACTGTATATTATAAAAATGTAGATACTGTTTATCGTAACCTGGACAAATGAGAATATTCATATAGATGTTCCCCTTTGATGACTGCACATACAACACATATAATAAATGCTGCAAAACAAGCAGAATGATTGATTTTTTTCACATTCACTTGTCTGCTTTATTATTTGGTTTCTGGGTGAGTATATAGTATCTTTCCAGTATAACTTTTTTGGTAAACAACGCAAGATGTTTATTCGACAACTAGATTGCAAAAAACAATGATCACTGATCAAGGACCCATTACCTCTTCTCTGTTAAAACACACAAGATTTTACCAGCATATACTGGTGCCCCACAGCACCATAATGTCATATGTTTATTAGTAATTCGCGAATCACCAAAAAAACGAGTCGCGCGTCGTTTCTGACGCGACGCGTCGGAAACGACACGACGCGCGTCAAAAGCGTCCCGCGACTCGTTTCGCGAATTTTTCGCCGGTTCGCAAATTTCTCTAGAAATTCGCGAATCTTTCGGCGAAGCGAATCGCGGGAGATTCGCCCATCACTAATGTTTGTTTAATTTATTTCTGGCTATTATTCATATCAGACCACATCCATGTTCACTAAGCCATAACCTCTGCTGGCTGTTGATAAGGGGACTTTGACACAAAAACATGTAAACAGCTGATGATAAAGATATAGTCCTAAGGCTTGTGGGAACACATAAGTGGTTTTTTCACATTAAAAGAAAATTCCAGTGGATGGTTAATGTTTTTAGGACCAGACAATAGGTACAATTATGCATGAATGTTTTATAACAAAATAATTTACATATCCCTCTTACAATTCATTATTCTTATTTCTGCAGGTCAATTGCATTGTACATACAGACAACCTTGGCAAATCAGACACAAAAATGCTCCACCTAGAACTAAATTAGTCCCTTAGTTTATATTTTATTATATATTTATTTTTAAATTTCTCTTTCTTTTAAACTGCCTTCTCTTCACTGTAGATAACAGCTCCTTTCCACCTGACCGATTTAGGCTGATAAGAACTTTTTAGAGCCTGCTAAATCAATTCTTTTTCATACATTTTTAATACACTGACACTATCTAACATCAATCCCTATTATCATATATTGTAACATGACCAAATACTTTACTTTGCTTATTATTAAGAGAGTGGTTGAGTGCAGACTAAATAACTAGTGATGTGCTTAAATGGCCATTTAGCTTTAACAGAAGATGTTTGAAACCATGGAAAAATTAGCAAAACTTTGAAATGTTGGTGAATTTTGTCGAACTGCATTTTTTGAGTTAAAATAAATGCATGACAAAACTGTAATACTGCCATTAGCATTTTCCACAGGGAAAAATACTTATTTTGTTAATGCAAATGCACAGTTTGTTGGAATTTATTCCTATAGAGCACAAAAAACAAAATAGAATCTCTGCTATTTTAGTACCAGCAATGATAGATTTGTTTCCATTGTATGAAGCAGAGCACTTGGTGTCATCTGTGGCACCCCCAAAAATATTTTGCAAGTACCTGTACCAATAGCCTGACAGCTGCTGTACTGAGAGCAAGGCACAACTCTTTGTGTAATATTGTAGGAACCTTAGGGATCAACCAGCGGGCAAGATGGGTGGCCTATTAATAAAAATTAATATTTTTTTAAGTTAATTAAACATGAAACCTTACCACAGTCAAATGTGTTCATTTATTCAAACATTTTAATAACTTTATTAAATATAACTGTGAAAATAACTCAAATTCATATTCCACATTTCAACAGGTCAAACTCTAAAAAAAGGAAAAACTGAAAAAAAAACACTTACAATTTCCCCAGGAGAACTCTCAGTTTTCCAAGAACTTGTGAGCTTTTGGAAATTTTACTTTAGATTTTTTCTGAATTTTTACGCTTAATAATAACAATAAATAACAATAGTTTTGGAAACCCTAATTCACATAGTGACAACGATTTGAATCCCTGTAAAAATTTTAATTTGGACATTGATAAATAAGTCCTTGAGTTGGGAAAATGACCTAGTCAATGAAGGTTATAAAAGGGTTAATATGAGCTGCAAACGTACCACATCCTACTGTCCAATTTTAGAATTACATACAATGAATACTATATCAAACAAAACAATGTCCTTTAGCAATTCTTATTTGTGGGTAATGGAGCACTTACATAAAATACCTCAAATATACTTTTCTGCTTTCTATAGAGGGAAAAAATGTTAATTAGCTCTTAAAATACAAGATGATGTTTCTCAATTAGAGTATTATAAATAAACGTACCCAAATTAAGATTACATTTTGTAACACACCAGCAAGACTATTTATTTTTTGACAATAACTTGTTTATGCTGCGGTAATTTCTCTAAGTGCTTTGAAGTGGCATTATCAGAAATGCATAATGCTGTACAAGCAATTAGTTATGACATATGGTAGAGGCCCAATTCTTTTTAATGAGTTGCAAATTGGTTAGAACCGAGCACTTCAGAGAAAATAACATTAATACTTTTTTCACAGTTTACCAGTAAGAAACAGGGCCATGCAGTAAAGTTTCTGAAATTCCTTCCAACTATCAAAAGGAAAAGCAAACATAACTAGCAGAAAAGGTTGGCTGAAGGAGAAAGTCAACACAAGGGATGTGTCCATATTGCACTTTTCAATATATAGCTCCCAGTATCCCCTGACAGCTGTTTTGGGTTCTAGTTAAACTACAGCTGAAGAGTAGCTAGTGGTAGTATGTTTCTGTTCAATATATTAATTAAAGTTGGTTAGGCCTAATCTATTGATTAAATGTTTATTTTCCTTTGAGACAAATCCTGCACTGGATTAATTCTGGCATTTTCTTCTTCTAAGCTGCTCTGTGCTGTACTGATGGACATAATACATTAGTGACTTTCTGTTTCCTAGGTAGGGTCAATGGCTTTTTATTATGTAAAGTGCTTACAATGTAATCCTCTTTGTAACTAACTGACAGTTAATTTCACATTGTATCTGCAGTCTCATGATTTTTACATGTTAATCAAGTTTGGAGATCCATGGAAAAAAGAGGTGTATGCTATATCTGTACATTGACTGACCAAAAATTGTGCTATTCTGCAGATGTGCAATTGTAGTATTTGGAGTATTTCTTGTACTGCTCTCAGGCAGGATCATACACAGGAAACTCAGAATAGCAATGTAAAGGCGCACCCAGGAACAAGGCTAGCTTGACCTATAATCGGGCAAAGTCTCTAGGCCGAAGGCACCCTTAAATAGGTTGAATATTGGCGCCAAAGGACGCAGACGTGATTACGCATGCACACGTTTATGCCGGCGCATATTGACGCACGCGCCATCTGAACGTGCGCTGGTGTTCCGGCGCAGGCGTGAATTCGTCCCAATCCTTACAGATATGAAGCTTTGGAAGACTCTTGTGTCAGTGGAGTGGTATTGCTTTGTAGTGTGCATATTGGTGTTTCTGGGCAATACCTTTCTTTCAGTATATGTTTCTATTATTTCTCTATTTCTACTATTCTGTATATATTTCTACATTTCTCATAGCAGACAGTTGTAACTGGGCTGTATTAGACCAATAAGTTTAATGTCCCTCTATGTCCATAGAACATGGGCTACATTTGACTCTAACACTTAAGGCAGAGCCTTCGATAAGTGGAATAGATGACGGTATGGGGTAGTGCAACTAAAACTCCCATAGGCTACTGTGCATAAAAAAGAGAAATAAAGGACGCCAGGAGGTTCTTCCAGTAAAACAGAAGAGGAACAGTTATTTACACAGTAATACTGTAGATGATGGACCAGCAGAGGAAATACTCACATCCATAAAGACAAATGTATATAATCAGCAGATCTCTAGAATAGTGATGGGCGAATTTATTCGCCAGGGGCGAATTCGCGGCGAATTCCCGCGATTCGCCGCTGGCGAATAAATTCGCGAAATGTCAGGAAAAATTGGCCGCAAAAAATACGCCGCCAAAAACGAGTCGCGCGTCGTTTTTGACGTGACGCGCCGAAAACGACGCGACGCGCGCCGAAAACGACGCGACGCGCGCCGAAAACGACGCGACGCACTATTCATTTTGCGAATCGGCGAAGCGAAACGCGGCCGTTTCGCCCATCACTACTCTAGAATGGTACAGTAAAGACAATGTACTGTAACTACCAGGGGAAGTAGTCAAGTAGTACAGTACAACCCATTAGACAGACATACCGGATCCTGAACAGTGAAGTAATAAGTCCCTTCTCTGTAAGCAATCTTATAGCCTAAGGGCTATGATCCTTGTAGGAGCACAGGCTGCTCATGCTATTTAACTTTCCTTTCTTACTCTACTAGAAAAGTTAGGATCCTATCTCTGACATAATTCAAGGGGTCCCTGCTCTGAAACTTATCTCTAGTAGTACAGGTCCCTCTAGGGCAGAATGGCTTACTGGGCCTTGGTGGAAAAATCCAGCTGGGTCAGCAACTAAAAGCCAAAGAGGAAGATCCACCCCTAACTAAACACTATGTTAAAGTGTGGCAGGAAGTGGTCACAAAGCATCTTGCCCAATAACTGTGATATGTAATTTACAACTAGATACATGGGCATCCATCCAGCAGCTAGGGGGATGAGGAAGTGCAGGGATTTAAAACCATAGGGAATAATAACTCTATGTGTCCCTACACAATATAGAAGAGAGTTTTATTGCTCACACAGTGAGGACTATATGCTATTGCCCTATTTACAGATTCAGCACGATGTAAGGCAATTGGACACATATATTACCACCAGACATTAAGTTCAGAAGACATATATGGTGGAGGTGGCTCTATTGGTTTAGTGCCAGCCAAATTAGTGCTGGCACTAAACCAATAATATATACAAATATATATTATTCAGAATGCTTGGGACCAGAGATTTTCTGAAAAAGAGATTGTTCCATACTTTGGATTATCATTTCATAAAATAATTCTAAAAATCATTTAAATAACCCACTAGGATTGTTTTGCAACCATTATAGATTCAGGCAGATTTTTTAGGATCGAGCACATGGTGCTGTTTTATTATTAGAAAGCAAAAGGAAATATGTTTTAAGGAGAATTATCTGGCCTTTCTGTAATTCAGAGCTTTACGAAGAAAAAACCCACACCTGCACTGTTACTCGAGCAAACCAATATTGATATGACGGGTATCTTTCTGCAGTTATTTTTAAAAGGAATTTAGAGATGTCAGTAGCAACACTGGAACATTTGAAAATGGCAGTTTTGCTAATGTTTCACAAGTGGCCCTTTAAAAAAAATTTTTTTCATGTTGCTTCAATGGTGTCCTACTAAATGATTTTCAATGGCAACATAGTCTTGCTGAAAAACAAATCTATGATAACATCTAAAAGCCAACACCAAAAATTAGCCTTAAAAATGGGTATGCTACTGTATAAACCTAAAACCACATAGACCAGAAGTCAGTTATGGATTCCAAAAACACAACATATTTTGCAGGGATTTATCCTACCCTGCTGAGAAAAGCATTGTATGAGAGATGATCAAAGATTATTCATAGGCAAGGCTCATAAATCAGAACTTCTGTGAACGAAGTTATACCATCATAATATTACACATGATCCTCTTGAGATAAATACAACAAAAACACCTTCCCCCACCTAAAAACACATCCTGGACATAATATTGCATTACAAAACAACTTAAAAAGTAAACACAGTTAATACTAAGGTATATATTTTACCATTTTGTGAATTGTACTGTCAGTCACTATTTTTTCTTCACTGTGTTTCACCCTGTTTCTATAAACCATTTGACACAGGCAGCACGTTCCCCATCATTTCCTAGATTACACTGTCATTTACTAGACTATAGACTCTTAAAGTGGCATAGAAATGATTATTTTTGAAACCAAGACCATGTGAAGAATAAATGTTGCCTGACTTTATCTTAAAAAATTGCAAAACATTTTTTGCATTAGAGATTCAAAATTTAGCAGAATGCCTTTTTTTATATTCATATCTTTATATACACATCTTATTTATAATTTTATATGTATTTGAAGTAAACAGTCAAATACACTACAACACAGCCATTCCCGGGAGAATACAAAAACGTCTTCTCATTTCTAATGTCGAGAGTCTGACATTAATGTGCTGAATGTTCTGTAGTAAAGAATGCATAGTGTAGACTGTCAAGGTTGAGGTTGTATGCTCTGGAGAAAAGGCTCTTGTGGGTGGACATTATTGCTCTTTACAAGTACAGATGAATCCAGTTGGATTTGTGGGTTTAATGCATTATGACTCGGAATTAACTGAAGAAACTGTGCCATCTTAACTCATTTAATGCATTTAACCTTTTCATTAGCATACCAAAGTGCCATTGTTTTCAATGGTGAACTCTTTCATTTGACGTGATGCTGTGACAAAACTTTCTGTGTTAAATGGGATAAGTGGGACATCTGGGTTTAGTTATTCTGTGTCAAACACACAAACCAAAATGGCTTCATCTGTACATCAGAGAAAATTATAGACAGATACTAGGAGATCATTCTGTACATCAAAAAGATCAAGGAACTAGAAGTCACATCTTCGGACTGGATGAACAGAAATTTTATTTGAAGCAGCATAGATGGTTCTTTGCATTGAGGACAGTGAGGTTGTGGTATGCCCTGCTAGATGATGTTGTGATAGCTGACTGGGATGAGCTAATTTCTCCGTGTTTTGCAGTGGAAATGATGCCCATAGACTTCAATAGGAGAAAAAAATGTGTTGCAAAAAATGTGTCACCCATAGACTTTAATCCATTTCAGCAAATTTTTGGCAAATCGAAACGGGTTATATTCGCCCATCCCTAATGGCTGATACCTTAAAGAGTGGATTGGTTGATTTCTGGAGCAAATATAATATCCAAGGCTATTGTGATCTTAAGAATTACAGTTAGTTTAGTATAAGTATTGCTATATATAGTTTATATAAAGTATAAGGGGCAGATTTACTATTGTTCGAATTTCGAATTAAAGAAAATTTTAAATTCGATCATGTGAATAGTGAAGGAAGTAAAATTCTTTGAATCCTATCGAATTCGAAGGATTTTACCGCTATTCGAACGATCGATTAGGAACATTTTGATCGTTCAATGAAAAATTTGATCGATCATTAAACGTTTAAATTGAACGATTTTAACCCTTCGATCACAAACAACTTTAAAACATACTGTATATGGGAGCTTCCCATAGGGTTTTAAAGCAATTTGGTAGGTTCGATCTGGCGAACTGGCCTATCTAATTTTTTTTAAAGGGGAAGTACTTTAACCATCGAATATTCAAATATTCGAATACAATTAAATTTGAATATTCGAATTATTCAAATCAATCGAATTTTGAAAATTCGATGGTTGAAGTTGCCTCATTTGCATATTTGAAATTCGAATTTGAATCTTTTTGATCGAATTTCTAATCCTTCCTGTGAATTTGGCAAATCTGCCCCTAAGTGTGTGTACATAAATCTGTATCTGGATGTGTATATATATTCACTGGAGGTTGAACTTTGGACTTTAATGTTTCAACTTAACTATGTAATTTGAACTTACAGGGCCAATGAAATATTTTTAGGAGCCCCAAATCTCCAGATAGAAAATCTGTTTTGCAAATATATATTGAAATTTATATTCAGTTAATATTACTACTCAGGCCTCTGTAGGGCTGTCTATGTTCCTGGCTCAGAAGTTCAGAGTCTGCTTTGAGTCTTAGGGCTACATACCAAGCTATATTTTTTTATTTGCTAATTTGCTAATTCCATAATATTAAAACATTCAATATAAATAAAATATTTTATAGTAACATAGTTAATCAGGTTTTATTTCTAAAGAAATTTATTAAAAAATGTTTTCAATGGAATAGGTATCTGCTTGAATCGACTGATTTGAATTTTTAGCGCATTTGATTTGAAGTTTTTCCCCCAAAATTTTTTTAAATCTCCACCAATTGACTCCCTATAAGTTCTAGAAGGTTCTCCATAGGCTAAAACAGCAATTTGGCAAGTTTTAGATGGTAACTGGTCAAATTTGAATATTTAAAGAGACAGTACATGATACATTACAAAATTATGTTTTTTTGCAAATTCAAATCAAATTTAGTTAAAAGTACACAAAAATTACTAGAAATTAAATTTTTTTAATTAGAATTTTCATTTTGACCCTTGATAAATCTGCCCCTTATAGGTTCTTTTTTAACTTTTTTTAGTTCTTCATGCTATCAGTTTCCCTCTTGTTAATCCCTTAAAAACTTTTCATTGTGACTATTGGATCAAGCATTCTGACCACTAACCACACTGTTGCATCAGTTATTTTATTTTATTGATTTGACTAATTTTATTAGAATTTTGTGATTTTTATGCTTGCATTGTTGTTCTTTACATTTTTTAGCATCACTTGCACTTTGATCATTTGGAGTATAAACACATTTGTAGCAATTTTGGATTTGTCAGAAGGTGTACTTTCCAAAAATGTTTGGTTTTGTGGGGTCTTTTGCTGTTAAGAGAGTCTTGTTGCACATAATAAGCAGTTGCCAAACTTAGAAAAGTTTTGCGGCTTGGTGCTTTGGAGTAAAAAGACACACATTCCTAATTTGGATTCATGGAATGTGTACTTTCTGAAAATATATGGTTTTCTGGGGTGAACTTTTTTCTGCAACTGCTTATTATGTGCCACAAGACCCTCTGCCTTTGCCCCCCTCAAAATGATGTAAATGTGTTGATTTGCAGTATCTGGAATTATAGTTCAAATATGGCCCCTATATGTCACATACTGAGGTAAACCAATGCATATTAAATTTCAAACTATTCAGTGGACTCCTGGTGTTTTACATTGGTACCTAATGATGTGTTGGAGACACAATGCTGTAGACTGGAAGCTTTGAGGTAATTTTTCAAAAAATTCATCAATTTCTATAAAAAATGATAACTTTAGGATAGAATTGCAACTTGGTAGTTTGGCATACAGGGATATTTCCCTAAAAGAACTCCATGTCAGTATGTATCAAGATAGCCCTTGCTCCCATTAGAAGGACCCTCCCCAAGCCTTTAGATGACCAACCACACCCACTTACCGGCGTCTTTTTTTTTCCTTCTCTTTTGCTTTTGTCTATGCTCAAAAATTGGAAGTAAAATTTTCTTTTTAACCTTGGGAAAGCATTAGGCCTGCCCTGAAGGCATCCTAGGGACAGGGGTCCCCAGCACACTACCTCATATCTGGAGTCTTCTGAGCTTCAGCTTTCGGATCAGGTAAAGCAATGGTGTGCAATGCTTGCTACTCCTTGTCTGCCTGTGTTTTAGTTGCCTCTCTATACTGCTGTCAGAACTTTTGGTGGCAAGTGCTTGTCCCCCATCTGAGTGCCCTCCTGACCTGCCCAATTGGCATCCGGTGGCAGTGGTGTATGTGGCCCCCTACACCCCATTTTTTATGGATGAGCCAGGGAGGTGGCAGTTAGTTTAGGTACAAGTAGTTAGAGGCCTGAACCTTGCTGCCTCCTATTACTTTTGTTTTCTTTCTTTTATGTTTTAATGGAGGCAGGTTATGGCCAACTGCCTCCCTCAGCAGTTTTTCCCAGGGGGGTAATTAAAATGATAAAATCAAAAAAGACAAAAAACAAAAGTTGCTCTGTAGGCTCCAACTGATATAACAGCAACTTGGGCCCGGACAGGAGGCACTAACACTAATTAGCCAATTTGCCTCTGTATAATCTCAGCATTTGCTTTTGGTTAGCTATGCATTTCTTTTTTGCATTTTTTAGCTATGCATACAGCAGCTGAGTGCTGACACCAGCTGAATCTAATCAAGTGATTCCAGGGCAACTCCCAGGTACAGCAAGGGGAGATGACCCCACCCACTCTCTAACTCAGAAGACTAGATTGCTGCTTCAGAAGCCTCAGGTAAGTACTGCGATGTTCATTAACTAGTGAGGTCGATATTCCTGTTAATCGTGAACCTCCTAATGGATGCAGAGGGTGTCCTAAAATATGTGGCAGTAAGGGGTCTGCTTACAGCCTTGCATAATAAACAGCAGGTAAGGAAAGTGGCTATGTGCTGATCTGCAGTGTATTAAAGTTTAACTGTTTGCATGCAATGTAATCATATGCTTACCTGCACTGGCTTGATTCTGGTTGCTTGCCCACCTGAAACTAGTAGCACCAATTCAAATAGTCAAAAGTGCTAGCATGCTTTACATCAGTAGGCCCATTGAATATGGATCTCTGGGTAGCTGCTAGGTTCTGATATATGCTTGCTCCAAACAGCAGATAATCAAAAATGGTATAATACATGTTGCTGTGATTGTATCCATGAGCTCCTATTTTGTTCTTCTGGTTTCAATGTATACTGACAGCGTGTACAACGAGTCTTACTTTCAAATGATGGACAAATAAAGATTTATGATATTTTAAAATCGGAGTGTGGTTAAATTAAAAGACCTCCACCCTCAGGAAAGGCCCTTAAAGTGAAAGAGTAAAAAAATGTTCAAAAATGGTCTAACAGGAGGCAAACGTGCAGTTATTATGTTATTAGGTCAAAGGCTTGGGGACGGAATGCAATTAAAAAAATTGGGGAAATCAACCCTTGATGTTTTGATACGTCCTGTGTAGTTTGAATATTCCATTTGGTAAAATATTTTTTTGTAATTGCAGTTAATTATTAACTAAGAAATCAGCTCTTCTTTATAGATTTTGCTACAGTTGTAGGACTTTTCAGGTGTAGTTTGAATTTGTGGTAGATGTGGGAAAATTAAGAAAGGAAAACTCATTCAGACAAGTGATTGATTAACACACCCAGGACACAAAGATTTATGATACTCCCCAAGCCTACTACATTTTTATTTATATAGCGCTTGGATTCTTGCCTAGTACAGAAGAGTAAGATCTCGATAATTTACTCCTACGAACTCCTACTGGCAAATGGTGGATGTTATTCAAAAAGTATATCCCTCATTCCCCCTGAATTTAGGGCACTATGAAACATTGGAGTAAACAACCAGCTCAGGGTCTTATACTAAAACACAAAACAGAGATATACATTTGTGCAAATTCATGTGTAGACCAGCATGCTTCACTTAATATATATATAGAAAAGTTCAACTTAAGAGTAAAATATTAATTAAGATATTTTTTTAAGGAATATAAGAACAACAAGCTTATGAAGATGCAGATTTCTCTCAATATTCACAAACAAGTGTCTCAAAGCTAATGCATTTACTATGTGTTTATATTGCCAGTGGACCTGCAACAGAGCTCACTCACATTAGACCTGCAGACTAGTAATTTACATAGCCCAAAGACCCTTCTAAGACATTCCTATACGTATGTGTATGAGATCATTTGATTCATGAACAACATTGCAACCTGCCACCTGTCCTGGCCATGCCCTGTTATTGACCTCTGCTCTACATACCCTGACTTCTGGCCAGTTCATTGGACTCCACCTTTGCGTGATGCTTGTCCTTACCTCAAGCCTAATTATCTGACTCTGCCACTGCTTGAATTCTGGCAATTTTATTAGCCTGCCTCAGTCAGTTGCTGGTCCTGACATTTGGCCTGTGTTTGTTGCAGCATCACAATGAGCAGATACTATTCCTTGTCACTTCAGCAGACTGTTCAAGGAACCATTTTTCAAAGTTATCCAGCATACTAGCTTCAGTCGAATTATAGTTAGATTGTTATTCTAGAAGCTGCTGATTTTGAATAAAAAATAATAATAGTTATCACAGCATCATTATAATATGCATATTATACTGTTCAGCTACTGAAAAGACTTGTGCCCAAAATGTAATAGTAAAAAGATGCAGACTGAGTGTGTGGCTCCATTAAATTATGTAAATAATTTGGTTATAAAGGATTCAGAAAAAAGCAAATTGGCTTAATCAGTTCTTGCTTATTGTATACAACCAGAAGTGAAGTCAGACTTTCGAAACCCATTCTGCACAGTTAGCTAAACTCAATCAAGTCAGGAAGGGAAATTTTTAATGGACCTAGGGGTACTTGTAGATAATAAAAACTGAGCTGTAGATAGTAATGCAAGTCATCAGTTGCAATGATAAATAAGGTTTTGAACTGTATTAAAAAGGGTAAACATTTAGAGGAGAGGGCAATTATTCCCCTTTATAAAGCACTGGTAGAGCCCACATGTAGAATATGTTATGCATTTTTGGTCTCCAGTACTCAAATGGAATATTTTTGAATTAGAAAGAGTCCAAAGAAAAGCAACTAATCTGGTTAATGTAATGAAAACTCTCAGTTATGAGGAATGGCTGACCAAGTTGTTTACTGTGGAAGAGATGCTTATGCTGTGATATGATAACAATGTTTAACTACATAAATGGATCATATAATAAACTCTATGATGTTGTAAACACCATCTAGCATACACAAGGGCATCCACTGAGATTAGAAGATGGATGTATATATTAAATCTTAATATTTAAAAATAGAATATTTTTATGGCGAGAGTTGTGATTTTTTGAAATACCCCCCACCAAGAAAAATTGGAGAGGCTTTCGATGATTCATCTTCCCCTAGATCAATTAGTGGCAAGTAAGAATAGTGCCGTAACAGACATTATGGGACAGCAGAAGAAGCAGTGCATGGCTGTATGACAAGGGCTTGCCCTCTTGAATGAAAAGTTAGATGTCTAGACGTCTGATGAATCATGACATAGACATGGAATGTGTGAGATGCTTGGAAGATCCCCTGTGTGATCACTTTCTTGCTAAATGCAATTTTTGAAAGCTTGTCTGTTTCATTTTTCACTATATATCAGACTGTAGCCTCAAACTAGAACAACGTTAATGCAATGTATTATTGACATTGAAAAGACTAATATAGTTTATGTTGATACAGTATATGTAATTATGTAAACAATAATACATTACTGTACCTCCAAGAGTTGCTGAGAGAAGAAAATGAGTCCCATACTTCTTTATAATGTTATCAGTGATCTGTTGCAGGGAGGGTCTTCTTCCCAGAAGTCTTATGTTGCGAAAGAATTCAGGAGCAAGAGGCAAAGGTGAACCAATAAAATTTCTTCTTTCAACTGCAAGATTGTTTACCTTCCAGCGCCCAAACTCTCTGAAAATAAAAAAGAAAATGTTTAGTATTTAGAAAAGGTGTAATGAATACATTACTGAATAAACCTTACAATTGACAGATGTTTGAGGTTATTGTAAGATTTTAGCATGAGTACAAAGTAATTATGCAATAACTCTGCTAATCTCATTTATCCTGTCACTACTGATTTGAGCACATATGGAGCAATGATGAATAAATCAATTTACCATCTAAAGGAATGACTGTGCAAGAAAAATCCCCCTTCATAGTGATGCTCAACAAAAAGAAAATGAAACAGCTAGGCTCTCTACAGTTCAGACGAGAACATTTGATAAACTTTATGGAATAAAAAACAAATTAAATAAACTGTAAATTCTACAAAAAAATCACAAGAAAAAATTAGGTACTGACTTGCAGCCAGCAAATTGAATACTAATATCTACAATACTAAAGTAAAATAAAGTTCTATTCCCTCTGCAACAAATAAAGGCAAAACCATCTTGAACTTCAGTCCTTAGAGAATGTTCTTCTTATCCAGGGAATATGGGGAGAAGAACTAGTTTGGTGCACCTGACTACTTCTTCATAGGGAAGTATGCCAATTTGTCTTTGTCAGGGGACTGATCACAAGGTGCAGGTTGCTCCAAGCACTTTTATAAACAGAAATGTTTTAAGAAGCATTTATATCCAACTGAAAAAGTCCCTCTGAAGCAAATTGTTATTGTATATTCTTAAGTTTCCGCATTTTCAAAGCATAAAATATAGAATCATTATTTGCTTGAGAGATAATTCACTTATATTCCCTAGTGTGCCATGTGCTTTTATGTGAAAAAAAGGAAGTATAGGAAACATGTAACTGCAATGCTAAGAGCAATTTTTTAGAGGAGTCTACACATCAGTTCAACCCCATAGCCCTTTTACTGCTGACATCTTTAAACCTGGTGAAAGCAAGGATAGAACTTAATTTTACTGGTAAGCAAGGTACTAAAGAAAAACATACTAAATTAACCTTTTTTTTGCTGAGGCTGCTCAACAATTGCTTATATAATAAAACATGAGTTTTGGGCAATGTATAACTCAATTTCAGTGGCTTTGTATATATCCTCCTGACTGACCTTAGATCACTGGGCCTTTACATCATCCCTTACAAGAATGGCAGGTTTAATTTGTTAAATAACTTATCAAAATCAATGAACAACAATGAATTGCAACTCTGATAACTCTATATGAAGCACACTTCAAAAGGAATTGTACAGTTTGCTACTTCATTAAGGGGCTGATTTATCAAGGGTCAAATTTCGAAGTGGAAAATACCTGGAAATTCGACCATCGAATTGAAATACTTCAACTTCGATTATCAAAGTCAAAGTTTTTTTCAACAAATTTGGCTATCCTACGGTTGAAGTAAAATAGTTCTATGTGCACACAACAGTTAATTTTCTGCCAACAAATTTTCTCCGCAGTTTCACAAAAACATTTTTACATTAGCAACAAATAGCACAGATACATTTTATAAAAACTGGGAAAAATTGTTATAAGTTATAAGACATACAGCCTTGTTGTAAGATGTATGATGTGACTGTGTTCGAGGAGTGCATACCTACCCCCTCCACTCCCTTCTCCCCACTATCCTTTTCTTTGTCTTTTTTACTTTTAAAGGTTATTTTTTTTTAGCTATTGCTCTACTGTTAAACTAAACTTGAAATAAAGAAACACACTCAAATTAGAGGGCTGTACCATTGACTGATCCATGGTACATCAGGACTATGTAAATTTAGGATTTAAGAAAACAAGTTACTACCTTTTTAAAAATTGACGATAGTCAAGTTCTTTAACACAACCAAGGGCACCAGCTTGCATGGACACATACATGCATGCTTCTACTGAAAAGTTGAAGGGGTTATAGCCCTTTGGACCTCATGGAAACCAAGGCAACCATATGGCTATGTTATGTAAGTGACTTGTGACAAGCTAATTTTTCCACCAGGAGACTGGTGGTAAATACAGAGGCCCATTGTGGAGCACATCCACCACTGCTTGATAATTTGTGAGTGTGATTGACATACAAGTTAGAAGACAGGTATTGTGTGAAAGTTAAATTCCTACATATTGTCCCCCACCTACCTGTCATAAATGTAGAACTACTGACAGCACTGTATTCACGGGGGAGGGGATACAACTAAGTTGGAAGGCATGATGCAAAATGCAAAGAAATAGCATTCTGCACCTTGGCTTCCAGTTTGTAAATTACTGTTATACTGCATATTTTGCCATGTAAAATGTGCTGCCTTGTGTACTGGTGTGGGATTTTACTGTATGTTCGTAGTATTCTGGTTTTGGCAATGTTGTAAATACTAAGGTATTCTGTTATCCCATAAAAGAAGCTGGAGCTCTGTATTTACTCACCTTTTTCAATGCACAGGATAGCTGCAGAGCTGTCTGTGTTTAGTTTGTTAGTCACTTATGCCTTGTTGTTTGGTAACAAGGAGGCTATAGATCTAAATGTGCATTGTAAATGGCTATAATAAATTAAGTTCACAGTGCATAACTGCACATACCAGACTTATATACATATATTTCTGCAGTCATGTATCATGCAGAACACAAGGGTCTGATTATGCAGTTTGCATTGTTTTCCCTCTGTGAATTGCTTTATGAAATAGAGTAGAATAATAGCAATCTTTGGCAATTCTGTTACAAAGGTCAAAACCTGTTCATGGTATTGGAGATAAAATTCAAATGTCACTAAACAGAAAGTTTTGTGTAAAAATGGTATTTAGGTTATAGCTTTGAATTAGCTGTTGTACGATTAGCCATAAAACAAGCACCTACATCCTTTGCAGTCCTGCTGAACAGATGGATGGCTGCTTTAGAAACAAATTAAATATTGCAATTAAAACTTTTACCTCTGGCAAACAACTGACAAAACACATAAACTTCAGTTTTATATCTGAAATCTTCAAAGTCTGAACAGAACATTTCCATAGCCCCCCCCCCATCGAATGGTAGCCTTATCATAAGTATTCCACCGTTTTTCAAATTTTTCACACTTCCAGCAATCCTTTGCAACCTAAATGATATTGTGTTCTAGTTTAACATCTGCTTTAATGCATTGATTTTCGTGCTTATGCCCAATATGATGGTCAATGAGAGAAAGATGATATCCTTTGCTGGCAAACACAGTCAATCTGTATGCTACACATAGTTGTCCTAAGATTATGGCAACAGGACCTCACACTGTCTACTAAAGCTTCCCATCATGGAGAGGCCAGTTTGGTGGGTTTATAGGACAATAAAAGGCCATTCATGGAGGTGTATTCATTTGTTAGCCCCCCATGAATCTAATAAATAAAGGTGGACCTTGAACTAATTCGTATTTAAATATATAAATAAAAATGTACATTTTAGAGCTACACAGGATGAAATAAGCCATGTTAAGTCTGTAGTGGTCCTGGCTAGATTTGCAAAGCACAGAAAATATCTGAGAGTGTTTAGCAATACACCAACATGAATTTATCTACTGCAGTTACTACATGGCAGGGATCTACTATATAATGCAGCAGAAATCCTGAAAAGCATTGATTCAAGAAACATTGAAGTCCTTAAGCAACATATATTTTCACAAACCCTATTTGTGTGCTAATATTTTTCTTACAATCTTCCTTGCTGTTGTTTATATTGACATTTTATGTGAATTTAGTAATTGCATGTCAAGGATGTGATGACTTCTTGGTTTGCAAGGATTGATTATTGCTAACTTGGGAACAAAAAAAGATCTCTGACACCATTTGTTTAATCACCTTATCTGTCTGTATTGTTTTCTTCTTCTGCCTGTTAAAAAATTTAAGCAAATACAACAAAAAAAAAAATGGTAGGTTAAGTCATATATATAGACCTCTAAGGGGAAATGCATAACATGTTGTGCAGGTAATTGGAAGAAAAGGATCAACCAGTATTAGCTGAGGGGGGTAGAAATGTATACATAACAGAAAATGGTTTGAAAAGATATAAAAATGACAGTATATGTGTAACAGTCTATCCTTATATATAAAAGGTACTAGGCTTGCCCAAAAGCAGTAACCCATGTCAACCAATTAGAAGTTTGCCTTCAAACAGGTGACCAGCAAATTCTACCTGCTGATTGGTTACTGTGGTTTACTGCTCCTGGGCAAACTTAGTGCTTTTTATTACATTACACCATAAGTGCTTGTTGCAAATAGGGTTGCCACCTTTTCAGTTTTGAACCAACCTGGTTTTTGGAGAGGCTGTCTGGGTCAAAACTGCCGGCCTGGTTTTCCAAATAAGGAAATGCAGAATGGGCTCCAATTGATTAACATGGTGATCAGTCAATCGATGATTCTAATGTCATAGTCCTAACTTGACGGTACAAGTCTTGTGCCTAATGTCAGCACCCCGCCCTGTGATGTCACTGCACAGAGTTCAATGAGAGCAAAGGTTGGGTGGGTAACCCATCTTATAAGAAGACAATGCAATAGAATTTTACATAGGTCATAAACAACCATATTGCCCCCATTTGGCAATCCCCATTTATTCATAACAAGGCCATGGTATATATTATGATGTCAATCTTAAATTATCTAAGCAAACATACAAACAATTGTTAATTCAAATCTTATCATAACTGACCTTTAGAATGGAATGATTTTTCTACAAGCCAATTTTGGATTTATCTACAAGGTTGATAGATAATTACATTATTTTTTGTTGTAAGTTCCCGGTGAACCACATGGGAGCAGTGTGAAATGAGCTCACAACAGAAAAAATTCTTCCAATTTCTATTCATTCATATGGTCTTTTAGAAGCATCTTTATTAAATGGGGAACTCCAACCTTTGCCCATTGATAAATATGTTCTTAAAACCTTCCATAGGAATTAATAGAAATCTCTAACAAAAAACTCTAATTTCACACTTTGATCATTATGCCCCTTGATTGTACATCTGTCAGATGAAATGTAATGGATTAAATGATGAACTAAGGAAAACAGTTTTGTAATTATATACTGTAATATTCTAGGGCAGTGCAGTCTAAAATCCAAGCGATTTACATAGCATCTACTATTATTGATTTGTAGTAATTTAAAGGCATACATGGTCAAAAGGTTAGGTGGGCAGTAGGGCACAATGACACTTCAGCCAACGGAGAGTTTTCCCGGCACCCTGGTGAAACTGTCTTACACTAACTAACATTTCTTTTTTTCCCACAAATCTCTAAAAATGTATGTTTTTTCCATAATTCTTTAAAACTCTAAAAATTCGAGATGTGGAAACTTGTTTATTAAAGGTTGGATTTTAGTTGTTTTAGAGGTTTTGGAAACCATGACTAAACTTGCAAACTCCAAAACCATAAATGTCATAAAATTTATTAAAAGATCTGAATAAAAAAAGTATGGTAAATAAATACAAATACCTCAAAAATCGCAATATATTAGCATTTTTTGTATAATTCCTAGTGAAAACCTCTAAAAGTCAGATGTGATTAAAAGCACTCCATTAAGATCAGTGCAGCTTCCATTGACTTCTATAGATCTTTTACATGAAGAAGTTTGGTATTAAAGGTTTTCATGTTTTTCTTTTCATTTATTATTTGTTAAACTTTTAGAACTTTTGAGAAATATAGGAAAACTACTATTTTTTGATAATTATGGATATAAAAACACAATACAATTGTTAGTAAATTGGGCCCCTTAGTGTAAAAAAAATTGAATACAGGTATGGAATTCATTATCTGGAAACCCATTATCCAGAAAGATCCAAATTACAGAAAGGCCATCTCCCTTATGGGTATATTTATCAAGGTACTGCTTTATTATCACAGAGAAAAGAAGTCATAATTTTTAAAATTTTTGATTATTTGGATAAACTGGAGTCTAAGGGGTAAATCTATCAAAGAGTGAACTTCCGCCACTAGAGGGAAATTCTGACCGATCTCCATTAATTTCTATGGGATTTTGAAAGGCGTATTTATCAAAGGGTGAACTTTAACTTTCAAAATCCCATAGAAATGAATGGAGAGCGGTGGAATTTACCTCTAGTGGCGGAACTTCACTCAATTGTAATAGCAACTGTGACTTTTTAAAACAAGGCTTGATATGCAATTGAATTTTAGGTGTTTGGGATGTAAAAAATAAAAAATTACGATTTTTTTAGCAACATCAAAGGCCATTATAATTTCTGCAAGATTTAATGTAAAACAAAAATATCATTTTAAATTCAATCTTATTTTAATAGCGTTATAAGTGAGAAGCAATTACAGCTCTTCTATATCATACATAAAGTTAAATAGACACTATATATAATTAGAAAATACATTAGCTGACTAAGTCTATTAATCTTTAGGTAAATCCAGAGCACCATTGACAGAGTAATACTTCCAACACTAAGGGCTGATTTACTAATGGTCGAAGTGAAAATTAGAATGACCCCCCCCCCCAAAAAAAATGTCATGGTCCAATTCCGAGGGTTTTTCACTAAATCTGCCCCTAACCAACATCATTAGCATATAAGTGCGAAATGGTGATAAGAGCGGGAGTATCAGCTGATACCTACAACCATAAAGCCCATTTATGAAGGGATAGGAGGAGGAGCTCTAAGGATGCAAAGTTCATCCATCATGTACAAAGGACCCCTGCAATTAAAGGAACAATAACATCTAAAATGAAAGTTTTTTTAAGTGATGAATAAATAATGTAGTATTCTCCTGCAGTGGTAAAAATGTTTGCTTCAGAAAGACTATTATAATTTATATAGAAAAGCTGTTGTGTAGCCATGGGGTAGCCATTCAAGCACAAGACAAATAGTAGATAACAGATAAGCTGAGTCGCATTTTATACTACAGGGCATATCTGTTATCAGCTATGTAACTTGTGCCTTTTCTTTTTTTTCAGCTTTGAATGACTGCCCCACAGCAAACAAGCAGCTTGTTTATATACTATAGTAGAATTGCTGAAGCACACATACTAGTTTTACCAGTGCAGGCCAACAGTGCATTATATTCTAATTAATTTAATACACTTTAATTTGTTGTTGTTACTGTTCCTTTAAAGACTGCCACAGTCATTGTAGGGCTCTCCAGTGTCTTACATCAGCAATTGATATCCAGCTTGCTTATTCAGAAATCAGAATGATGCAAAAGCTAGGAGTGTTCCAAGGGATTAGCCACCTACTTACAGCCTATTCTGTATCCCGAAGGATATTCTAGTTGCTCAAACAGAGCAAGGTACAAATTGCAAAAGTATTCAAATTGCCTTTTTTTGCACTTTTCCTCAAAAAGATCATTGTGTTGTATTTATTTGTGAAGGAACCCTCATCTGACAAATCTCTTTATTTATTGTGTTTCTGGCACCTCTAAATATTTCTCACAGGGTTTCACAAAACATGTTTAAAATGTATACATGTATATATATATATATATATATATATATATATATATATATATATATATATATATATATATATATATATATATATATATATATATATATATATATATATATATCTTCTTGGTGTGTCATGGGCAGTGAACCAATAAAATCTGCAGTATCTAGAGATTTGTCGGTTCACTCTTGTGTAATGAAGGATTTTTCCATGAGGAAAAACTGAAGATTTTCCTTTTCATGATCAGCAGTGCCAACACTGTCATGCTATTATCTTTTCATGTTAAAAAATGATGCAGCTATGTAACAGAAACCAGGAAAAATGTATATATGTCCTATTACAACTTAAAATGGAACCAATGCAATCGAGAATTCCATGTGCTGCTATTCTAGATGCATGCAGTGTTTGTCCATTTAAATTGTCTGCCCTCTCTCCACAGTAGCCAAATAGTATATCATTGACAGGCCTGTTTACTGAAACGTGATGTTTCATGCAATGTGAATTCGATTTGCATCACTTGGCAGGTTTCGCAAATTGTCATTCTGAAGAATGTGCTTTTACTAGAACAAAAATTAAAGTATGTCCAACCATGAATAAAAGGAAACAAGCAAGTTTTAATGCAATACTTTTTTAAGAAAATATATTTCTTCTGATGCTTGTTTTCTTGACTATTTTGCAGATATCTAGCTCAATGATATTTTGATATTTCTGAATGCATTTTAATGTTCTTGTAAAATTGTTGTTGATTTGGGGCACTGCACTCACCTACACCAGTTGCACTTACTTCCTGATATGTCAGGGTAGTGACAAACATTTAAAACTGCAGTACCAGTTTTTTGCAACTATATAGCAAAAAACTGGAAGCACTCATGGGCATAGAAACAAGAAGACTAGATTTATTAAGCCTTCATATGGTCCCCCACATCATCATGTTTAGGTTCTCCTTCTCAGGAAGGAAACTTTTCATCATCCAAATGTAATCCTCCTACATATGGCTTTCTTGGTGTTTTACCTGTCTTCCAAGTCAAGAACCCCCTGCTGGACAGAAATGTCCACCTCATGAGTTTGCGTTATTCAATATTTATTACTCGTAGGGCAAGGCATTTTTGAAATAAAGGCATAATTTAATGTATAAACTAAACATCACTTTTTGCACCTATAATTATAGAGGAGAGATATAATATTGCTGGCTTTAACATAGACAACTGTAAATATCACTTTAATGGCCATAAATAGATGTTACCATTAGTCTAAGCCTTTAGGCAAAGCCTTGAAGAAGATAATCAAAAAGTTCAATTATTATAAAAATCAATTAGTGGTATTAATTTTTTATATCCAATCTATCTCCTCATATGATGACACTCTATGAGAAAAATGTGTGCCATATGAGATATTGAACATATAATTTTGAATATAAGAACACAGTGAGGGGAGACTGTCCAGGTTAGGGTTGTTTTCTCTGGAAAAAAGGCGCTTGCGAGGGGACACAATTACACTTTACAAATATATTCGAGGACATTATAGACAAATATCAGGGGACCTTTTTACCCATAAAGAGGATCACCGCACCAGAGGCCACCCCTTCAGACTAGAAGAAAAGGACTTTCATTTGAAGCAGCGTAGGTGGTTCTTCACAGTCTAAACTCTACAGTTAGTATAGCTATGGGCATATATGGTTTGTGTTTGAAAGAGTGGAGATGTGTGTGTGTGTATGTATGCTGGGTTTTTAATTTGGAGGGGTTGAACTTGATGGACTCGGCCTTTTTTCAACCCAATTTAACTATGTAACTATGTAACAGTAATACTTATTTAACATGATTATGTGATATATTTCATCAGAAAAGGGCCGGATCATTTATGCCCACATCTAAAAGAGAAAGCATGTCAGACAGAAAATGCAGCCCCATGTGAAGTACAAAATATAATTGTTTTGACCGCACCTCCTAACACATCATTTATAACAAATTAATTACCTTAATGGAATATGCTGACAGCTTCCATTAATTTACATGAACATAGAAGGAGAAGGAAAAAGGGGAAGCTATAGATGTCGCACCATTCAGGATATTATGACACCATGTATCCAGAAAATTGAGGCCTTACTTATTCAATCAATCAACCAGTTATAGTCTTAAAGTGGAATATACCCAACTAATTATCCATATGTAATATCAAAATCAAGTGCAGAAAATTCATTAAAAAAGTGAAAATACAAATTCATGTCAGTTAATTCATCAGTTAATGCACCCATGGGGATAATTGACGTGAAAAATCAAAGTGAAATAAATTAATTACAATAAAAAATATAATGTGCAAATTCATTGAGCACCTGTACTTGCAAATTGGTGTAAATTGTTTGATTCAACATAGATAGGTCTCTATTTTCTCCATTTCTTTGGTAAAGTAAGTAATTATGGCTTTACTAGTCGCTCATTGCCACCCAAAATGGTTTCAGCGATCATGTGAGTAAAGTACCTTTAAGACTTATCATAACAGCATTAACACAGAGAAGTCAAATTAATCATTATTTATTTTTTTAAAGGAAATGATGGATAGGAACATTGTTTTTGATTGCTAGTTTGTATATTTATGTTGTAATTGAGCATTTTAACTGTAATAAATACTTCAGTGGGAGTTTCATCAGCCAAAGCCACACTGGGAGCTTTCAGATGAACAAAGACCTACAGTATTTAAGGCATATAAACAGCGTCATTGAAAAATGGCTAAAGAGAAATATAACGAAAGAACCTGATAAGGCTTTATCTTCAGTACTAACAGAAAGAAAACTCTGAAGGGGAGATTATTTTGAACTAGGAAGAAGAACGAGACAATCTTTGCATAATTTTGCAGCTTCAAATAAAACAAAAAAAAATTAATGAAAGTAGCAGGTTCCAGAATCAAAAAATCTGATCTAAACATTTATTTTATGTATAGAAATAAAAGCAACATGCTTTTTTATGACTGACGAACAAACATTTTAAAGTAGAACAAAAAGTATTCATTTATGATATACAGTATAAAGCTGCCAACCAGTAGAATGCATAATATGATTAAGAAACTCTAACAAACCCAAGTGTCTAGTCTCTATATTATAAATGAAGAAGTTGTAAGGCATCATGACTTGAAAGCAAACTGGCATGCCATAATTAACTTATGTATAAGTATAAGCAAAAGTATAGAAGAGAAAATTTGGTCCAGAGTTAGTTTTTTTCTTCCATTTTTAAATCCCTTTGAAATTCAGATTTAGAAATTTAGTGCAACAAAGTTGAAATCTATTTTAACTAGTTAATATTTGAGAAGTGATCTAAAATTGGAAATATTTCGAATTGCAATGGATAAGCTTGCAATTATCTTTGCTGTCTTAGAGTAGGCATATGAATTCCTTAAATTAACTGAGTCAAATAAAAAGAAATTACTTCGATATCTGGCTGTGCAGCTGGAAACTAGGAAATAGTTACAAGTGGGTAAAGTAAAGAAAAAAGTATCAGAAAACGTTTATTGGAATTGGGTCTCTTAAAGTTTTTCAATAAATAAATCATTGAAGTCCATTCCTTGTAGCCTTCCTCAACAGTGATGTAACTTAGTTTGTGTAATTTAGGGATTAATTTAAGTAAAATCTAGACTGATTTTGTGCAAAATATATTATTTAAGGGAGAGAGAGAAAACAATCTGTTAGAAGAAAAAGATAAAATATTCCTTTAAGAGAATATTTAGCATACTGCAGAACAGATGAGCGACTGCATGCTGTATGTACAGTATGTAATTTTTTATAACAACCAGCAGCATAGGAAAATTGGCAAATAAGACTATGGGGCAAATTTACAATTATTCCCCAGAAATAATTAGTTTCTATTCGATATTTGATTAGCATTCGATTTTCGAATGTTAATCGAATAGTTCTAGGCTACCTTTTATTCGATATTCGAACGTTCGAAGATCGAATACAAATCTATTAGGATCAGTCGAATAAATCATTCGACTGAACGAATAAACCATTCGATCGTTCGAATGATTCGTACGATTCGAACGATCGAACACTTCAATCGTAGGAATCCTATTCGATCAGGACTTAGTCTCAGAAGCCTATGGGAGTGCTCCCATAGGCTTCTATTGCAATTCGGTAGGTCCAATCTGCCGAAGTAGGCAATTGAATAAACTTAAAAAATAAAATCCTTTGCTGACCGAATGATCGAATATTCGTCCATTCGACTCTATTCGAATGTATTCGATCGTTCGACCATGCCCTATTCGATGATCCAATATGCCAAAATTCACATATTCGACCAAACAAAGAAATCCTACGTTCGAAATTCGAATATAGTAAATCGGCACCTATATCTAGAAAACAGTTTAATTGAAAAAATGTATGAGCTGAGTTTTGTGGCCACGGAAGATCACACAAATACACAGTTTTAATGGAAGATGGGGCAATTTTGTAATGTAATTGGAAAGAAATAGATGAACAAGTCTGGCAACACAAAGGATTATACTGAAGACAAGGTTGTTGACTGGATTTGCTTTAATAACAGATGGAATGTGATATTGGATTAGAGTCAAATTGTAAAAATGATTTCTGCAAAAATTTCATAGAGGAACTGGCATGGATTTAGTTGTAATGGGTTGAACACAAAGTATTAAATGAAACATCTGGAGGGACCTACTTATATAACATTGAGCAATAAATACAGACTGGCATTCCTAATATCTACATACCAAAACATGTTGCATCAAACAGTAAAAAGCAGTGGGTGTGAGCCCAAGTAGGATATCAACAGGATATGACTGAAGCTTTATTCAAACAACTAAGCAATACAGTATGTGCTTATAAATGTAGTTAGACCACAGATAGCACATAGTAATAGTACATAGTCATACAAATTAAGTAAACTAAATATATATGAAATAAATACATGGTCCAAGATATGCTTTACATATACCTGCTAAGTATGATCATCTGTACACTTTTTGTATTCTTGATCAGAATCATGACCACCCTTTATTGATGAGAGCTATTCATGTGCAAATACCCCATATGTAATACAAACTAACATTTTCTCTTCTATCAGTTAAACAAAAGCAAAAGGAGGAACACAACAAAAAGCGAGAGTATAAATAAAAAAATACAAGATAGAATCTAGAGCCAATTGTGTGTATGGTAGAAAGATTACAAAGAGTAAAATAATAAATCTTTAGGTTAAGGGCAGGAGATATTAGATAAAGATATGCACTGCACCACATTATACTGTGCCATCAATACACCCACAGCAGCTAAAACACAATGTTCAAACAATTAAAACATTATTAGACTCATTCTACACCATGCCTTCCATCTAATTTCAAATGATATAATGCCTGATTATATTAAACAGACTTAAGAAAGGTCTGACCTGGTGACATGAAACTTACATTTCATTCCCCATTCTGCTGCTGTACTTGGTAAAATCAGTTAGCATTATAAGTCTACTTACAATAAATCAACTTGAGTTAAATGAGCTTAGGTGCTTGTAATTATCTCTGCTCAGTCAAGCCCATAAAATGTTCATAACATCTCACCACTGCCTCTAGAATTCTATATACAGAATCCCTCCAGCTTTTTGGCATAGACAATTTTTATAAGTGTCAAATAATAAGATGTGATAGTGCATGTTCAGAAGTATAGGAGGGAATCACCCTAAGAAATATTACTATACATATAGCTTGATTAAAATAAGAATTAAACCAGATCATACCTGCTCATTTAGAGATTATTTAATGCTATTGTTTAAGATATTGTTTATATTCTTAACTTTATAATGAGAAATATAAATGTGTATAGGGCACAAGGTCAGCAGACAAAAGGCTTAATGTGTTTGGTTATTTTCAAGTGAACCTCTATTTAACCTTCATGTTTTTCTAGTTTGTTGCTAGTTGTTATTAAACCTGGGTAAGTGTTTTGCTTTTTATCACATTAGCCCAAAGAGAAAGTTCCTGGCTAAAGAAAAAGCATTGAAAAGTATGTACTGTTGTTTAATAACATTTTAGGGGCACAACAAAATATGTACAGCAGGTCAGGACTGCCTACTATAAGGAACAGCCTAAGGCACAAGTTTTCTAGATTTTGTACAAAACATACAAAACAAGTGTTTGTTATAGCTGCAGGCATTTCTTTATGCAAGATTGGAATGAATTATTAATAATATAGCTTCAAACAGTTAGTCTGTTTGAATGCTAGAGGACTTATATTTTATCTTGAGCTTTATATTCACAACCTTATTTTGCAGTGTTCTACTTGAAATATAGAGAGAAATAATTAAGCACATTATCAAAACAGAAGGCATATGCCATTTGGCTGGTAATATATATATGTACATCTAAACATGAAACATTGCATTGTATGATATATATATGTGAGTGCTTCCTTTGGACTTGTATTGATAATGTTGGTTAGCACCCAGCGCAAAATTTACTGAATGGTGAGTGCCATTATTGCTATATATATATATATATATATATATATATATATATATATATATATATATATATATATATATATATATATATATATATATATATATATATATATATATATATATATAAGAAGCTCTCGAGGCACACTTGGAAAAGATTATAAGTGAATTTATTCAATCCTCACATATTCCCTCAAATTGGGTATCATCAAGACCCATGTCAAAGAGAGCCATAGTTATGCATTTACTGAAATTCACTAACTAAAGTAAAAGTGATCTTTATAATACCTTTGGCCTGTTAATGACTAGTATTGTTATCCATACTGACTTTCAACACATGATCATGTGTATTTCATATAAAATCAAATATGAAAAAAAAAACTGATTTAATTAATGTATTTTTAGAGGAGAATATGTACTGAAGTCAAGTACTAAAGTGTACCAATGACATTTATTGACAGTATATAAAATAGTTGATTTATAATGATAATGTAATTTGTGTTAGACAAAAGAAAACATTAAAATAGACCTAAAAATAATATTAACCCCTTAACCTTCATGACGTCACAAAGAGTCCTAAATGCATGTAAACATGTTGATGACATTTAGATTATCAAGAGAAATTCTGTTCACTTTTCCAATATTTCAGTCTCTGAAGAAGAATAATAATGGCAATGTGTAGTCGAAAATATTGTTTATCTATATTTAGGTGAAAGACAGATGGGTGTTTGTTTGGTTTGTATGGGTTTCAGTTTTCATCTCTTGCTGACCAAAACATCCTAACTGCTACTCTTAAATAAACAAAGATTTCTCAGTTGGTCATCTCATTAGCTAGGTGTACTTTTGGGGAAAATGTGCAATCATTCACTCTGATTAGAAGAGCTAATTATGGTGTGAAGTACTCCTACACAGTCTTCATGGTTTTGTAAAGCCTCGGAGTGATCTTTCTGCTGGGGAAACATCTGTCTATGCTAACTACAACATTCATATTCACTGCTGGTATAGGGAGTTGAGGAAAGGCTAAATTTGAGTCTTCGAGATGATAAATTCTAGTGCAAGTTCAACATTTACCTAGCAGCAATATAAGTAAGAAGGGTAATAAATCATCCTTCTAACATCTAAAGAAAAAAAGCTTCTCATAGCACATTCATTTCAGATGTGAAAACCCCATCATCTATTCCAAATGCAGGTTGAACCAAATTGATCTTAATGTGCTGTTTTGGTTTTTGATGATTAATATGAATTAGTTTTGGAAAGCATCAGACATTTGACACAAAAAAAATTTATTCACAAATATGTTTTCAACAGCAAAAAATCCCCCATATTTTTGCAGATAAAAACGTATTTAGTTGTATAATCACATTCACTTTACAGCGCTATGAAACAAGATGGCGCTATAGAAATACATGTTAATAATAATAATAATAATAATAATATTCGTTCTCCCATGCACACAAGGGGGCTTATGAATCAAGCCTTTTGGGTTTAACCATTTTGTTAAGTGCAGAAAACATTCTTTCCAATGAAAATCTTCTCAAATGCAATGTGGTTTGGGAGGAAAGGCTTGGATCTGTGATACTGCACAGTGTTAATGAGTTTACTGGTTAAATTGAATGAAGTTGGGCTGCTTAAAGCAGTCAAATCCATTCTGAGGTGCAGAGGTATTTGATAAATGTGTTAGTTTGTTAAAACAATGCTGACTGCTCCTAAATATTTTCTGAATTGGGAAAATTATCCAACTTCTAAGGATCCAAATATAACATAGCATTGCTTTAAAAAAGCAAATGAATATTCTATGTTCTATGTAAACTATTTTGTGAATACTGTATCCATAAACAAACAGCTTACATCACAAGTTATTGGTTATGCTGCCACACAGGATGTATTGCAAACCCCCAGTATTTGCATGCTGTACTCACTAGTGGTAAACAATCATCACTTTGCCAGTCAATTTAATAAATAATAAAATGAACATAAGTAAGTCCATGAAGGTTTACATTCAACCAGGTCACCATATAGATAATAAAGTACAGGCATGGGATCCTTTATTTAGAAACCTGTCATCCAGAGAGGTCCGATTACGGAAAGGCTGTCTCTTATAGACTCCATTATAATCAAATAATCCAAAATTTTAAAAATGATTTCCCTTTTCTCTGTAATAATAAAACAGTAGCTTGTACTTGATTCAAACTAAGATGTTCTTAATCCTTATTGGAATCAAAACCAGCCTATTGGGTTTATTCAATGTATAAATGATTTTCTAGTAGACTTAAGGTATGAAGATCCAAATTATGGAAAGAGCCAGTTATCCAGAAAACCTCAGGTCCCAAGCATTCTGGATAACAGGTCCCATACCTGTAGTGATAAGTTTAATGGGCATGGTTATTAACATTGGAGATAAAGATCTCCAGAGATCTCTGGAGATGTTGACCATAGCAATTAATCAAATTGTTGCTTGTTTTCTAACTTGTGGACTGTAAATCTAATACAGATGAAGCCACTTTGGATTGTGCATTTGACACAGAAAAACTTAACTCATCTATCCCATTTATCCCACTTAGCACAGAATATTGTGTCACAGCATCCCATCCAATTAAAGAGTTCACCATTGAAAACAATGGTGCTTTGGTATGCTAATGAAAAGGATAAATGCATTAAATGAGTTAAGATAACTTTAGATAACACAGTTTCTTCAATTAGCCCTGAGTCATGACGCATTTATCTCACAAATCCCAGTGGCTGCATCTGTACCTGATTGGTTACAATGGGCAATATCTCAGGAGATATTTATCTGCAATGTTAGTAAACATGCCCCAAGGCTCATGGTTGGGCTAAGTAATCTTGAAATTGTTTCATCACTCATTTTTGTAGAAGAGAATTCACTGGCATTTATAACCCTGGTTTTCAAAAAGGGCTGCCCAGGTCAAAACTGCCTGCCTAGTTTTCAAAATTAGGAAAACTGGGCAGGATTCTCCCTAACTGATGCAGCAATCAGCCAATCGCCATGTCATGGAACCAGTCCACTATGTCATCAACCCTCCCCACTATGTCATCAACCCTCCCCCCTATGTCAACAACCAACTCAACCAACTTAGAGGACATTATAGACAAATATCAGGGGACCTTTTTACCCATAAAGAGGATCACCGCACAAGAGGCCACCCCTTCAGACTTGAAGAAAAGGACTTTCATTTGAAGCAGTGTAGGTGGTGAGGAAAGTGAGGTTGTGGAATGCACTGCCGGGTCAAGTTGTGATGGCTGATTCTGTTGATGCTTTCAAAAGGGGATTGGATGATTTTTTGGACAGACATAATATCAAAGGCTATTTTGATACTAAACTCTACAGTAAGTATAGCTATGGGCATATATGGTTTGTGTGAAAGAGTGGAGGGGTGTGTGTGTGTGTATGCTGGTTTTAAATTTGGAAGGGTTGAACTTGATGGACTTTTTTCAACCCAATGTAACTATGTAACTATGTTACTCCCTGTCCAGACTGTGCTGCATAAGGAGGTAGCAACCATATTGGTTCCATTGAACTTAATCAATCAAGTCGTTTCCGTCGCGTCATTTTAGCCACGTCGCGTCAAAAACGACGCGCAACTCGTTTTTTTGGGCGAATTTTTGCTGGCGAATTTTTGCTGGTGTTTCACAAATTTATTTGCCAGCGGCGAATCGCGGGAATTCGCCCCTGGCGAATAAATTCGCCCATCACTATTTATCAGTAGGTATTTCAATTGTCTTTGCAGATACAGTATGCTATACTATGACATTGTAATTCTAAACATTTATTCTAAAGCAGCTGGCTTAATAAAATCAATTCATGCCAGTTACAATTTTTTTTCTTAGAAATAAAGCAGCAGTATCAAGAAAAACATGCTCATATAATCTCTCTAATTCCATAAGGTGAATTATTTGATGGCTCATCTACTTTCTTATTGTAACACGATTCATAAATGTTGAAAATGTAAGACAATATAAGAGAAATGTGATTATATGGAAACTATTTCTTTTCTCTAATCAAAACTGAACACTTGACCACACATCTGTTGCATTCCTTGGCCTCTTGTCTTTCACTTTTAAGCACCTATAAATGTAAGTAGGTCACTTGGAAGACAAAAAAGGGATGGGATAGCCTTGGTTAATCAAAAGCAACTGATATGCTTTTAATGCACAATGCTAGGATTACAGGGTGTTTTTTGAGTGTGGCTACTATTGATTGAAAAACTGAAAGTGAAAGGCTGATTTCCTTTTTTAAAACCAGCCCTCCTTCGAGTATTGCTGGGATTGATTCATTGCTGAGTGCAAATTAAACCTTGCATTTATAAAACAATGCATTTGTACAGTAAGTACATTTTATTCATTAAGTGACCACAGCATGCACATTTTAAATAACATTTACAAACTGGGCAATGGTCCAACATGCAACCCCTCCAAAAGAAAACAGGTGCAAAGAACTGTTGTTTGCCCACAATGCACCTAGCCTTTACTGTTTTATTTTCATCACTTGTGTGTCTTTAAATTGGCTTGAAGATATTTCAGCCTAATGGAGTGTTGACAATAGGCCATCCAAGTTTTCTTAGCAGCATGCCATTCTACAGGCATAATTAGAAGCACCTAAAATATAGACATGTATTTGATTATGATGACATTAAAAAAAACCCTGGCCTTTCATTAACTGTCTATGCTGAGAAAATTTAACGGCGTCCTCTTCATCCTCAGTGCCATCCCCTTGCTTATAAAATGTATTGGATATCATTTTGTGATATACATATTTTACAATCAATTGAAGTGTCTGTATACCCAGTTAGAATCACTTGCAGGTCGAGGCATGGTAGGAGACTGTTCAAGTGGCAGATACTTTCTGTCCTTGCACTACACACTTGTACAGGATGGTCCTTCAAAGGAATAGACAATGACAAGAGATTCTCTGCATTATCAATATACAGCCCTGTCTTTTTGAAGTGCTGCCTGGGTCAAAACTGCCTACCCAGTTTTCCAGATTAGGAAAACTGTGCAGGATTTCCTATGATTGATGCATCTATCACCCAATCGATGTTTGCCATACCATAGCCCACATCACACCCCACCCCTGAAGCATCACCGCCACACCCCATTGCAAACGCCCCCCTGCCTGTTTTCAACCTGGCCAAAAGATGGCAAACTGATATTAAGGACATTTCGGCATCAAGCTACCAAAAATGCCCTCCCCTTTAAACAAAAAAAGAATTGTCTGTGTCAAACTCTAGCAAAGTCATCACTGGTGTGGCCAGTCTGACATTGACTTTCATCTGATAAAGTTTTTTCTGATCCATTAAACACCAAAGGAACAACCAGGGCACAGTGTATCTGTAGAAACAGTTCAAATCAACTGGAATTTGTTGGGGAAGATTTATTAACGGTACTTTGGCACTGAATAGGCCAAAATTCAATTCAAACTGTAAAAAATATTAATTGAATTTTAAAATTTGACCATTCCAAAATTGAAGTACTGTCCCTTTAAAAAATCCGAATTTGACCCTTCACAACCCTAAACCTGCCAAATTGCTGTTTTAGCCTATGGGGAACCTCCTGGAACTTTTAAGGAGTGTTTTTGGAAATTTGTGAAAATTGTATTTTTTTGGGCAAAATCGTTTGAATCGAACAATGCATTTGAATGATTTGAACAATTTTTATTCAATCGAAAACAGACCTATTAGATTGAAAATAGTCATTTTTTGATAGAGAAAGCATTTAAAAAAAATTCGATGGTCAAATTTCGTGTTTTTTAAATTCGAAATTCGACCCTTAATAAATCTGTCCCACTGTGTTTTTTTT
>CM044438.1:96333053-96374576 GCA_024363595.1 Xenopus borealis
TTTTTTTTTTTAAAGAGTTTTCACCAGTCATCCAACTGCCTTTCTCAATTCAGAATTGGATCTTCCTTCAAGAATATATCCTCTGGAATGTTGCTCCAATCAACATAATTTGTTTAACATATTCCACGATGATGTCATTAAATTAGGTGTTGATTGTATTAGCAAGGTTGGAGCTTCAAGGTGTTATTAAACCTTCCAGGTTGGATGTTGCACCCTCCAGCTGCCTATATTCAAACTTGTTTTTTCAGTTTTTACATATATGGCTTCTTTAACACCTCTTTTGAACCAGTCGCTCTCCCGGTCTAGAATCTGGATTTGACAGTCTTCAAATGTGTGTCCCTTTTCTTTTAGATGTAGGTTTGAAACTCCTGACCAGAGGAGCTGTTCTTCTGTGCTGTGCTATACACTGGTGTGACTGTTGTTTGGTTTCTCCAACATACAAATCAGAGCACTCCTCACTACACTGCACTGCATACACAATGTTATACTTCTTGTGCTTTGAGGTTGGGTCTTTTGAGTGAACTAGTTGCTGCCTCAGCGTGTTTCTGTGTTTAAAGCAGATGGGGATGTGTTGTTTATTAAAAGGGTCCCTACTGGACAGGGCCTGGCCGTTGGGTAGGCAGAGTAGGCATGTGCCTAGGGCCCAAAGTTGGGGGGGCGCCAGGCATGTACCTGTTCTGTAGCCTACCCCACGTCCAGGCCCCTCACTCCCTGTTGTCTTCTTGGGCCTACGTGCATGTGCATGCCAACTGGCGCTTCTGTGCATGCACGGCGGCAGGCAGCATCATCTTAAGTAAAGTGACACTGGCGGGCATGAGCGAGATGATGCCGGCTTCACTTCGCACATGCTGGGTGGTCATCAAAACTCTACATCACAGAGCAGACAAGATCCCCACCAGCACAGAGGCTAAGTTGAAAGAGATCGAACATCTCAAAGGGGACCTGAAGACGCATTGTATCCAAATTGGGCCTTTGTGATAACCAGTACTAAAAAGAAGCAATGACACCTAGACTACAGACGAAGGTGGAAAACAGGACAGGAGAAACTGCTTGGTCCTTGGATGACATGGATAAATGAGAATCTTCACAAAGGGCAGAGTGCTCAGGGATGGCTATGTTTATCGTGTCCTAGTGGCACAGTTTAGTACTTTTTAGCTTGCCATTATTTATACCTATGTGATAGCCAATAACCCCTAAGATAGGCTGCCCTAACTTTAATAATTTATCAATGCAGACATTATGATTGCCTTTTATTTACACTGCATCAGAATACATAACTTTGCAGAATATTTTTAAGAATATATGTCAGTCTTGCCAACTGCTGCTTGTTAAAGTTTATTTAGAATCAAATAAACTTTCCAAATGTGTTTTTTTAACTGGAACAATGAACCAAATTACTTGGAAGAAACCCAGACAGTGCAGAGTGACCATAAAAACGCCACATATGTGGAGAGTTATTTATTAGAGGTTATGTTTTAGTGTTTTAGAGGACCGATAATACTTTCAATTTCAATCCTTAATCCTCATATGTCCTTTTTTACCTTATTGGCTGGTTTCAACTTTGAGGACCGAAAATACTTTCAATTTCAATCCTTAATCCTCATATGTCCTTTTTTACCTTATTGGCTGGTTTCAACTATATCGCAACTTTAAATCTTCCGCTCCTTACTCTCTGCTAATATCTATGCGCTCTGGGGTTTGTGGTTTTTTTAGGATAGTCAGTTACAACTACAGCTAGCGATAGTTAAACTACTGAGACCACAGCCCCAGGGTGGCAGACTTCTCCAGCTTTGTGGGGTCCCGAAGGCATCTTAAAATCAGATAGTTCTACACGGGACTTCTCCACTCTTCTCTTTCTTTCATTTTAGCATTACTCTTATTTTCGTGAACTATAGTGAAACGCAATTTGGATGAATTGATTGCAGAAGCCGTATATTTAATCTTAGTATTTAAAGTAATTTATTCTTAATGAAATTTCATTGAATCGACAATTATTAATCAATTTTAGAATTCATGAATTCTATTAAGATATTGTATCCATAGCCATCTTAATTTATTCACTTTATTTAATTGTTATTTCACAAGCACTAGCACTTTATTTAATTAATTCTTATACTGATCAAGAGGAGATTTTCTTTTTTTTTTTCTCTTTCACTTGTACAATTAATTGTTCACTGACTTTTGTCAGTTTTCTTCTCCTGATCAACATAGATATTGGTAGATAGACCAACACACAGTATCACAGGTTTTTGAAAGCATGACTAAACTTAAAACCAAGATTGTCATTTGATTTATTTAAAGATTTGAATTTCAAAAGTGAGAACAAAAAATACTGCTGAACAATGCATTTAAAAATCTGAATACCAAAAAAAACCTCTAAAAATGTGAGTTCTTTGGACAATTTCTAGCGAAAAAAGATCTGAAAACCCTCTAAGTCTGAAATGATTTAACAAGGTCCAATAAGATCAGCACATCTTTCGTTGACTTCTATAACACCGCAACAACTTTTACTTGGCAAAGTGTGGTATAAAAGGTTTTAGCATTTTTTTCACTTAATAAATTTCAAAATTTTAGAGCTTTTTAGAAATACAGGAAAACTAACCATTTCCGAGATTTGTGAGAAAAAACGCAATTCGATTGTTAGTAAATCGAATAGTGCCAGGTTTTGAAGACCCCACAGTTGGAAGGCTGCAAATGAACTGCTGATATGCTTTTAGAATTGTGTGTTGAAGAATCAAGTAAAATAAACAATTGTTTCAGTAAAATAAACAACTTTATAGATAAATTATGAAGAATGAAATTGATGTTCCATTTGCCTTCAAGTTGAGATAAAGGCAACAGTGTTATTATTACAGCTTAGGTACACAGATTTAGGACTTAGGGCAAGGACACAAGTGGCGTTTTTACGGCGTGTTTTTAAAAACGCTCCGTCTGGCGTAAATACTCCACTGAAACCACACAATGCGTTTTTATGGTGTTTTTACCCATGTAGGTTTCTTTTCCCAGCATGCACTACTCATTGTTCTCAATGAGAATTTGGACACCATATTTAAAATACGCTGTGTATTTACACCTTAAACATGTGGTTTCAAACATGCAGATCCCATAGAGTCTATTGATCTTGTAGTTTGTTGACGTATTGGCATTTCTGATAAAAAACGCCAACATCCTGTGGTGGATTTCAGCTTGCAAACGCCCTGTGTGAATTGCCATAGTGCATTTTCCATTCTTTTCAGTAGGGATGGCGCGAACCGCCGCAAAAAAGTTCGCGGACGCGTTCGCGAACTTGCGACAAACGCGCGAACAGTGAACGTCGTGAACGTCGCAAACCCCATAGACTTCAATGGGAAGGCGAACTTTAAAAGCTAAAAAAGACATTTCTGGCCAGAAAAATGATTTTAAAGTTGTTTAAAGGGTGCAACGACCTGGACAGTGGCATGCCAGAGGGGGATCAAGGGAAAAGAAAAATCCATTATTTTCTTATGTCAAAAGTGTTACAAAGTATCTTACCTGCACCTGTTAGCTGTTCTGGACTCTCTGCCAAAAGCCAAGTTCAAATCTTTGCTTCTTTTTCTGGCTGTTCAGTGAGGGTCTTTCCAGTGAAAGAGGGTCCTCCAAAAAGAGGGTCTTTCCAGTACAAATGAGGGACAGAGGGTTGAGCTTGCAAAAGAGGGACAGTTGGGACTCGGGAGGTATGCACATTTTTTTTTTTTTAGTCCAGGGTGTGTGTGGGGGTGGTCCAGGGAGATCTTCCTGATTGGCTGCCATGTATCTGCTGGTCTGGGGTGAGAGGGCAAAAAAATGCGGCAAAAAAAATGCGCCAAATTGACGCGAACCCAAAATGCGAACGTCGCGCGACGTTCGCGAACTTCCGGCGAGCGCGAACAGCGGATGTTCGCGCGAACAAGTTCGCCGGCGAACAGTTCGCGCCATCCCTACTTTTCAGTGGTAGTGCAATTGATGTGTATTTACGCAGGTATGATAAAATGGAACATATGGTCACAATGAGCAAATTGCGAAGTTATTGTTAATATATTTAGGCTGCCCTGCTGTTCCCCTTGCCTTCTGAAGTGCTGGTAGATTTTGTAGCAAAATGCAAAATGTCACGTTTCAGCCACAAATTCCATCTCATCTGCCTGCACCTGAGTGGAAAAAATGCCAGTAGAGCAAAAGTGGAAGAATTCTGTGTTCAGCTTATGTATAATTAGCAGTGACATATAAGCAAAATAAAGAATTTACTAATCAATGATACTAATAATAATCAGCATATTATAGCTGTGTTATAGCTGTAAATCAAATCCCACTTATCAGATTACTATACTCCTTATGCAATCTACTAAGAAATGTTGAAATTCTGGTTAAAAAACTTGGATGTTTGAGTAGTATAGTCCTCACCTTGACTTTTTGGCATTGTCTGAACTTCAAAGTCGTTTATGCTAACAATGCCTGCATCTTCCATAATCATTATACAGTATTGCGAATACTAGGGATGGTGCAAACTGTTCGCCGGCGAACTTGTTCGCGCGAACATCGGCTGTTCGCGCTCGCCGGAAGTTCGCGAACGTCGCGCGACGTTCGCCAATTTGGGTTCGCCTTAGTTGGTGCTTTTTTTTGCCATTTCTCCCCCAGACCAGCAGATACAGATAGAGTCACTTGGATTTGTAAGTTAAATGTGTCGTGACTCAGGACTAATTGAAGAAACTGTGTTATCTAAAGTTATCTTAACTCATTTAATGCATTTAACCTTTTCATTAGCATACCAAAGCCCCATTGTTTTCAATGGTGAACTCTTTAATTGGATGGGATGCTGTGACACAATATTCTGTGCTAAGTGGGATAAATGAGATAAATGAGTTAAGTCACGACGCATTAAACTTACAATCCAAAGTGACTGCATCTGTACATGGCAGCCAATCAGTAAGCTCTCCCTCCTGGACCACCCCCACACCCCCTGGACCACTCCCCTTCCCTATAAAAACCGAAGCCCTGCAGCGTTTTTTCATTCTGCCTGTGTGTGCTTGGAAGAGATAGTGTAGGGAGAGAGCTGTTAGTGATTTCAGGGACAGTGGATAGTAAGTTTGCTGGCTAGTAATCTACTGTTCTTCAAACAACTGCCATCTAGCTGTGTGAGCTTGTTCACATTCTGTCTAAATATCAATAATATTACAGTGTCCACAACCACCACCTGAGTGACTTTTTTCCCTTTACAGCACAAAACGCAGCGCTGTGTCAACAATGGATTTTTCAGATACATTTTTGCCCTTGATCCCCCTCTGGCATGCCACTGTCCAGGTCGTTGCACCCTTTAAACAACTTTAAAATCATTTTTCTGGCCAGAAATGTCTTTTTTAGCTGTTAAAGTTCGCCTTCCCATTGAAGTCTATGGGGTTCGCGAACCGTTCGCAATTTTCCGGAAGTTCGCGAACATGTTCGCGAACTTTTTTTCCCGCGGTTCGCGCCATCCCTAGCGAATACAGTGATTCTAGCCCAATGCTTAAATCCATGGCTAGACTAGCTGCTAGCTGCTATGCACAAATACATTTCAGCAGTAGCTTTTCCTTTGTCAGTTACATGTAGCATAGCATTCCAAAGGACCAACTGCTACTATCTTATAGAAGTACTTTACTCTAGCTTTCAAAGTCTATTTTAAGAGTGTAATCAAACTGTTATTAAAAAAGCCTAAAAAGTGGCTTAATTTGCACATCTCTGATGTAGTACTGATCACAGCTTTTAAAAACAGCTATTAAACTATTTTCCCTTAGTGCCAGCACTTGCACATCATAAATTGCTTGTATGGAAGTTGCTATGGAAATGAGAATTATTATTTTTGTAAGAGTACAACATGCTGCAGTAGATGGTGCTTTCAATACCATAATAACCACTGAACTCTTTAAAATATTGCTTGACTTCCTCTAATCTAAGTTAATTTATTGTTGTGCCTAAAAGTACTTTTCCTGGGCAATCAATTTTATATATTTTCACAACAAACATCTTTCAATAAATGTTTTTTCCATCATACCGTATTATAGTAATTAAACCAATTTATTGAACTTTGAAGAGAGTTGTTTATTTAATTTTAAAACATTTTTTGAAACTCCTTGCCTATGTTATGCCATATTGACATATTCAGCTCCTGGAGTTCTATACAACTGTAGCATCCCTGGTTCCAGCTTGTAACTTTATCTAAAAGTCAATGGGATTTGTCAGGAAAATTAAAGCAAATTTTTCGATTCAAACTTTTTGGATATTTACAATTTTTTTGAGAATAGGTAGACCCATTGAAATTGATGAGCAGAAAGAGAATTCACTGCATTTGTGTTTTTTTTATTATTTTATTGAGTTTTTAGATTAAAATTTTTGATGAATAAGAAACATTCAAGTTTAAGTTTATTTGTTTCTTATTTAATTTCAATAAAAAAATCTTTGCAAGCCTTTTTTCTGAAACTTAGATTCAGTGGTGCAATGAATTATGGCTATAAATGAGTGCATATTTGCATAAGAGACTGCATAATGTGGTAACCTGGGTAGAATCTATCATAAATAGTGATTTTGAGCTTTTACTTAACTAGTCTGGATGCTCCACAAGTGAATGATCCTGCAATTACATCCCTTTGTAATCTAGCCATTTTGAAGTAGTAACATATAGAAGGTCTATTTTCTAGAATAAGGAAAATAAAGTGCATAAATATGGACAAGTGAGATGTCTACTTCCAGGGCACACAGTCCTGTTAATTCATTACTACCAAGGATAGTAGGCCACAGATCCGACATAACTAAACATGGCATTACAGCTCTACGAAATATGTTGGCACTATAAACATACATTATCTGCCAGAACTGCTGTGCTTTGCTGAATTTGTTCAACTGATACGGGGAAAGGGGCATCTAAGAGTCTGGTTGATGCTATTGGGAAAGGGTCAGGGTAATCTGTGCAGGAGAGCTACTGGTTAAAATAATTAAGTAGGTTTCCTAAAAAGAATGGGATCTTCAGTACCGCTCATCTTAGACTGAAAAAAATGTGTAAACATTCACACTTACTGAATGTATTTACTATAGCCATAATTCTGTTTCTACTACAGATGGACAGGAATATACAATACTAATTGCAAGAATAACAAATAGATCAGATTCAGTTACAGATAGTTATTGATTTGGTGGAAATATATAGTATTTGTATCAAATGTTCAGATATTTAGCAGTGGTGTAATTATAAGGCTCCAGGTACCCCCACAAACATACAAACACCTGCCCTGGCCACCCAATCACCCTGCTATTTGCTCAGGGTGCACAACTTTTGAGGTATGAGAGTGGCTAGGGAGGGGGATTCTTATACAACAGACCCAGCTATCCAGATCTACCTGTCCCCCAGGCCAACCACAAATGCCGGGTCTGCTTCTTCAATGGGTTTTGCAGTGTATTTTATATGCGCTCTTGTCAGGATCAATCTGCTTATAAATGAAAATGTGCCTTTTATTCTTTAATAAACAATTAAAAGTCTTGATTTTTTTTATGCTTTTCAAACAATAGTATATATATATATATATATACATTGAAATTGTAAGGAGCACAATAATGTGGCTTTTATCTTGCTTCTTTTTGAAAAAGGTATTATGTATATTCAATTTCCTTGCCCAGTAATAAATATTCAAAGCAATATGTTTGACCCAAATGTCTAGACACAAGCTTGCACACTGTCCACCCTCTTCATGCGAGCGTGTAGCTATTAAGTTGACACAAGCAGAAAATTACTTGATACATTGGAACAAAGGTGAACTGTCAATCATAATGGTGACAGTCTCTCAAAATGTATGACAGAGAGGTGTCAGAATGGCCATTCTGAATCATTACTGGACGCTGATAGTCTCATTATACCAAGAAAACATTTGCCTTAATAGTTTGTCAAAATAAATCTTAATTACAAGCTTACGTTTTTTAATTTTTTTCTTAATTCAGTATTTACCTGCATATTGTTTATTATTTTATTCTAGGTTTTCATGTTTAGGCTGTGGTTTTGTTTTCAGAATTCTTTTGGGATCTTCTACGTAGACTTTAAAAGCCCTATCAATACACACCCAGCATTCAACATCTTACATGAAGCTTTTTTTTATTGCTGCAGTGATAAAAATTCCTTTCACTTCTATAAACCTTTTGCAGATAAATGAGCAATAATTTGGTGTTCAAGATCAAAAAAGCTTCTGCAAACATCTGCATAATTCAGCCAATCATGCCAGTCATGCAAAGGTTAAAAACCTGCTTAAAGGAGAACTAAACTCAAAAACGAATATGGCTACAAATGCCATTTTATATACTCTTATTGCACCAGCCTATAGTTTCAGCTTGTAGGATTTCACACTTGTCACAGGGGGTCACCATCTTGGAAATTGTCTGTGACACTCACATGCTCAGTGGGCTCTGAGCAGCTGTTGAGAAGCTAAGCTTAGGGGTTGACATAAATAATCCAGCAGAAAATTAGGTTGGTCTGTAATATAAACTGATGCTACAGGGCTGATTCTGATTCTAATTGCACAGGTTTCTGTACTGAACGTTGAAATCCGGCCATCACATTTTTTCAAAGACATTTTCGATTGAAAATGGATCGAATAGTTCTGTTTTCAATCGAACTGAAATTGTTCAAAACGTTCGAATGCATCGTTCGATTCGAACGATTTTGGGCAAAATCCTTCGAATACCTAGGATTTAGAAAAAAAAATTAGTACAGGTTCAGGGAGGTCCCCATAGGCTAAAATGGCAATTCGGCAGGTTTAAGGTGGCAAAATGTCAAATTCAAAGGATTTTAAAGAGACAGTATTTCAGTATAAATTTTGGGCTATTCAATAGTCGAAGTAGCCCAAAATGACTTCAAAATTAAAATTTTTAAAATTAAAATTTTGTTCGAAAATTCACTTTGACCCTTAGTAAATGTGCCCATATATGTACAGTGCTACTTTAGCTCTGAAATGTATTGTTGACTTTTAAAAGTTGATTTCACAGTAGCTAAACTGAATTTACTATAATAAAAAAAGTTGATAAATTACTTATGACTTGGAATCTAAGCCAACACAACATGTGGCTAATGTAGCATTTTGCCTGTGTTCTGTTTAGAAAATATTTATTTTGGAATGCACTCACTTTTATTGCAGATAAGGAAACTAGGGAATATTGTACTTACAATTAATTTTTAAATTAAGGGATGGCATGTTGAACTTAGTGAACTGTTTTAATATTCAGTTTTATTGAGGTTAAATTTACACCTTCCCTTGATATTTAAATACACATGTTTTTCCCAAGTGTAACATTTGGGTAATAACTTCATCCCAACCATTTTTTATTGTTGCAGTAGGAGAATCAGGGCTTATGTTAAGTGATATGCCTGCATTTATATGTGCACAAATTCATACTGATTTAGACCTGAACTAACACTTTATTACAATTTGTATTGAACGTAGAGTCTGGAGACCTCTGGATTCATAGGCCAGTTACTGCATATGGTGTTTTAGGTATAATATTTAATATTCTCTTCTATTTCTATTCTTGCACATTGTTAAACCTTTTGATTACAATTATATTAACTAGGTTATATGTATTTGTTTGTATTTCTTGCAAACATCACAGCTGCAAAAACAGGTATTGGGTCACTTTTCTGTAATTTGGATCTCCAAACCTTAAATATGCCATTTAAAGGAGAACTAAAACCTAACTAAAGAAGTAGCTAGACATGTTGTACATAATGTTTTGGGCTTCTGTACCAGTCCATGGCATCCATAGCCCTTTAGCAGTGAAGATATCTGTGTCTCCGAAGATGCCTCAGTAGCTTTCCATCTGTTTTTCTGCTGATTCACTGATTCTCATGCTCTGTGCTGCTGTCACTTACTGAGCTTAGGAACCCACAATATAAAGTACACATGTACTATAGAAATATAGTAAAAAAATAGCATAGAAATGTCACAATATAATGCTGATTAGTAATTAATACAGATAATTACTAGATGGCAGCACAGTAACCAGTGCAATTGCATCAGAATTTAATAATCAGCCCTGTAGCATCAGTATATATTACAGACCAACCTCTTTTTCTTCTGGATAATTTGTGACAAACCCCTAAGCTTAGCTTCTCAACAGTTGCTCAGAGACCACTGAGTATGTGAGTGTCATAGAGACTTTCCAAGATGGTGACCCCCTGAGATAAGTTTGAAGTCCTGGATAATTGCTGCTATTGAGAAGCTGAAATCTTAGCTTGGTGCAATAAGTTTGGTATACAAAATATGGCATTTTTAGTCATTTAATTTTTAGGGTTTAGTTCTCCTTTAAATATTAAATAAACCAAATAGGATTTTTTGGAATCAGCATGAATTCATGGAGCTTAGTTATCGTCATGTAGAAGGTACTGTTTTATTATTATTTGAATTATTTGTTTAAAATTGAGTCTATGGGGCAAATTCACTAAAGCGCAAAGCGTCTAACGCTAGCGCTAATTCGCCAGCGTGACATCATTTCGAACTTCGCAATTTCACCAACACGGACTCTGGTGAATTTTCGCTAGCGAAGTAGATAGAATTGCACAACTTCGATCCCTTACGCCAGGCGAAGTTGCGCACTGACGAAGGATCGTACATTCGCAAATTCACTAAGATGAACATTTTCCTCTACGTTAGCACTTACGCTAGACGTTACTTTGCCTGGTCAGGAGGTTGAAAAAAAAAAAGTAAAATCTTTTCTAAGTCCCTCCTATGCTGGCGTATTTTAGCATAGGAGGGTGATAGCCTGAAAAAGATCGATAATTTTTTGGGTAGTTACCCTTCTTCCCCCCTACATTTCCTAACATATGGCAACACAACTATACAGGGGGCACATGTAGGGCAATAGGACAACTTTATATAATTTATTAAAGGTTTCCTGGGCTTGTGTAGTGGAATGTAGTGGCTGTAACATATACTTCTATTATAAATTAAAGTTCCCGCCGTATGCAAATTAGGCTTTGGTAGCGTAACAGTGCTCTGCCTAGCGAAGTAACACTAGCACAACTACGCTACTGTTCGCCAACCTGAGCGTAAATTCGCATTTTAGTGAATTTGCGTAGTGCTGGCGAAAATTTGCCTGGCGAAGTGCGGCGAACACTAGTGAAGCCATCGCTAGTGAATTTGAGCATCTTAGTGAATTGGCCCCTATGGGAGATGGCCTTCCACTAATTCAAAGCTTTCTGGATAACATTTTTTTTTGGATAAGGGAACCCATGACTATGTGTATCTTGTTATGACTATTGAATAAAATTAAAAATGGATGATGTCACTGGTGAAAGATTTGCTAATTTGTTTCAAGCAAAAATATGCAGTATTAAACATGAAGAAACCATGCTACATAGGGACATTGTGCTAAAAATACAGTATTAGCAACCACTTTTCTCTCTGGCTCTGAATAATGGCTCTTTTTTTTAAATGCTCTGACAGCCCTGCAATTATTCTGGGTGAATTCAATTGTAACATTGATGACCCCTTTCAGTCATGGCCATGACAATTTTTCCATCTCACCACCTCCTTGATCTCCAGCAGTGGAAAAATATATCAACTTGTAAGGATTTTTACTTCCTAGATCTGATATTTTCTAACATGTGACATCTATCTGCATTTAACAGTGATCCTTTATCACTTTCTGATCACCATCTTATCTCTTTTTCTATTTTGCACACTCCCCCATTCTACTAACCCTCAACCAAAAATTGTGGTTCAGAATAGCCACATTGTTGATATAACTGCTTTATCTGATTGCCTCAGTTCAAGCTTCTACTCCAACTATACTTGCTGAGTAATCAAGTGTTTCACTACTCATCCTAGCAGCTCCTTCAGTTCTGGGACTGGTATAGGAAGTCATTGGCATACAAACTATTCTACTAATTCAGTCACAATGGCAAATTGTAACTCTTCAGAAAGGTGACACCTAAAACTCAGAGGTTTTACTCTGTGGGGTTACTGTAAAAGGATTACTAAAGTATCATGCAACTCCTAGAAACAGTTGTTACACGTGTTGAATGAATAGATGTGTGACGTGTTCCGAAGCCACACAGGTACATAAGTCAGAACAGCATTGTATGTAGCAGACAAGTTGTTTCAAAGGCCCCTGCCTCTCTTTAGAGATTGTTAGATATCTTCAAAGGAGTGTTGTCACTGACATGGTACTTCCAACCGCCCGTGACTTTAGGTGTGGCTCTCAGGGATCACTCACTCAGTCTCTCACCCACCTTGCGCACAGGTTAGACTAGCATAACATCACCCCAAACACCAACCAACACCCACAAACACACACACAACTTGCTGCCACCACTCTCAACTTCACACTGGTGTTGAGAGAAACCAGGTACTCTAGTAGTGAAAGGGTTAATTCAAACACACACTTCCTACCAGCACTCAAATGGTTAACTAGCATACAGACAGACTAGCATTTCCATTCAGCATGCAGAGGGTTAAGGCTCACAGTTACACTCTTTCAGGCTAGGTTCTTTTAGAACACCAGAGACAAACTTATTAAGTTATATATGTTTAATATTATAAAAGGTATAACAGTGCAATTTACAAAATGATGTTACAAAAAGAGACACACATTGAATAATAAAAACAGTTATAAAATAAAAAGGGAAAACATATACTTAGCTTCAAGATATAGAATTCCTGGTCCTGGAGGCAAGGGGAAACAAACAGGATAACTTCCAATCGCAATTGGTCCAATCCAACTCTTAAGCTGGCCATAGACTTTTTGAAAGATCCAATAGTTATCGTGAGACCACGATTGTCTCAAAACGATTGTTTAAATGCCTGATGTGTCCATCAACTAAAAAGACCATTTCAGGCGATATTGCCGGCAAAACTGAAGGATCGCAGCCTGCTTGGCCCTGCAAACATAGGTAGATTGCATGGGGGCCGATAAAGATTTTCTAACCTGGCCGATCAATCATCAGACGAATGTCGGACGAAAAATCGTAAGATGTACGATCGTTGGTATCCCACTAACCGCATGATAATTTGACAGATTGGTCGGACTTCCCTAAGATCGGTCGTTCGGCAGGGAAATATCGTTGCGTCTATGGGGAGCTTTAGTCCAAAGAGCTGACTATTTATCAGTGATTTTAGGGAATCAGGTAACTGCACACTCCCCCCTCCCTCAAGAATGTAAGGGGTGTGTGGCCTAGCAGGACACAGACTGAGTTTTTATGACCTCCTGTGATAAGAAACTGGACCAAGAATATAAAGATCATAACTCCCTATAGGAACATAGGAGAGAGATGATATTCTGTTCATTGGTTATAAATTATCTCATGGATTCCATAGATACTAAACATCAATAATGTGTGACCTGCCCCTGCCCCGATATTTACATCTGATAAACATAGTACCAAACCTAGTCATGTTTGGACCCATCTGAAAGCTAAATTACTTAGACCCCATCACCAGTTTTTAATGTTACAACAGGTCTGGGTTCTGTGAGGATGAATATATTTTTGGGTGTGTTATTTGTGACCTTCACTTCACCTGTGAGAAGCCTTTTTGTGAACTTTAAGTTCTCCCTCCTTGGGTTTTCTCCCCCTCCCAATGGAATTTGGCTCTTATCAGCCAGGGCTTGGAGAAGGGCATAATAGTTTGTAACCCTGTTACACATGGGTGACTCCAGACCTTAGTGAATAGAGGTCTGCTATGTGTCTAATTTAGCTAAGACGTGCTTCTTCATGATACCTTAGCCTGTTTTATTAGCTATTACAGGCCTGTATCATGACAAGTATCCCTTATCTTTTAGGTGTAGAAAGAGTCTTGCCCTGTAGAGTTCATACACTCCTATTCACTTGGAGAGCAGTGGCTTAATCTTCCCAATGTATAGGTCCTCCCTACACTGGACTGTGTTAACACATTGCTTTGATTTTCGTTAGGCGTACCAGTTTTTGTCTCAATGTGTTGCTAGGTTTGAAAAACACAGGATGTGGTGTTTGTTGAAAATCCTCCTGAGGTTCTGACACTCCAGCTACTGTACATATGGGATGACTATATTCTGGCTTCTATGTGTCTCAGGATGTTTATTTCTTTTAGTGTTCCTGTTTGTCTTGGTTGCTGTTTTTCAGACAAATGCCCATGTCTCGGTAGCCACACAATTTCAAAGCTACTCGGATGTTTATGCTCCTTGTCCTTGGACTTTGTCCTTGTCACACTTTTTGCCCTGTGGTGTAGAATTCTAATGACACCCAGTTTGTATTCCAGTGAAGGGTGGGAATCGAAAAGCAGATAGTGATCTGTATGAGTGAGTTTCCTGTATACTTCCATTGCCAAAAAGGCAAGTTTGTTCTAGTGGACATCTTCCCTGATGAACTTGATGTTATTGTCCACTGAGCTAATGTGTTCTGTAAAGGCCGCCACTACATTGGATCTGATTTTAAACCAAATGTCATCTACATACCTAAACCAGTGACTTGGTGTAGTTCCCTGGAATGTAAGTAAGGCCCACTTCCTTCATGTATATGTTGGCTACAGTAGGAGATACTGGAAAATGCACTGCATGGCTATTTTTCTGTTTATAAAAACGGTCCTTGTATTTGAAGTATTAACACACAAATCAAGCAACAAACATACTTGGTTGGGAATGATCTTCATTCTGCTTTTGTGGGTGTTATCTTGCTGCACTCAATTTCTTACAGCCTCAATTACTTCTGTCGTAGGTATACATGTGAACAGTGAAGTGGCATCATATGATACTATTGTTTTTTCTGCCTCTAGTTTAATGCCATGAATCTTGGTGACAAACTCTTTGGAATTCTAGATATAACACACTGTTTTGCCTACCAATAGGGTTAAGATGTAAGCCAAGATTTTTTGCGATGATACCTCTCACTGATTTAATGCTGCTGACAATGGGCCTGACTGGGGCTCCTTGTTTGTTCATTTTGTGGAGTCCATATAAGAATGGTGTGGTTTCTCTGGGGCACAGGCAGTGGTATAAAAGTCGATTGATGGCTTTCGTCTTTTCAATTTGTTGTAGGCTATCCCTTTGTTTCCTGTAAAGGCTGGTTGTGTTTTCCCTCAAAGGTTCATATGTATTCCTATCACTGAGTAGTGTGGTTATCTTGAAGAGATAGACAGTTGTATTGAGCACAACTGTGCATTGCCCTTTAGTAGTAAAACATCTTCAATGATTATGCAGCAAGTCCAGTTTCTCTAGAATTACTACATAGATACATGAAAGAGCAGTGCCATGAATGCAAGTTGAATATAGAATGTCTAGGAGGAGTGGGTGGTCGACTGTGTCAAAGGCTGCAGGGAGATCTAGAAGGATTAGAATGGAATAGTGGCCTTTAGACTTTGCCAGTAGAAGATCACTGGTTACTTTGATGAGTGCAGTTTCAGTTGAGTGTATTGGGCTAAAGCCAGATCACAGGGGGTTGAGAAGGGAGTTGTGAATGAGATGCTGGAGTAGGTATTTGCAAACATGCCTTTCCAGCAATTTGTATGCAATTGGAAGAAGGGAAACTGGACAATAGTTAGCGAGCTGGGAAAATTAGTGATTATTACTTGTTTGTATAAAGATGGAAAGTGCCAGTAAAGATTGAAAGGTTAAATAGGCGGTTAAGTACAAGAGCGAGTGTATCGGAGATTGGATAAAGGAGGCAATAGGGTATGGGGTCAAGGGAGCAGGTTGTGGGGTTTGAGCAGGCTAGAAGTTTGCTAAATTCATCTAGTGTTGCTGGGGAGAATTAGTTCAAATTGGATGTTAGTGGTCTGCAAGACAATCTGAAATTGTTGTCAGATGGTATACTCAGTATAATCAGATCTATTTTTTCTTTAAAGAAATGAGCAAGATCTTGCTTAATAGGTGGAGGGGGTGGTTGTATCTATGGAACCATGGAAATGCCGTTAAGAGGATAGAAGAAGAAGATTACTGTTCTCTGGCTATTGATAAAGCTCAATTGTAGCAGGATGACACAAACTTGAAGTCAGGATCACTTTGTGACTTTCTCCACTCTCATTCAGCTGATCTACTTTATATTCTGAGGTACTGATTTAAACTAGTGTGCCAGGGTTGAGGTTAAGCTGGTCGGCTGTGACAGGTGGTAGAAGGAGTCAAGAGATAAGCTGTAATATTCAGACAGGAAAGGTTGTTAATAAGTGAGATTGACTGTGCCGCTACAGTTGATAATTGTTCTGGTTCAAATGTGTTAAGGTTTCTTGTATGTGTGGGTGAAGAGAGATTGTTGTGATAATGCAGGTGAATGTGGTATCTGAAAGCAAAGTGGAGAGTGGAGAGTTAGTAAGGCTGGAAGGGTGGCACGAGTGGCAGAATATATGATCAAGAACATGTCCATGTGATTAGGAGAGTCGGTCAACTGAGAGAGGCCAAATGAAGTTGTGAAGAGAGAAGAGTTTAGATGTGGCAGGAGAAGCAGAGTTGTCAATGGGAATATTGAAGTCAAGTAAAATTAGAGCAGGTTTTTCACTGTAGAGAAAGCATGGAAGTCAAGCAGCAAAGTGATCAAAGTGATATACAGTATATGCCTATGACAAACAGAGACATTGGAGCTATGGACTTCAAAACAAAAAAGGGAAAAGAGAAGTTGGCGTGGTCAAAGTTTGAAACAGACTTTTGGTGGAGAGAAAAAAATCCAACCCCATGATGATCTTCTGGTCAAGGGCTATGAGCAAAAGCCTCCATAGGAGAGAGCAGCAGGTAAAGCAATGTTGGTGGGAGAGAACCATGTTTCAATGGAGGCCAGAAGAGATTTGCATATTAAGAGATCATGAACAGCTGTGAGTTTATTGCAGATTGATTATGCAGTCTAGAGGGTACATGAGAAAGGCAGAGAGGGGGTGGCTTTATGTGAAAAATGTTTGCAGGATTAGAAGTGCGTCATTCTTAGAGATTGGAAAATACATTGTTAAGCTCCTTTATATGGTAATAGCTGAGTGTAGGAATGATGAGAGAGTGGAACCAATGCAATTTCCCCAGATTTCCAGTGTCATTGTGGACATGTACTACAAAATGCACCTGATGTGTCAATAAAACTATGTCAAAACTATGTCAACAAACTGTGCCCATGCTATCAAACTGTGCCCATATTATGGTGACCATATTGTATAGAAAGGATTGTGTCACTTCTGGTGCACTGATGCATGATATGTCTATAATGGGGTTAACACTCTGTCCTATTCTTACTATGGGGTTGTATCTATGGAACCATGTAAATTACTGCAGGACAAGGCTGGCACCCTGACATTTGCATTCATATACTGTATGTACTGATTATCTTGTGTTTGCCTAGATGACCTCCCATACCCATGAATACATTATATGAAATGTAATATGTATTATACTTTTATTGTAAATAAATGTATTTTGCTTTGTGCAACCCTTTTCAATAATTTTTTCTAAATAGACACTTCAATTTATTAATCTTCCTATCTATGTACTTGACTTGCATTGTTAATATCCACCTACTGCAAATCACAAAATGTACTTCTTGCTGTCTGCTGCAGAATAACCAAGAGGGCCCTATGTACCTAATAACCTTTGCTAAGGGCCCCAATCAAACATAAGAGAGAATCTTCTATTTAGTATTCTAAGAATGGATTCATGTTCTGGGGAACGTAACAAAAGTAGTTGGTATAATAAAAATGTACGCAATTAAGAAAGCAAAAGGTTATTTCCAATGCAATGTTTTCATTAGGCAATAACTATCGTTTGAAAATGTTTTTTAAGACCCACATTGGTTATTATACTCAGTGGGGTATAGCTATAGTTGAGCTGACAAAGTAAGCTCTTCTGTACTGTATATAAAAAGGGCATTTCCAGAGGCCACATTAATAGGTGGAAAAGGGTGGAAAGCATCATAAACATATAATTTTTTGGAAGATGCAGCTCTTTTTGGGTAGACCAAAGTATTCATAGAGCTATATGGGGGTTATTTATTAAAGTCAGAATGCCAAAAACTTGAAAAATTCCCTGTTTCCCTGTTTTTCCCTGAGCCATTTAAATCATGCTTTTTTTATTAATAAATAAGCTTACATAGTGGATTCTACATTGGTCTGACATTTTTATTTTAAATAATCAGATTTTGATCAATAAGGCCCTACGTATATGGACTATAGTACATAAACAAATTTGCCTTTAGGGTGAGTTCTTTGATATCTTCATGCAACCAAATCCTAGGAGCCTATTTACGAAATTCACGTGAAATGATCGAAGTTCGATCGAATTCGATCGAATACCGATCGTACAAATTTTTCGTGAAATCAGATAAGCAAATTTGGCCTCTTCAATCATTGAATATCAAATACATCGAATACATTGAATGATCGGATTTCGATAATTCGATCATTCGATGATCGAAGAAATCAAAATTTTTTATTTATTTGACTGCCTTCTTCGCCAGATTGAACCTACCGAATTGTAATAGAAGCCTATGGGAAGCCCCCCATAGGCTTCTGAGACTAAGTCCTGCTTGAATACCATTCGTACGATCGGAGCGTTCGATCGTATGAATCGTACGAAGTTTTTGGATGCTCGAAGGAAATTTCACGATTCTTTAGTGAAATTCAAAGATCGGTATCCGATCGCACAAATTCATCGAGAAATCGTATTGTAAGCAAAAAGATAGCCTAAAACAATTGGATAAGCATTTGATGGTCGAATGCTTATTGGATTGCGAATTTGGTCGAGCTAATTTCTGGGAGTAATAGTAAATTTGCCCCCTAAAGTACAAAAGTTGACAACTTCTGGTGTGTCCATGTGGAGCAGAGGAGACCAGGTTGAACACAAATACAGGACTAGCAGGCACTGTGCTAATAGAATCTGTTACTAATGATGAGCAAATCTAAGGTGTTTTGCTTCGCCAAATTTTTCACAAATTTCCTGAGAAATTCGCGAAATGTCCAAAAATCGAGAAAATAACTCAATCGGAAAGTTCATGAAAAATGTGTGAAATTTTACCGTTTTCACAAAAAAATTGTGAAATTCAAACTACTTCACTAAAATTCATGAATTTCAAGCAATTTCACTATAAATTTGTGAATTTTGAACTATTTCACTAAATTCGTGAAATTTATGTTTTCACTATAAATTCATGAATTTAGAACGTTTTGACTATAAATTCGTGAATTTCAAACATTTTCACAAAAATTTCGTGAATTTCTAACGTTTTCAAAAAAAAATTTGAATTTTTAACGTTTTCACGGAAAAATCGTGAATTTCGAATGATTTCACGAAAAACTCGTGAAAAACGGAAATTGATGCCGGCAAATTTTCTTTTCTTTTTTTGAGAATTTATTCACTGGCGTCGAATCGCGGGAAGGTGACTAAATTCACCCATCGCTATCCGTTACTATACAACAGATCAATGTAACACTTTATGCAGAATTGTAAAAAAAACAGATGCATGTAAAAGTACCTACATTTCCCTTGTTATTGTCCAATGAAAATACAAAGATGTAAATGAATATATTTCTGCAGCTTTAGTTATTCTTTACTGTGTTTATTGAGTTTCACCATGATCAGTGGAAGCAGACTTCACAATTACTGCCTGTAGCCCTTCTGCGACATTATTGATCTCCTTAGGCTAGGTTCATTTGGAAGACATTCCCATATCTGCCCCTAATGGCTGAAACTTTATTTGGGAAATACACTTCTGTCTGGAGGCAGCATTGTCCAAGCTATGTATATCTGTCCTATGGCTAAATGTGGACATGGAACAATTGAGTTGGCAGCACAGTGAGGACTCTATTTACCCCCTGTAGAGCTAAACACTGAACATTCTACAGGCAGACAAGGACACATCAAGGTTTAATCATTTTTACAAGATCATTATGTTCATATGTACTTTCAGCTATACTCAACACAATACAAAGCTTATAGTATACAATACAAACAGAATTGCAGTGTTCACCTATATGTACTAACTAACCTAAAACAACAAATCAAAGTTCCTTTTTTGTAGAGTCAACAAGTTTGGTTACATTACAAGCTTTGTGCTTAAAACAAAGAGAAATTAGGTGACTAGTCCATAGCTGTACATGGAAATATTAACTTCTTGTTTAAATCACTAATACACCACAAATGCATGACAAAATGTGTGCGCATTCCTGCATATTAGTTTTTATGCATAAAAATGCATTTGTCATATTGCTTGTCTCAGCAAAGTTTTTTTGAGAGGCTCTCATAAAAAAACATCCCTATTGGTCATAAACAGATGGCAGTGCTCTGTTGTGGTTTCTAGGGAACCCCCTCTGCTGAAGCAATCAATGTGACAGCCTACTCTCCTGAGAATAAATGTTAATGTATGGATTGAAAAAGGTCTGTGCACATGGTACTTTACTGTCAAGGCAAAGCAAAATATATAGCATATAAACTCACAAACGCAGCACATTTCTACTTTTTACCAAAGTACATGCATTTTTATATTACCAAGGAAATAAATACAAAAGAAGTGCAAAAGGAAATCTAATGTGGCTAATAGGATACCAGTGCAAGATGGAAACACACTCAGATTAGTAAAAGGTTCCACCTGGTATTATATTTCTATATTTCTTCTACCATTAGCTCATGTAAATTTCAAAACACTGCTGTTTTCACTTGGAAAAATTGTTTGAAAGCATAATGTACTGGGTTTAAAAGAAGGCAAGAGCCTGAACCTATAGCTAGTCAGCTGAAAAGCAAGGCATATAAAATGTTTTCATTGAAAATGCGTGTTGTATTTTTGTTATGCTAAAATGAATGAACAATAATGCGGAAAGTAGTACAGATTTGGAAAGTAGTAAAGGTTTGGAAAAAGGTTTCACATTCATTTCTTTGTGTTTCTGTCAATTTCCTTGTGCTCATTTCTCTTTGCTGTTTAGCCATTCTTGTATTATGGCTGAGATATCTCAAAAGATACATCCGATGAAAGTAGAAGGAAAGCAATTTACACTTGGGGGTGCCAATGGTTAGTCATCCCCAAGTGATTATATTTACTTTCCTGACACCCCGGGCTTGTGCCATTTTCTGCTCATATGAGCACCGTCCTGGGGTGTCAGGTAAGTAAATATAAGTAAAGTAAGGTAAGTAAAAATAATCACATGCCGGTGCCTTAAAGCGAGCACCACAGAGCGATTCTCTTCCTGCTTCTTATGTCTTCTCCCAGCTATGCATGCTCAGTAGAGTGAAAAAGTGAAATTTAATTGAAAAGCCAACTATTTCATTGTACTGCGCAACACTTTCCCTCCAGAAATTTGAAAACCAAAGAAGCAGGAAGAGGATCGCTCCATGGTGCTCGCTGGAAGAACCCTGGGCTGTTACATTTTTTTGCTAATAAGAGCACTGGCCCAGAAAGTTAGGTAAGTAAATATAATCACTCGGAGGATCTTAAATTTTGGCACCCCAAGTGTAAATTGCCTTTCCTTCTCCTTTAAATTGTAAATCTATTGATGGGAGAACTTTATCAAAACATTTTGTTCAGATGACTTACCACCATTTTAAAATAGATCATGAACATGTTTTGCACTGAAATAAATGCTGTGATGTATTCATTCACAGTACTGCACAATAAAAAGGTTGTTCCATCTATAATTAAACACAAGCTGTTGGTAGGAATATTTCTGCACATTGTGGGGGTTATTTATCAAAGGTCAAATTTTAGAGTAATGTAGATTTTTAAACTCTAATATACTCTATAAATTAGATTTTATTCACAATTTGAATGGTATGCTATTTATAAAAAAAAATGCAATTGTATAAAACCGAAAGCTTGAATCGAATTTGATTTGAGTTTTCCTCAGAAAACAACCTTGAGTTTTATGCATAAAGTTTATTTTTGATGAGCAACATTTTTTTTTACTTTTTTGTTATCCCGTTGGAGTATATGGGGTATAATTTTTGAAGCAAAACTTGGCAAAAATTTTACTTATCACTACTATTTCAGATAGTTCAACGGACCTCTAACCATTGACTACTGCATGAACTTGAAGGTGGCAAATATTCAAATCAGAACTGTCTCCTGGATTGAGGTGTGATAAATCTCACATACAAATTCAAAGTGGAGTTGGTGCTTTTAAATTAGACTGTGAGTTTTGACAAAAAAAAGGTTACATTTCAAGGTTGAATTTACCATTCAAACCATACTAAATCTGTCCCTTGTGTTATAATATAATACTAATCCTTGATATCAACAGTCCACTCAAAAGCTGACAACTAAAATAATTAAGAACTTTGAGTTATATAAATTCAGTTCTTTATTCAATTCGACAAACAAATTTAGCATTTAAGTAAGTAAATGAGCCCATTTATATTAGACAACTAATTAGCAGAGCTGTGTCAAATTCCCCGATTTCTTTGGAGGATACCCTTTTGTAACCTCCTTCCCTGGTCTTCCATAACTCGTCTACATTCTCCCACTTTTAAAGGTTCTGGGGCGCACATGTGCTGAAGGTATTCAGTGATGACATAGGGGAGCATATTGACAAGTGGGGGCGATTTTGGGGCTGCTGCTGCCTGAGGTGGAAGCCCAGAAGCCGCCCCCTCTGCCGCTCCATGCTTAAAAAGCTCCATTGGAGCAAATCAAAGGGGGTAGGATCATTAGTGCATTGGGCGCAATATCTCTCGCTGCACTAGCAGAGCAAATTTCTGGGTTGAAACCTGGAAATTTGTCTCTTAAAGTTAAAAGAGGCTGCCCTGTCCTGGCTTTTTCTGGTAGAGCACACTCATATGTGACCACTGCCAATTAGTGGGAGAAATTCAACATGCCCAGGTTGACAGCTCTGAATAAGTACTACCAATTCCAATAGGCAGAATAACTGCCAGCCTGTTTTGTCTCCTTTCTAATATCCTCAATTTGCATCTCTTTGTAAAGCTATTCAGACTGGGGCAGAACTTTGATCTGACACTCATTAGTGAATTACTGCAGATGGTATAAAGGGGAAGCATGCTGAATTCTGACACCATAAGATGAATTTGCACAGTCAAGTGAATGTATTCTCAATATCAGCATATTGTTTCACTTACAAAAAAAAAAAAATTATATAAATATATATATATATATAATTTTATATATATATAATTTTTTATATATATATATATATATATATATATATATATATTTCTGCTCTAATTATATATGACAACAATATTAACCCTGTATACCTATTTCTTTGCATCTGTAGCAATAAACTTGCTGCAAGCCCCAATACAATGATCTTTTGCTGAGTGTGTTAAAGTCTCATTGTCCATTCCAAAAGGATACATTTGTCTATTGTGGTGTCTGCAACCTGCATTCATTTTTTTCACTTTTTTCACTTTGTAAGACCCTTTGCAATCTCTATAGCTGCACCACAATATATTTCATGATTTATTGGCTTATAGGTGTCATACTAGGCTTTATAAAATCTATTAGGTGGTGGAGGATTGCCATAAGCTGTATAGATACAATTAGGGCTCATTTGTTAACACTGGGCAAATGGAACTTGATCAAAATATTGATTTCATTGTTTTACATATGTTGCCATATGTTACTGTTCAGGTTCAATGGTGCCTAGCATTTCTGCACCTTAGTAGCCAATATGTGAGCACAAAGATAAGCGAATATTCAAAAGCTTAGCCTTAAAAATCCTAAAAAGCTCTATGCCTGTAGGAAGAACATTTTAAGGTTCCTAAAGTATAAAGTTTAGTTTTAGCTTGCCCATTATTTATTCTTTTCAGGCAATAACTGATCTGGCATAATGCCAATAAATTAAAGAAAAGCAGATGTAATGTCTATAGTCAAAAATCAATTTACTGGTTTGTCATCTATAATCAGAAATATTTTTGTGAGAGAAAAAGTAAGGTTTGGGTTTAGAAAAATCTTTCTTGTCATACAAATTTCATTGTTTATATGAAAATGTAAAAATAATGTTCAATACCTTTTACTACCCCCACCTATTTATGGTGTCCTCCTTTCTTACTGCCACTTAAATTCCCTTTTATACATAATTAAAGCAGTTGCTCACTACAAACATGGAAAAGCCAAAAAAGTTTTTTTTTTTTTTTAAAGTCATCATTATACAAACAAACTCAATTGCAATTTTTGCTTGATTGATAGTATATTTATGAAAAAATTACATATATATATATATATTCTATGAAAGTGAATTAGTGCTTTATGTTTACCATGTAACATAATTTATTATTTATGATTATTTAAAATTAATGGAACATGGCAATTTTCAGTTTTTTTTTACTGCAAATTAATGCAATGTATTTTTCTGATAAAAATGTTTCATAAATATACTATCAATCAAGGAAAAACAATTGCAATTGAGTTAGTTGCAATTGAATTTAGGTGGCAGTAAGAAAGGATATAGACAAAAACTAGTATATAGGCAAATCCAAGAGGTCCTCTGCACTCAATCCATTATCAATATATTTAGGACATTGAGACATTTTGTGCATACAGCTACTGAAAATGCCTTACTCTTTAAACAAAACATGGATTGTTTGTCCATATATTGCACTATATTTAAGCTGTTCAACTACATCAAATACATGCCTGGTATGGCCAGTCCTACTCTCAACTTGCATCTATATCATTAAGAATTAAATTACTTCATTATACATTTTACAAAGGGACTAAGTTTTACCTGCAACTGACTTGCTGCTTTCAAGGTTAAAACACTCCCAAAATTGGTTGCCCTTTTACTGGCCACCACTGGCTATACAGTAGCTGGAAAGGGTGAGAACCACAACATGGAGCTGGCCACTGGCATCGTTATTTTTTTTAAAGCGATTCAGAGGCACATTGTGAGAATCACTCACCCTGGCGGTCTAGTGGTGCGGCGGGGACGCCCGCCGCGCCATCGGCGGGGACGCCCGCCACGCCGCTCCTTTCCCCCTGCTGCCAGCCTCCATAGTGCGCGCGCGGCCGCACTTCCGCGTTCTTAAAGGCGCATGCGCGCTGACGTCATGACGTCAGCGCGCAATGGCGCCAAAATTCAAATATATAAAGGGCCATTTTGGAATTTTATGTTGCTCGTGATAGGTTTTGTTCCTGGTGCCTTGTACTTGTGCTGTAAAGCTTCTGATCTGTCTGATACCTGTGTTTGACCCTGCCTGGCTGTTTTTGACTACTCTGATCTCTGGAACCTGACCCCTGCCTGTTATTGACTCTGATTCTGCCTTCTCCCATCTGATTGATTACCCGGTTTTGACCCCTTGCCTGCCTGACGACTCCTAGTTATCCGCCGGCCACGACCCTGCCAGTTTGACCACGAATCTGCCTACTCCTATCTGTACCGTGACCATCGGCCTTAAAAAACACTATCTACAGTCGTGCCCCATTGCTAGCCAGAACTCCTGCTCTGCACCTCTCGTATAAGTCCAGGTGGCATCTGAGTAAGCTGAGGGCTCCTCCCGAAGCCAAAGGCGGTCACATTACTGGTGAAGCACGAGCCGAGACCAGGGTGCTTGGCACTTGTTCTGGTATTGGGTGCCGACCGTGACACACATTTTTCATTGGTCGAATTTCGAATTAAAAAAAATTCGAAATTCAACCATATGAATAAAAGTGAAGTAAAATCCTTCGAATTCGACTGTCGAATTTGAAGGATTTTACCGCAATTCGATCGATCGAATGATTGAATAAAAAAAATTTGATTGATCAATCATTAGAATCAATCAAATTTTTTTTTTTCGATCAAAACTACTGATTCGGCAGCTTGGTTCTGGTGAAGTAGGTAGTTGAATAAAAATTTAAAGGGGAAGTAATTAGACCATTGAATAATCGAATATTCTAATAAAATTTTATTAGAATATTCCAAGATTCGAATTTATATTAAATTCAATCAAACTTCGAATTATTCACGTGAATTTTGAAAATCTGCCCCTCAGTGCTTCTTTTTCTTCACAGTTTTGTGTGTGTTTTATACCATCAACACAATACGTTAAATGAACCCTACATTGAATATGATTAATGAAGACATGCAGATAATATAATTTCATCAAGCAATGCCAAACTCCAGTTTGAATATATGAATCTCTCTAAAATGGAATGTAGAATCAATAGCACATTGTTAGAATGTAAGAAAGCTATTTAACAAAAACTAATTAGATCTATTTCTCTTGAAGTATTTTTCTATGAATGCAACAACCTGCTGTTTCATAAGTGGAGCTTATTTAGAAGTTTAACTGTTCTGTTTGAGGGCTACAATCCCTTCTATGAAAATAGTAAGTGGTAATTTGGATAATTGGCTTCAAATTAAAATAAGTATGATTATACTTAAAAAAATGCATTATAATGTCATATGGACATGACTTATGAATAAATAATAGTATTGTCTGAGTACAGAAGCAAAACAAAAAACTGCCTTTGAATACAACAATACAGTCAACAGTACAATCCAGTACTGAGAACAGAACAGAGCTTTCTTATAAACACCACAAATGTTGATCATGAATTAAAAACAGAAACACTGTTAAAATGAAAGTGCATATGTATATATAGGACAGATCCACAATATAGAGAATTGTAGGAGAGGTTTATCCAACACCTTCTGAAAAAAAAAAAAACTGGTGAAGTGCTTTATAGTGTAGTTGGAGGAGTATCATATACAAGAGATCCGTAAGCAATTTACAAATCAAAGAACACTCTCAATGTCATCCTAAATGTCCCCTTATTATAATTAATGATATAAGCTGCAAACAAGGTGAAGTCACATTGCCTTACGCATTTTGCAGGCTCTCATTTCCGTTTCCTCATGGGGTGTGTCGCGTATGTTGTCACCTCCCTGAGGAAGTGGACCTGAGAGCTTGCAAAACACATAGGTCTAGCTCCAATCTGCAGCTTTAAATGCTATTTGGTTGTTAGGGTCACTTGCCCCACAAGCCAAAAAACAGATTGTCCATGAGGGTTCAGTTGTATTGCTATTATTATGTTTTATTGATTTTTTTTATTTTGCCACAGGTCCACTCCTATTCTTCCTCTACTTTGCATTCCAAAAATTTACGAACTTGCTAGGATATTTAAGCCTAGGCCAGCAGAGAACAATGAAAAGTCAAAGCCTGTGGGTTACAAACCACAAAAAATAAACAATGAATACTAATTAAAATTTCCTTAGACTGCTTCTGTCTACTGTACATCATACACAAAATAAAATTTTGAGGGAAATTACCCCTTTAAGTACAAGTTTAGTAGTGTTTCAAAGTAAGTTGTAGGTGGGGAATGTAATACAGTATACATCGATAACACAAAAACTATTCACAATGCGAAAAGTTAAGCCCTTGTGGGAACCAAATTTGCTTTGCGCGAATGCAATATACTTTTTGCAAACCTGGAAACTGTTTAGCGACCACTTCCGCCAGCGGAAGGCCGTTTGCGAATTTTATACTTTGTGCTAATGCGCTGTCAATGTAATAAAACTTCTTACTGAAAAAGTTGCGATGTTTGTTCCAAAAGATTATGACACCTTCAAGCACTTCTTAAGAAGAATCCGCAATGCGCAATGACGATTCGCAATGCAATAACCGTTTAACGAACAGTATTACTTTGCTAGATGTGGATTTTAACTCTTATTGGTGCGCAATGTTTTTCTATTTGCGACTTTAATTACATTCCCCCCATAGAGTCCAAATCATGTTTTTTCCCTAATCGTCCTAGTATTTATCTTCCTAGTATTTATTCAGGAACTTGGAAATCAGGAAATCACACAAGTTTAAACAATATCCATTTCATGCTGAAGTTCTCTGCTTGTGTGACTAGAATAACAAGCTGCACAGACATTTACATTCTGAAAAAAGCCAGAAGAACAAACCTTTCTTCCTCCGACAAACCCAACCGAGCAAAACAAAGTATTATGTATAGGCAGTGAAAGATACAAATGATTTGTACCGCAATGTTTTATTTTAATTTGGATCTATTTGCTTTACTGTCAAGCTGTATAAAATGCTTCTAAACTATATAGTTCTACATTTAGAAGGCCTTTTAAGATGAATTAGAAATTCATTTTGTTAAGCATTACTTCCGAATGCAGCTTACAAATCATCCACGGTGATTACATCTCCTCTTACTAAAGCAATTTATTTGTGACATTTCCTTCTAGTGGTTTACTCCACTATTATTTATACAGTCGCTTCACTTTTTCTTTCTTGAACCTGTACCATTGATTTCAGGTTTCAAGTGTGTATATAAATTATTGTCGCGTTACCCATGTATCTCACTGGATATTTTTATTCTCCATTGCAAATACAGATGGAGTGGACTTTAGTGGTACATTATGCCTCAGAAAACACTTCATCACAATGAGTAAAATGTGTCAAACCCCAATCAGAAGTTTAGTGGAGGTTATTGGGGGTCATTTCTAAAGTTCGCACAGCACATATTTCTTTGCATATAGTAATTTTGAACACAGATTCCCCTAAACACCTACATTTTGCACTTCTGTGTCTATTTTTTGTGCAGATTACAGTGACATTTGCATTTCTTAAAGTATTCTCTACTATAGTTGTTTGCATGAGCGTTGGCTCTGCGTGTTTATTGTGGACAAATATTGCATCTGTGTTCATTTTGCAAATATAAATTGGCTGTTTGCAAAATACATTTATCATTTACCAAAGTTGTGGTGTAATTTAAACACATAGTATGCACATATACAGTATATTCACAATTTGGGATTATGCCATATTTAAAAAACTGTTAATGACAATTGCAGCAAGAATTAAAAATTGCAGTTATGCTTGTACATTAAGGGGAAGATTTACTAAATTCAAATGAATGGTTCGAAAGTCGACCGAATTTTCCAAAAGATTAGAATTAGAATTTTCAAATATTTTTGGTGGCCACTTCGACCATCGAATTTTGAAAATTCGATCGAATCAAATGATTAGAATAATTCAAATAAAATTCTATTCAAATATTCGACAGTCAAATTACTTGCCCTTAAAATTTTAATTTGACTGCCTAGATCGCCTGATTAAACCTACCGAACTGATATTAAACTGTATGGGAAGCTCCCATAGGGTTTTTCTAATAAGTTTTTTAGATCGAATAAAAAATTTTTGATCGAATGGTTAAAATCATTCGAATCGTCCTATTAGAACGATTTAATTGTTTAATTTAATTTTTTTTGTTTGATCGATCGAATTGCACTAAAACCCTTCAAATTCAATATTCAAATTTGAAGGGTTAAAATTCGACCACAATTTGATTGGTCGAATTCCAGGTTTCATTCACCCTCGAATTTGACCAATAGTAAATCTGCCCCTAAATAGTAAATCTGCCCCTATATGTACCAGTTTTGCCCAGCTTTATAAATATAAACATGCACAGGGTAAATTTGTTCACTGTGTGAATCATTCTGTGCTGCATGAAGTTTATAAACTAACCCCATTATGTCTTGGGAGTGTTCAGGGGTTTCACAAGGAAAGTCTAACTAAAGAAGTAGCTATAAATGTTGTACATTATGTTTTGTGCTTCTGTACCAGCCAAAGGTAACCACATCCCTTTAGCAGTAAAGATCTGTGTCTCCAAAGATGCCCCAGTAGCTCCCCATCTTCTTTTCTGCTGATTCACTGCACATGTTCTGTGCAGATGTCAGTTATTGATCTTAGGGACCAACTCAAAATATACAGTACCCATAGAATAGAAATATCACAATATAAGGCTGATTAGTAATTAATAGGCATCATAGGCTACATGGCAGCACAGAAACCAGTGCAACTAGCATCAGAATTTAATAATCAGCCCTGTAGCATTAGTTTATATTACAGGCTAATCTCATTTTCTGCTGGATAATTTGCAGTAACCCCTAATCTTAGCTTCTGAACAGCTTCTCAGAGCCCACTGAGCATGTGAGTGTCACAGACACTTTCCAAGATGGTGACCCCTCTGTGACAGGTTTGAAGTTCTGGATCATTGCTGCTATTGACAAGCTGAAACTTTAGGCTGGTGCAATACGTTTAGTATATAAAACATGGCATTTTCACCCCTATTAATTTTTAGGGTTTAGTTGTCCTTTAAGTCAGCACTACTTTCCTTTCTACTACATACCACCCCAATTTAACACCTTAAGGGCTCTTACAGAAGAGTGTTTCTTTCACGCGACCCAATGCAAGGAACCACATGAAGAAACACAGAGTGAGTACAAAGTTAATGTGCATGGTGCATGTCTGTTATATGATCCTGATGGATAATCTTATGTCATAATGTAAAGAAAAACAGAAGTATAATGAAGCAAACTGTACACAAGTAACTATTATGTACAAGAAGTGAATGACTTTGTTTATTGTTATGAATGTAATGACACATTTTATAAACACTGGACAAATTAGCAACCAATCAGTGATTAGCTTTTTCCAACAGCTGAAGATAGAACAAAAGAAACAAACACCTGTTAAATTTGCAAATTAGCACTAGTGAAGGAGTCACTAACTGTGATTCGCACTTGAACACCAGGAAAATTTTCGCTCTGGCAAATGGACTTAACTATGCAAATTCACTAAGATGCGGATTCTACTGAATGTTACCTCTGTCGCGAGACTTGCCTTCGCCAGCTCTGCATTGGAGTGCACAGAACGTCCTCAATGTCCAGCTACTTACTACTTCATATTCTGAGTGTAAATTTCACAAAAAAGCTGGCGACTTTTCATATTTTTAGGGTGATAGGCTGCAAATCTCATAATTGAATGCTAGCACATCTTCGTTTTGATTTGCTCTCTCTGCTGAAATAACGCTAGAGAAAATTTGCCAGTGTTCATCGCCTGGGACAAAACGTTGTCTGCACGAATTTTCACCTGACGAAGTGTTGCGATGGCTGCAAATCTGTCACTGGCAAATTTCATAAATTTGCCCCATGTCTCCCTCCAGACCCTTATTTGCTTATGATGGACACCTCTACAGTCTATGGCAGTCATGTCTAAAGAAGTAGTATATGTTGTTTAAAGGGTAAGACATTTTTTAGTAGCTGTATGCACAGAATGTCTCAATGTCTTAAATATATTGATAATGGGTTGAGTGCAGAGGACCTCTTGTCTTTGTCTATGTATATGGGGCTGTGCCAAGAAATTGTGCAAATAGCTACAGGCCTCAGTGCTGTATTAGTGAGGGGTGGACTGGGGAGGCACATAGACATTCTGCCTAATGTCTCCTAGCTGCCCTGCACTTTGTGTGACATTCAGAGGTTTAAGGTACACTATGTAGCGTCAGAAGTTGCAGCCCACATCAGGATCTTAGGCAGGCAGAATGTAGGATTAAGTAATATTTTTTAACCAGTACTTGATGCAGAGAAGACCTCTGGGAGCGAGTGCTTCCGACATCAATACCGGAACTAATATGTCTGACATGAAAACTAAGAGCAGTAACTCATAGCAACCAATCAACAGGTAGCACTTACTGTACTTGTCATTACCTGTTTTAAAGCAGCATCTTGTTGTTTGCTATGTGTTACTGCCCCTGAGCAAACAGTGCCTTTTATTACATAATCACTTAAGACTGCAAGCTCACACAGTCTCATAGATGTACTTCTGAAGTGAAAGAATGAGCAGAGACATTATGTACTTTTGTGGATGTTGGACAACTGTAATTGTACCTAAGCACTCATGTACCAATGTGTATGATGTGCAAAATAGAGCACCTTACTATACAGGTGTACAATACTGTCCACACATAAAGACTACTGTTATTAAATGGAAAGTGAGAGGCAAAAACCCAAACTTTATCAGATGTGTGTAGATTATAATCACAGCTACAAGGGGAAAGCTAAAAATGTCAAACAGGAAGTTATGTGTCTGGGACTTTGCTGATGTTAGATATGGGATGTGATAAATGTGCATAGTTTTCACAGTATAATAAACACGCAGTGTGGATGAAATATTCAGGAGTCATAGTAAGCTATAAAGCCCTTCACCAGATTCATTCCTGTGCTTAATGTATCAAAAACTGCCATAATTTTGAATTCCCAAGCAATGCGTTTGTTTTGTCTTTCTGAAAGACATGATTAGATCTTCAGTGGTGAGTTATGTTCTGCATTTTATTCATGCAGTTTTGCCTCAGATGTATGGGATATTTTTTTATCACTGGTAGGTACCAGGACACATCAAAGCAGATGCAAGTAGGGCAATGTACAGCACACACTCCAATTGCTCCAAAACACTTGTATTCAAGAATAAAAAAGTTACATTACCTTCATGTGCACATTCAGAAAAGCGACGTTTCGAGCCACTAGGGCTCTTTCTCAAGCCATGTGTAGCATAGGTTTATAGGTTAAATTTAAATCATTAAAGTCCTTTATAGTCCAATACAGAAAGTGACATAAAATAGCAAAGCAGGGCTTCCACCCCGTATCCACATAAATTGTACAGCACATTATCCTATGAATTCCATTACATTTGTGACTATCAACATAATACTCCTACAGAAACAGATATAGATCATAATCTTTATTAAGACCATGTGGATGAAGGGAATAAAATTTTTTTATCCACCATACTTCCCTCTGTTTTAATCTTAATTCCCTATCGCCTCCTCTTTTTTGTGTTATCATTCATATTCTCTGAAAAATGGTTAAGAATTCATAAATTCTGCCATAAAACTTATTAGCACAACCACATATGGGAAATGAATACTTGCTTTTTCCCATGGCTGGAAGAGGGTGATGAACTATAAGATGTGTTAAACATTTTTATAATTTTGTTTAGCATTGGAAAACTGTAATTTGCTGATCTGACAAAATAATTTTAAGGTCTGTAAATATTGGAAGATTACAGCACAAAGCACAAGATATAACTTTCCCTTCCCATGTCAGAATCTTTTTTTTATCTGTGCTTGTACAACAATATTGTTTCATATACAATTAAGATGATTTGCAACATAAAATAATATTGAATTCTGGTTTAGCTATAATCAGAGTTGCATAGTTAATTTGGATTGACTGAAAGAGTCTCAGGCTTCCTTTTATTCAGGCATGGTTGTTTCTAGTGATGGGCGAATCTCGCATCGCATCAACTTTGGCGCGTCGCGTCGTTTTCCGATGCGCGTTGAGTCCTTTCTGGCGCGCGTCGTTTCCGGCGTGCGTCGCGTCGTTTTCGTCGAGTCAAAAACGACACGCGACTCGTTTTTCCGGCGAATTTTTGCCAAGCAAAATTTCACTGATGATTCGCAAATTTATTCGCCGCAAATTCGCCCCATGCGAATAAATTCGCCCATCACTAGTTGTTTCAACTTAACTTTAAGGGATACTGTCATGGGAAAATATTTTTTTTTCAAAATGCATCAGTTAATAGTGCTGTTTCAGAAGAATTCTGCATTGAAATCTATTTCTCAAAAGAGCAAACAGATTCTTTTATATTTCATTTTGAAATCTGACATGTGGCTAGACATATTGTCATTTCTTTACGTCCTACGGCAGCACACACAATGGGGTTAAATCCCCTTTCCAACCCTGGTAGGACAGAATAAGCAATTAAACAAATGAGCATAAATAGAATCAGGCAGCCCGCCCCCCTCGTGTTTTTTTCTGTCCTTCCAGGTAGGCGAGAAGGTTACAGATGAAGATCCAGGTTCTTAGGAGCCTGATGGCCGCAGGAGTTACCACGTGAGCGTGGGTAACTCCGGGGGGTGAAGATGATGGATGTAAGTCCCCCTTAGGCTTACATTACCTGTCGGTTTTACTTCGCTGCAAGAGTTCTTGGCAGGGGGAGTCTTGTTCGCCGAAGTAGACAGGTACTGCGGGAAGCTGGCGGTTCTGGGCGCTCAGGTGCGCTAGAATGACATCACTGCAGCGCAAGTTCGTAGGAGGCTGCTGCATTGATTGAGCAAGGGGCTGATCATGGTGCTGGTAAGGCTGTTATAGTTTTTCTGTAGGGGTGTTGCTCTTTGCTGCCTCTTTATAAGCCCATATTTCGAGGATCTCATTGCCTTTGCTGTCTCAGTTCCTGTATGCCTGTGCTGCCAGGCTGATGATTTTTTCTGTGGGCTGTTAAAGGTACAGTGTAGCCTTTCTTCTCCACTGCCCTCTGTATTACAAGTGATTGTGTTATTGTTGCTTATTTTTCCTCTTGTTCCCAGATGTCTCAGTCAGGGAAGAGGAAGAGAAAGTCCAGACATAATGTTTGTGCTGGTTGTGACCAACCTCTGCCGGAAGATACTTCAGGATCCCTTTGTGTCTCTTGTTCCCAAGATTCCGGTGATACTCCAGCTCATACCCCTGAAGAATTTATGGTCTGGTTTAAAGGCATGTTGTCAAAGGCTTTTGATGATGTGAGGTCCTCGGCTGTTCCAGGTTCTTCCAGGAATTCTTCAACTATGTTAACCACAGGGCAGGACGTTTCTGCTGATTCGGAAAGATCCAGTGATTCTGACTCTACTTCCTCTTCTTCTCCTCTAAAGGCTAAGGAGGATTTTTTTCTTTTTCCAGTGGAAAAGGTTAATAAGCCGATTAAGGAAGTTAAGAAGGTTGTTGGAGTTAAAAGTTCTGGGCCCGCGGCTGAGAAGAAGCAGGATCTTTTATTTTTCTCAGGAAAAAAGTTGGTTGAGTTTCCTTTCAGGGACCGAGACAGAGATAGAGGAAGGGATTTCAGGAGAGGGAGATTTGGTGGAAAATTTCCCAATAGGGAAGCTGAACAAAAGAAAGATTCCTCACTCTCTAAGTCTGCAGGATTCTGACGCCAGAAGTCGGGAAGAGATTGGCGGAAGGCTTTACTTTTTTTTTCCTATGTGGGAAAATACAACAAAAGACTCTTGGGTCTTGAGCATTATAAGAGACAGTTATTTTATTGCTTTTCAGACTCCTCCAATTCCGAGATTTTTTATCAATCAGATCCTTCACAATCCAGTGAAACAGAGAGCTGTGGAGACAGCAATCTTGGAGTTTCTGGAAAAGAAGGTGGTGGAACCGGTTCCCTTTTTGGTGCTTCGGAGAGGAGTTTACTCTGTGATTTTTCTTGTTCCGAAGCCGGACGGTCGTTTTTGACTAATCATAGATCTGAGTTTTCTCAATCAGTTCATCAAAGGAGAAAAATTCTGAATTGAGACTATAAAATCTGCAATAAATATTATCCAAGAAGGAGATTTGATGATTAAACTGGATTTTAAGGATGCATATCTTCATATTCCCATTCATCCAGCCAGCAGGAAGTTCCTCAGAAGTTTTTCTGAATTCGACTTTATATCATGTCCAGTTCAGGGCGCTTCCCTTTGGGATCTCTTCTGCCCCAAGAGTCTTCACCAAGGTCATTGTAGTGATAGCAGCTCTTCTACGACAACAAGGTCTTTTCGTCGTCCCGTATCTGGACAACTGGCTTCTCAAAGCTTCTTCACTCCCCATCATGAGGAGGCATATGGAAATGGCCATCTCAGATTCTGTGGAGATTAAGGTTTTTCTTCCTCAGGAGAAAAGATTCTTCCTAGAAGCCGAAGTAAAACAACTTATACAGAGCAGGAAAGTTTCTCTTCGTCAGGCAATGAGGGTCTTAGGTCTGATGACGGCGGTGATAGAGGCTGTTCCGTGGGCAAAAGCCCATATGCGTCCTCTGCAACAGGATATTCTTTGGCAGTGGAACAAGGACATTCAGACTCTGGACTGGACCTTCAACATCTCCTTCAGTCTAAAGAGAAAGCTAAGGTGGTGGCTGTGGCCTCGAACCCTATCTCAAGGGAAATCTTTCAGACCGCCAGATTTTGTTCTACTGACAACAGATGCCTCAGCTTGGGGTTGGGGAGCTCATCTATTAGATCATGTTGTACAGGGTCAGTGGTCTCATTGGGAGAGCATTCAATCCTCCAATTTCAGGGAACTGAGGGCAGTCCGGTTGGCCCTAGTGAAGTTCAAACACCTGTTGAAGAACCAAGAAGTGATGGTTCAGTCAGACAATGTGGCCACTGTGACTTATCTGAACCGTCAAGGGGGAACCAGAGCGCCTTTGTTGATGAAAGAATGCCAAAGGATTATGCTTTGGGTGGAGAACAATTTGCTACTTTTGAGGTCTGTGCATATCAAGGGGGTGAACAACACCCTTGCAGATACCTTGAGCAGGAAATCCTTGAATCAAGGGGAGTGGGAATTGCATCCTCAAATCTTCGGGCAGTTAGTTCAGAGATGGGGTCTTCCCCAGATAGATCTTATGGCTACCCGTTAGAACAGGAAGGTTCCAGTCTTTTGATCCCTAAGGAAATAGGACAACCCCTCTTTTCTGGATGCCATGTCGATTCCTTGGACGTTTGTACTGGGGTACATTTTTCCTCCTCTATCAATGATCCAGAGGGTGTTGCAAAAAGTCAGGCGGGAGAAGGCTTCTGTGATCATGATTGCTCCATTCTGGCCGAGGAGAACTTGGTTCTTGGATCTTATGGAATTGTCCAGGGGTCGATTTTGGAAACTTCCCCTCAGAGAGGATCTTCTCCGTCAGGATCAGTGGAAGCATTCAAATCCGTCTTGGTGGAATCTGACAGCTTGGATCCTGACAGACAATTTTTAATTGATCAGGGATTGTCAGCAGAGGTTGTACAGACTCTGTTATCCTCTAGGAAACCTTCTACTTCAAAAGTTTACACTAGAGTTTGGAAGATTTTTCATAAATGGTCTGTGGATAAGGATTTCAGCCCGACGGATTGTTCTATAGCTCAGATCCTTCAATTTTTGCAGGAAGGTTTTGACAAGGGTTTAAGTCCTAATACGCTAACAGTTCATATTTCGGCTCTATCTGCAATGTTGCATAAAAATTTGTCATCTCTCCCTCTGGTCAGACGTTTTTTTAAAGCCTCTCAAAAGTTGAGACCAAGAGTGTCATTATTGGTTCCTCCTTGGGACTTAAACACTGTTTTGTCAGTGCTTTGTGAAGATCATTTTGAACCAATTTCTTCCATTTCTATGAAGTTTTTTTCTTGGAAAACCTCTTTTTTGGTAGCCATTACGTCTGCTAGAAGAGTGGGTGAGTTGCAGGCTCTATCGGCTCATCCCCCTTACACAATTTTCCTACCAGAAAAACTTATAATGAAGACTTTGCCATTTTTTTCTCCGAAAGTGCCTTCCTGGAAAAATGTCAATTCTCAGATTATTCTTCCGGCCTTTTGTAAGTCTCCTACGGATGAGAGCGAAAAGAAGTTGCAATTCTTGGATGTTCTCTCCATGTACATTAAAAGGCCTGAACTAGTTAGACAGTCTGACAACCTCTTTGTACTTTTTGCGGGAAAGAGAGAAGGATTGACAGCTTCCAAGTCTACTATTGCATCTTGGGTGAAGAAGGCTATATCTGTTGCATATCAGTTGGCTGGGAAAGATCTTACGGAGGGGTTGAGAGCTCACTCAACAAGAGCAGTCTCTACCTCTTGGGCAGAGAGGTCCTTGGTTGATGTAGCAGAAATCTGTAGAGCAGCTACATGGTCAAACCTCCACACCTTTGCAAAGTTTTACAAGTTGGATGTGGCAGCCTCTCAAGATGCAGCCTTTGGCAGCAGAATTCTGGAATCGGCTATCAGGGCATAACCCTCCCTTGTTTTGTTTTGGGGTTAGCTTGCTAAATCCCATTGTGTGTGCTGCCATAGGACATAAAGAAAAACAAAAATTTAGTCTTACCTGAAATTTTCATTTTCTTAAGTCCGTAGGCAGCACAATATTTCCCTCCCTGAATAAATTTCTTTAAGCATTATTGTTTTTTTCAGTTTTTTTGTTGGAAGTGGCTTGAAAACTAACACAAGGGGGGCAGGCTGCCTGATTCTATTTATGCTCATTTGTTTAATTGCTTATTCTGTCCTACCAGGGTTGGAAAGGGGATTTAACCCCATTGTGTGTGCTGTCTACGGACTAAAGAAAATGAAAATTTCCGATAAGACTAAATTTTTGTTATTTCCCAGCTGCCCCAAGTCATGTGACTTGTGCTCTGATAAACTTCAATCACTCTTTACTGCTGTACTGCTAGTTGGAGTGATATCACCCCTACCTTTCCCCCACCCAGCAGCCTAACAAAAGAACAATGAGAAGGTAACCACAAGATAACAGCTCCTTAACACAAGATAACTGCCTGGTAAGAGAAGAACAGCGCTCAATAATAAAACCCATGTCCCACTGCGTACTATTCAGTTACATTGAGAAGGAAAAACAACAGCCTGCCAGAAAGCAGTTCCCTCAAAAAGTGCAGGCACAAGTCAAATGACCGGGGCAGCTGGGAAATTGACAAAATGGCTAGCCCCATGTCAGATTTCAAAACTGAATATAAAAAAATCTGTTTGCTCTTTTGAGAAATGGATTTCAGTGCAGAATTCTGCTGGAGTAGCATTATTAACTGTTTTCCCATGACAGTTTCCCTTAAAATGGGCATGAATGGCTTACTTCCCTCCAGTGTAGGGGCATTCACTTACTAAGTGGTTGTCATCAAAGATGTTTAGCATAAGGAAAGCTATTTCTAGCATCAGCACAATAAATAGGATACATCGCCTATGTCAGTACTGTTTCCAGAATAGAATCCCTGCAGTGGGTATGTTTTTATGCCTATTTGCACGTTTACAACTGAACAATATGCTATCAAATGAGACAACATGTGATTGCTCTTTTTCTCTGCCTAGACCCTGATAAGCAGATTTTGAGGTCTAAAATCTTTCTACAAAGACAGCTGTTTGTTACCAATGTCACTTTCTATAATCTTTGTTATTTGAGTACAGCTATGTTTGTAGCATTCTGATAACCCCCATATCTGATAAACCCATGTTATGTTTCAAGACCTGTTGCTTATCAGTATCCAGGAGTGTGAAATATATTAAACTATCAGTCTAGAACTTGGCCAGTATAGGAAACCATGGCAAGCCTGTTTTTGATGCCCCACTTTTATTAGAAAGGATAAAGAGATTTTTTATGCAAAGAAAGAAATTACTTCCTGACAGACCCCCCCTTTAGATCCCATAGTCTAAAGCTGACTCCCCAGAATTTTCTAAAGGGGCAGACTAATATATTTGCCTAATCGCAAACCTAAAAATTTGTGACTGTAAAAAAAAGTTGATAATACTAGATAAAGCTATTTTTCCCAATGCTGTAGCACACATTTATGAAAAGTGACAAATGGGTCAATTCTGATTGAGAAAAGCATTTTTTCCCTAAACGAACTCCATGTCAGTACATCGGGATAGCCCCTCCTCCCTGCTCCCATTAGAAGGATCCTTCCCAAGCCTTTAAAAGACCAACCACACACACTTACCGGCATCTTTTTTTGTTCCCTTCTCTTTTGCTTTGGGCTTTGCCCAAAAACCATTTTCTTTTTAACCTTGGGAAAGCATTAGGCCTGCCCTGAAGGTGTCCTAGGGACAGGGCTTCAGCTTTCGATTAAGGTAAGGCACTGGTGTGCAATGTTTGCTACTCCTTGTCTGCCTGTGTTTCAGTTGCCTCCCTATTCTGCTGTCAGAACATTTTGTGGCAAGTGCTTGTCCCCCCATCCGTGTGTCCTCCCGACCTGTCCAAAATGGCGTCTGGTGGCAGTGGTGTATGTGGCCCCTACACCCCATTTTTTACAGACGGGCGAGGGAGGTGAAAGTTAGTTAGGCTTAATTAGTTAGAGGCCTGAACCTTACTGCCTCCTGTTACTTTTGTTTTATGTTTTAATGGTGGCAGGTTATGTGGCCAACTGCCTCCCTCAGCAGTCTTTCCCGGAGGGGGTAGTTAAAATGATAAATAAAAAAAAACAAAAGTTGCTCTATAGGCTCCAGCCAATATAACAGTAACTCAGGCCCTGGCAGGAGAACACTAATTAGCCAATTATAACCTCAGCATTTGCTTTTAGTTACCTGCCTATGCAGATCAGCAGCTGAGTGCTGACACCAGTCTAATCAAGTGATTCCTGGACTACTCCCAGCTATAGCAAGTGAAGATGACCCTGCCCACTCTAACTCAGCAGACTAGATCGCTGCTTCAGAAGCCTCAGGTAAGTACTGCTGTGGTGAGTAAACTGGAGAGGCCGACATTACTGTTAATAGTGAACCTTCTAATGGATGCAGAGGATGTCCTAAAATATGGGGCAGTAAGGTGTCTGCTTACAGCACATAATAAACTGTAGGTAAGGAGAGTGGCTATACGATGATCTGCAGTGTATTCAAGTTTATCTAACTGTTTGCATGCAATGTAATCAAATGCTTACCTGCAGTGGCTTGATTCTGGTTGCTTGCCCACCTAAAACCAGTAGCCCTAATACAAATAGTCAAATGGGCTATCATGCTCTGATGCTGACATATAGCGTATAATAACATGCAGGGCGCTGAGTTCAGGCCATTTGCATACTTTACATCAGTTGGCCCATTGAATATGGATCACTGGGTAGCTGCTATGTTCTGATATATGCTTGCTCCAAACATCAAATAATCATAAAAGGTATTATATTTGTTGCTGTGATTGTATAAATGCGCTCCTATTTTGTTCTTCTGTATACTGTATGTTCTGGCTTCAATGTGTACTGATATGGAGTTTGTCCAGGAAAAGAAGATCATATTAAGTATGATATAATCTTCCTTTTTCAGGGATTCTGAGCTTTCTGGATGATGGATTTCTGGATGACAGATGCCCTACCCATACAAATAAAAGATCATAAACACATCTTTATTCATTTACCTCTACATTCACGCCCATGAAAGTGGGGGCCAATAAGGTATTAGTAGCCTTTATGGATATAGAGCACCGCTCTGGATGGTTGCTAGGCTCCGCTAAATGCTTGCTCTAAATGGCAGCTAATCTAAACTATGTATTGCATATTGTTGTGAGTGTACTGGTGTGCTCCTGTTGTTTTCTGCAGTATGTGCTCTGGCTATTGCTCACCTGAACAAGTAGCCCTAATGAATATAGAGCACAAGTCTGGCTGACTGCTAGGCCCTGATACATGCTTGCTCTAGGCGGCAGCTAATCTAAGCTATGCGTTACATTTGTTTGTTATTATATCTGCAGGCTTCTATGTTCTGCAGGATAGGCTCAGGCTATTGCTCACCGGGATCAAATAGCCCCAAGGGATGTCGAACACAGACCTGGTGAGCTTTCAGGGCCTTATAGATGAATGCCCTAAGCTACAACTAACATCAACTATGTATTACATGTTGCTGGGAATGTACCTATTTGCTCCTAGTTTGCTTTGCAGTATGATATGTTCTAGTTATTGCTCATCTGGAATGAATAGCCCTAATGGATATAGATCACTTGGCTGGGTGAATGCTAGGATCTGATACATGCTTGCTTTAAACAGCAGCTAACCTAAATTACCCATGATATGATGTGGGGATGGATCTAGGGTACATTGGAGTTCATTATAAATGTCTTATTATGCGATTTCTTTGCTCCTACTGTTCTTGGCAAGATTTTCTCCCCAGGGTAGTAGTCTTCGGATGTCTGTCTTTCATAAGGATCACTGAACTAACAATAACCCATAGGTATGTAGTACAATTGGGGCTGTTGAATGTAAGATTTCCTAGATTCAGCAGTCTTGTTTTACAGATCACTGACTGCATTAAGGGAAGATCACATAATAATTGTTTATTCCAGGCAATTGTGTGGCATAATTACTATCCTTTGCTGCGGCTCTGGGGTTGGGCATGGTGCTCTCCAGAAACAGTAG
>CM044438.1:96378366-96395690 GCA_024363595.1 Xenopus borealis
TCCTCCTTGGTCCACTACTTCCCCTGGGCGCCTAACGAAGGCCAACCCGTGACACATGTACACTTACGACTGATAAGCTTAGTGTCAGTATATATTATTATTATTATTATTAACATGTATTTCTATAGCGCCAACTTATTTCGTAGCACTGTAAAGTGAATGTGATTATACAGCTAAATCACATGAATTGCATACGTACAATACGTACAATGAATCGCTTCTTTCATGCCTCTTTCAAACCAGCTGTCTTCTTTATCCAAGATTTGGACCTTGCTATCTTCAAAGGAGTGTCCCTTATCTTTTAGGTGTAGAAAGACAGCCCTGTAGCATTCGCCCACCTATGCTGAGCCTATGCTGAGCCATTCGCTTGGTGAGCAGTTGTTTTGTCTCCCCAATGTATAGATCTGTGCACTGGACTACTGCTTTGTTTTTCTTTTGGTGTTTTATCCTTTGGGTGTACCAATTTTTGTCTCAGTGTGTTGCTAGTGTTGAAAAACACATGGACATGGTGTTTGTTGAAAATCCTCCTGAGTTTCTCTGACACTCCAGCTACATATGGGATGACTATGTTTCGCCTACTATGTGTCTCTGGGCGTTTACTTCTTTTGGTGTTCCTATTGGGCTTGGTTGCTGCTGTTTTGACAAAGGCAGAGTCTGGGTAGCCACAAGCTTTCAACGTTCCTCTGAAATGTTTTAGCTCTTTGTCTTTGGACTTTGTATCAGTTGCCACACATTCCGCCCTGTGGTGCAGAGTTCTAATGACACCCAGTTTGTGTTCCAGCGGATGGTGGGAATCGAAAAACAGATATTGATCTGAATGAGTGGGTTTTCTGTATACTTCCGTTTTCAAGTTACCCCCCTCTTGGATGCATATCAAACAGTCCAAAAAGACAAGTTTGTTCTCATGGACATCTTCCCTTGTGAACTTGATGTTATTGTCCACTGAGTTAATGTGTTCTGTAAAGGCCGCCACTTCATTGAATCTGATTTTTACCCAAGTGTGATACACATACTGTGCCTGAACCAGTGACTCTGTGTTGTTCCCTGACTATCACTGCAAAATAACCACACTATTCAGTGACAGCAATACATATGTCTACAACAACTTGAAAAGGAGAAAGCCATCAATCAAGTTTTATACCGCAGCTTGTACCCCCAGAGAAGCCACACCATGCTTATACGGACTCCCCAAGATACACAAAGAAGGATCCCCACTAAGGCCCACTGTCAGCAGCATAAACTCTGTGACATACAGCATTGCAAAATTCTTGGCTAACTTCTTAGCCCCGTATGAAGGCAATACAGGGTCTATTGTACATTCTCACAGGGCTCTCTGTCCGGGTAACTTCCAGATGCAACACCTCTATTAACCTTGCTTGTTGTCGGTTTCACATTGCTGTGCCACTTCTGATACTTATGACCCAGCAGGGTTCTAGTGGATCAGAATCCCTTCTGATACTTACTGGAACATCCATAGGGTCTCTCTAGTTCTAAGGTCAGCTTCACTTAGGGAGTTCATATATGTAGTATTATGGTATCCACACACATAAATATGCCCCTTAAAGGTGGACGAAAACACAGGTTTCATGGGTGACTCTTAGCATCTCTCCAGTGAGTACAACCTACCTCCATGAGTCATAGGATTTCCCTTTAGAGGCACTAGCATTAGTCTCGATCGGTTACCTTGGCGGGTATGTAGTTATACCTCTCATAAGATGAGGTCGGGTCAACCAACTAGGGCTCTAGTGGTTGGGTTTTCACTTATAAATTGAGTCAACCTCAACACAGGTTGACGCATTGTTAGGAATCCTAACCTATTTATTCATGTTTCAGGTGCCCTTGTCCCTGTTCTTTTAGGATTTGTTTTCTTTAGAACATTTATGGCTGCTATGCATTCTGATATGTAGAAGTGGATGGTATATGCCTCGGGTGCCTAGTGATATTTGGTATAACCTACACTTGTTGTTATATTCTAAACAGGTCATACATACAATAGGTCTGTTCTGGGTTCTTACTCCTACCAAGTGTTTCTTACAGGTACCTGGCAATTTACACTGAATCTAGGCATACATGTGATGGATGCTTCTTGGTGAGTAGGAGAGTAAGTATTTCAGCTTGCTGAATTTGCCATGTGCAGGGAGGTCTTCCTATCTGTCTCTCTCTCCTGGAAGGGTGAGTTGGTGAACTCACCTGTTCCTTACTTTAACAGTGGTGAACACTTTTTTCTCTCAATAGTATAATCCATATTATAGGGCTATTCTTAGCCCTATGAACTTATCCTGGGGTTTTCATCGCGTGTCTCGATATTAAGTTATAGAGGTTGCAGGATTGTGATTTATCTTGTCAATGTCATTCCATTCCTGATTCCAGATTCTTCTAAAAGTATATTCCCTATTGCTACATCCTGATACGTACTGACATGGGGTTCGTTTAGGGAAAAAGGAAGATTTTTTCATACTTACCGTGATCTTCCTTTCCTGAACGAACTCCATATCAGTACGGCCCGCCTTTTTTTTCCGGTAATTTGAGAACTTGTTACAAAGACGTCGGTAAGTGGGCGTGGTTGGTCTTTTAAAGGCTTGGGGAGGATCCTTCTAATGGGAGCAGGGAGGAGGGGCTATCCCAATCTGTTCTGACATGGAGTTCGTTCAGGAAAGGAAGATCATGGTAAGTATCAAATAATCTTCCTTTTTCCAGTCATAGTTAAGAGGTTGCAAATCTGTGACTGCCATTAGTGATGGGCGAATTTATTCGCCTAGGTCGAATTTGCCGGCGAATAAATCCGCGAATCACCAGCGAAATTTCGCCGAAAAACGAGTCGCGCGTAAGTCGTGCGTCGTTTTTGACGCGCCGAAAACGGCGCGTCGCGCGTCGAAAACGACGCGACGCGCGGCGAAAACGACGCGACAAAGTTGACGCGACGCGCGACAAAGTTGAAGCGACGTGCGACGCAATCGTCCCGCGACTCGTTTCGCGAATTTTTTGCCGATTAGAGAATTTCTCTAGAAATTCGTGAATCTCTAGGTGAAGCGAATCGCGGGAGATTCGCCCATCACTAACTGCCATTAAAGAAACCCTCAAATATCAACTGAGTGGAATGCAGAAGATACAAATCCCAATGACTTCTTTGGCTTCTTCAGGATTTTTAACTCATAAATATTAAGGGGCCAATTACAAAATTCTCGTGAAATGATCGAATTCGATCGAATTACGATTGTACAAATTTTCCGTGAAATCGGATATGCAAATTTGGCCTCTTCGAAGATCGAATAGATCGAATAGATTGAATAGATCAAATAGATCGAATGATCGGATATTCGATAATTCGATGATCGAAGGAAGTTATTCGACTGCCTACTTCGCCAGATTGATCCTACCGAATTGCAATAGAAGCCAATGGAAAACCCCCCATAAGCTTCTGAGGCTAAGTCCTGCTCGAATACCATTCGTACAATCGGAGTGTTCGATCGTTCGAATCGTACAAATTTTTCGGATGCTCAAAGGAAATTTCACGATTTTTTTTTTTGATAAATCGAACGATCGGTATTCGATGGTACGAATTCATCGAGAAATCGTACAGCGAGCAAAATAATAGCCTAAAACATTCGATGGTCGAATGCTTATCAAATTTCGAATTTGGTCGAGCTAATTTTGGGGAATAATAGTAAATTTGCCCCTAAATGTTCAAGTTAAAATAAACAATGTTTTTTTGTGATTTGTGAATCACACCATTAATACACCCTTAAATTCTAATAAATCAGCCCTTTATATTTGGATAATGATATCTAAAAATACTGTACCATGATGCAAAATCAGTTCACCAACCTGTGGCATGCTTAATCTTGACATATAAGTATCCTGTCATAAGCTGGGCATTCTTTAATAATGTTTTTATTATTATGTATGAGTGAAAGAATTGACTGAATTAAGAGAAATGAAAACTGAAATTCATATATCTATCATTTACCACCCTATTTAATAAAAATTAGGGCACTGTGTAAGATGTAAATAAGAGAATGGAATGGCTTGAAAATCATCCAAACCCTATATTTAAATGCAAAAAAGTCAACACATCAAATGTTAAAGAGACATTTTATTTATTCTGAAAAACATATGCTCAGTTTAGTTTGATGGCAACACATGTTTCAAAAATGTTGGAAACTCCCCTATATTTTTCTGTATTTGTTTTATCTTCCATTTTTCATGATAGCATTTTTTGTGGGATCTCCTTTTTCTAAAAGTAATAGACTGATGGAAATAGAGTAATTAAGTCTGAATGCCAAAAACTCTAAATGTTTTATTTTTTTAGGGAAAAAAAGCTTGATTTTTTTAGATTTATTAAACCCCGGGGATAGAAAAAGTCTGGAGAGTCTGAAATTTCAGCATCTCAGGCCTACCAAGGTTGTATATAAGCTAATGGGAGCATTCCCTATCCTATTTGGAAGTTGCTGTGGTCTACGCTGGAATTAGCTTCAAAATCTGGCTATTTCAGACTTTTTGTGCAAAAATAAAAAAAATTGGGCTTTTCGGTATTATGCCCGGAAAAAGCACCGTAATAATCACATGATTCGGATTTTTACTCCATTTTTTTCATGTTTGCCTCTGATCTGATTAAATCATGCTTTTAAAAAAAATATGGTCTAATTGTGGATTCTAGTTTGGTCAGACATTTTTTTAATTTAAATACAGATTAAATTGGCTTTTGATAAATAAGGCCCTAAGGGGCAGATTTACTAAAGGTCGAATTTCGAATAAAAAAAAATTTGAAATTCGACCTTGGGAATAGTGGAGAGGTAAGATCCTACGAATTCGACTATCGAATTTCGAAGGATTTTACCGCAATTCGATCGATCAAAAATATAGAAAATTCGATCAATCGCTCGAATATTCTAATCTAATTCGAATCGAATATTCAAATGATTTTTAAGTGATCAATCAAATTATTTATATTCGATCTTAGGGAATGATCCCCATTTTGTTAGGTTTAATCTGGCGAAGTAGGTGGTTGAATTAAAATTTAAAGGGGAAGTATTCGACCATCTAATTTTTGAATTTCTGAATAAAATTAAATTCGAATATTCAAATTATTCGAATTCAAATATTCGATGGTTGAATTTGCCTAATTTGCATATACTAATTCGAATCTTTTTGAAAATTCGATCGAATTTCTAATCACTCATGTGAATTCATGTGAATTTAGTAAATCTGCCCCTAAGTGTCAGAAAGGAAGAATTGTGCTGAAGAAAAGCAACAGAAACTGCATACAACACCAGTGATATGCTCTAGGCATATTAGTAAAAGTAGACATATCACAAAGTCAAATTGCTATGTTAATAGTATAGTACAAGCACAAATGACAGGAAATGTAGGCAGATATATTCAGAGAAAGAACAAATGTGCAAGGTTAGACAGGAGGTAGAGCGCGTTCATACAGACTGAGTGGCAAACAGATGACTATTTTGTAAAAAAAAAATGCTGCATATTCATGAAAGGGCACATAATATAAAACAATAAAATAGAGTTACATAAATATAAATTATTCTGTTTTTTTCTAAATTCTAATGCACAATATCTATATATCTAAAGAGACTATAATAGCACGCAGATTGATTAAAAAACGACAAGCAAGATTCAAACTGGACAAGCTGTCCATGGAACAGTCATACTTTCCAAACATATCATGGTTGGCAAAATACTGTATATAGTTGGCCATACGCTGATGTAGGACTTTCAGGTGTAATACAATAAGGGGCAAATTTACAAAATTCACGTGAATGGATCGAAGTTCGATTGAATATGATCAAATTACGATTGTACAATTTTTTCGGATATTTAAATATACAAATTTGGCCTCTTCGATCATCGAATACCGAATAATAAAATAGATTGAATGATCGGATATTCGATAATTTTTAAATCCTTCGAATGCCTACTTCGCCAGATTGAATTTACCGAATACCAATAGAAGCCTATGGGAACCCCCCCCCATAGGCTTCTTTTGCTAAGTCCTGCTAGAATACCATTCATATGATCGAACGCTTCGATCGTTCGAACTGTACAAATTTTTCGGAGGCTCAAAGGAAAAAGTACGATTTTTTTCGTGAAATCGAACGATTGGTATCCGATCGTACGAATTCATCGAGAAATTGAATATCGAGCAATATGATAACCTAAAACTATTCGATAAGCATTCGATAGTCAAATGCTTATCGAATATACTGTAGAGGGAATTCGTAGGATTTTTGGGGAATAGTAAATTTGCCCCTAATAGTTTGATTAGTGTTTGTAGCAGTACACTAGTGGTTGTAAGGTTTTGAGTGTAAAATATATTTTTGTAACGGGGAGGCCTATTACTAAAACTTGCCTTTTTCTTACTAATAAAAAAATGGAATGTCTTTATATTTATCAAAAAAATCAGAATCTAAAAACCTTGATTGAATACAATCATGAAAAAAACTCCAAAAATGTTAATTTGGGAATTGACAAACTCAGAAAACTCAAATTTTTGAGTTTACTGTGCAAAAAACCTTGAAAAGTAAGAAGCTCATAAAAATTCAAAAATCTTGCATTAAAAAATAGATTGAATTTTGTCTAGGACAGCTCTCATTGACTTCCACTGTATTCCACTGGATCCACAACCCTCTACATATGGCAAAAAATGAATTTATATAGGAGGTCTGGTCCAAGAAAGGTGAGGAGCCAAAGTGGAATATATTTGTGCTATTTTGACCCTGCAAAACTCTTGTTTTATACAGTACCATTGCATTGGCTATAGATGTCAGCATGTGTAACAGATACAAAATACAGTATCTAAGGGGCCCAATACAAAATGCAAAGCATATATTTTTAGAAGTAGTTTGTTCTTTCAAAGCAAACAAAAATAAAAAGTTTCTGGAATGAAATAAGCTAAGAGACTGTTAATGTACCATGATGTGCACACTATACTTAGAAACATGAAACATCAATTCCTATATAATTAGGTAGTCTAGAAGAAAGCATTTTTATAAATTGGAACTGTTTGGTATTTCAACCTAGTTATCATAATTTGATGACAGTTGAAAAAGTGACAGCAATGAAGAGCCACATATTGTGATGTCAGTTCATATTTGGAAAAAGTGTCACTTCTGGAAGATAATGAGAAGTAGATGTGTCCGCCTTCTGAAAGTCTAGACAGAGTCATTGAAGAAAAATCATGTTTCTATGATTCACAAAGCTCTGTCAGCAAGCGGAAAAGCAAAGTATGGCATAAAACAACAACGTTTTCCAATGATTAAAAGAGATTCATTTTAAACTGAAAATATAATAAACTGTTGTGTGTGTATATAAAGGATTGAGAAGAAAAAAGGCAGCTCTGAAAAGCATTTATCCAACATCAAATGACAACAGATAGTGTTTTTTGATTATATTTAAGTTGAAAAATTGGTGAAACATTATATATATTATATATAGCCAGGGTCGGCGGGGCACAGGGGGCCCTAAAAAATTTGTTGTGCGGGGCCCCGTGATTTCTAACGGCAGCCTTGACTGTATTGGTTGGGGGTTTAATGGATATGCTACCTACTAATGCAGGAAGTCACATGGTGCTCCCTCATGTTTTATGAGAAATATGCATGCACTGCATGGGGATGCTCTCCTGTCACTGGCTTTCTGGAGATGGTTCGTGGATGGCACCCTCCCTTAGTTAAACTCAGATATACGATTAGAGAGACTGGGGAGCGGAATTTGATAGGGTCTAGGGGCCCTGGTGTGACCTGAATATGCTGGCTTTCAATGCATAAAATAAGTGGGAAATACTTTCTATACTACTGTTGCCCGATTCATTGTTATAAACCCACAATATTGACTGTAATGCTTATGCCTTTGCTATCTCTTTTTTATTTGAAAATGCACAAGCTCACTGTCACTGTTCAAAGTCATGTAAATATACTGTTGTTTTGTTCTTGTTAGAAAAAAAAGATTTACTTATGGAAAAAGGCACCTCTTGACTGTACAAAGGCTATGGACAAATAAGAAAGATAAATAGAGAACAGTCAACTTGTGAACTCAAACTATGAAAAACACTAAAAACCTGGACACAACACATTCCTCTAGCTAAAATCGTTTGTTCCTTGGGTAGCTATCCTATGAATATGTTGCAAGGATACGATATATCAGAGATACAAAAGCACAAGGCAGACATATAAAAAAGGTCTACGCCTATTTGAACAGAATGAGCCAGAAAACATGACAATTATGCCGGTCAGGCAACAGAAAGGAAATTCAAGGAATAGGCAGAGGTCACAAATACAGCATCAATGTGCATTCAGGATTTTTGACTGTAGAATGAAGCAGGAACAGGACTAGGCACAGGAGGCTTATGCAAGAATCACAGCCAGATGCTAGTAAATTAGAATCTATCACTAAAGTCTATGATCATTTAAAGGCCTCAAAACATTAAGCATTAACTTCTTCTGTTACAATTCCCACATTGCAGAAAGAGTTTAGGCCAAGAGATTAACAGGTTTAGAATTTCAAGTGTACATTATAATTAGACACAAGGCATGTTACAAGTAAGAAAGAGCCCACCAATGAGTTTTCTCTGTGGTTTCTTTCTGCTTGCACAGTCATAAAGGAAACACTGTGTGAGTTCAGGAACTCAATAAAGGTTTCAGGGAAAAAACCTAATTAAGGTATTTTTCCTTGAGTGGTCTTCCTTAAATGAGAAGTTTTAGCACCTAAAAGCCGCTAAAGATCTTATTAGAGAATTTTTCCCCTTTAGGAGAGTTCCTTAACTCACACTCCATTTTTTAATGATTATATGCACGTATAACTTTATATATTATATAAAGTTATATATATATATATACATACAAATAATAACATGTAATTCAATATCTACTATTTAGAAAGCCAATTATAAATCCGTAACTAAAAATATTTGCTGAATTTGTAATAGTAGCTACATTTCACCTATAAGCACATAACTAAGCCATGCTTTCCTCTTTTTTATTTTTTAAGCATAGTGCTACAAGCAATTTTCCTTTGCAATTCTCATTTGTAATGCTGCCCAAACTGCAAATCAACATAGGAAGTTTTTAGGAGAAGTGCTTCCGGCAGCCTGCTGAGCAATGATGTATACTATGCGTTTATCTTAGGTTAAGTCACATTATGGCAAGATATTTGTTCATGAACATTATAACACAGCTTAATCGAAAAACTGGTTACATTTTAGTACTATTTTATTAGTTGTGTTCACTGAAACAGCAATATATTTGCTTTCAGTATAAATCCATATGTAAAATATGGCTGATTAAATTTCAGCTTCCACACACTTTTTTTTCAATTCAGTTGTTTTCGGATTGTTCACCAGAAATAAAATACTTTTTTCAATTACTATCTAATTTGTATTTGTGACAAGAACAATACAAAATTTGATGGAAATGGCATTTAAATATTCTGGTTTCCCTTTCCCCTATTCTACTAAGGGCTTCTTACTTTTTTCTTTTTTTTTCTTTAATGTATTATAAAAAAGCACAATTTGTGGATCTATAACTTAGCAATTGATTGGTTTCGTATAATTAGGCGGTTATTTATTAAACTCTGAATTGTGATTTTTAAAAAATAAAATCGGACTTCTAAAAAAAAAAATCACAAATTTTTCGGAGTTTAACCCTGAAGATGGAAAAGTCTGAATCTGAAAATCCGGCATCTTGGACCTGTCGAGGTTGCATATACTGTAAGTAAATGGGAGAATTCATAATGATTTTTTGATGTGCGCTGGGTTTTGTGCAATACCCCGAATATTTGTAGTTTTCAGGTGAAAATTACGAAATAATTGGGAAAATCTGATTTTTTCCAGCAAAGCAAATTTTTTGGAAAATGTAATAATAAATGAGTATTAAACACCTGAAAGGATTTGATTGGAGTTTGTAGCAGAAAATATTGAGATAAATTTGCATTCTTTGCACAATCTCACAAATCTGTTCCTTTGTTTACTTTACATGCACATGTGAACAATTGTTTAACAATGAATATCTGATTGTCCTATACACCAGGGGGCCTATTTATTAAACTTCTAATTTTTATGGTCAAGTTGTTAAAGGGGAATTTTTGAGATTTATTATGCACTGAATTTATTATTGTATTAGTTGTGCCAGAGCATCAAGGTTGTCTAGAATATTCACTAACCTCAAAAAATCATCTTGCTTTAGTGGTCAGAAGAGGATAGGTCAGTCCAAGGAGAGGCTACATCTTCCCAGAAATTTTACCCTTTCCTGTCAACCTTAAAGGAACAGTAACACCAAAAAAATTTAAGTGTTTTAAAGTAAAGAAAATATCATGTAGTGTTGCCCTGTTCTGTTAAAACTGATCTGTTTGCTTCAGAAAGACTACTATAGTTCATATAAACAAGCTGCTAAGTAGCAATGACGGAAATTGAAAAATGCTATATGGCACAGGTTAAGTAATGGATAACAGATAACGTTATGTTTTACAGAACTTATCTGCTGTGTAACTTGAGCCTTTTTCCTTTAAATGGCTGCACCCATGGCTACAAAACAGTTTATTTATATAAACAATAGTAGTGCTTCTGAAGCAAACACTGCAGTTTTACCAGTGCAGGGCAACACTGTATTATATTTGTATTACTTTAAAACAATTAAATTTTTTGATGTTACTGGTCCTTTAAATAATTCATCTATGTGCCTTTAAAAGATACCACATATGTAGAAACATACAGCTACAATCTTTACTCAAAAAGACCAACTGAACTTAATTGCATTTGTATTCAATCAAATAGGTCAGTTTTCAATCAAATAGATCTGTATTCAATCGAATTTGAATTGTATGAATCTAAGTAATAGTTAATTCAATCAAATTCGATTTGAAGTTATTCCCAAAAAAAAAAAACCTTTGAATTTTCAAATTCCACAAATTGACTACTAACTAGGTTCTACAAGGTTCCCCATATGCTAAAACAGCAATTAGTCAGGTTTTAGATGACAAATGGTCTAAGTTTTTAAACTTATTTTTTTTAAAGAGACAGTACGATACATTTCAAAATTAAATTTTTTTGAATGTTTTGCAAATTCAAATCAAATTTGGAATATTCCCTAGCAGCCTAGGACTTCATTGTCTTCATTGTAGTACAATGTCAGGAATGCCAAGCCAGGCACCCAATACACAAACATTTGTGTTGCTGACTGTACTAAGAATTTATCACATTTACAGTAGCTCCCAAAATATTTGATTCTGTGCTTTGTCACCATGATCCTGTGCTTTGCTACCATGATAAGGTAAGGCATTCAGTGAAACTTCTAATTACATCCATTATGTTTTTTACTATACAGTTTTCTCCTGAAGATCTCCAATAATGCTTTTTACTTGAGTTCCATTTATTTCACTATCTGCTTCAGCGATGGTGTTCTGTTCAGCTAAACACTTCAGGCTGGATCTCTTGGTAATTGCTGTATCAGCTTTCACAGCTCAGACATGTCAAGGAGTACTTGGCACTCCACAAAATCTAAAGCACAGTCAGCAATCGTACTTACAATGAAAAGAAAATACAAAACACTGACTGCTTCCCATTTCCATCTTCCAATTAAATTAAAATTGTGAAGTGTTAAAAAGTGAACTGATAAAATGGCCAGACTTTAACCTATTGTCCTCTGCTAATCAAATAAATTAGTAGCAGCAATGAATAGAAGTTTTTCTATATGGGTAGAACTCTGTATCGCTTCTTACTTGAATAATTCAATAGAATCTTGTATTAACTGCACACACCAAAGCTAATACAGGTATGGAATACATTATCTGGAAACCTGTCATCCAGAAATCTCGGAATTACGGAAAGTTGTCTCCCATAGACTCTATTATATTTAAATAATCCATATCTTTAGAAACAATTTCCTTTTTCTTTATAATGATAAAACAGTACCTTGTACTTGATCTAATTCATCCTTATTGAAATCAAAACAAGTCTATTGTACTTATTTATTGTTTACATGATTTTTCTAGTAAGATTTGAAGATCTAAATTACAGAAATATATGTTATCTGGAAAGCATTTTGGATAACAGGTCCCATACCTGTATTCTCTTCTATCAATGTTAATAAAGAATTTCTTTCCTGCTTACATACAGTATTGGAACGAGTGAGGTAGAGTCATTTGTTCTTTTGAGTGAAGATATTTTAGCAAACATAGAAACAAACAGTAATATGTGGTGAGTGATAAACAAACAAGTAGTTTAAGTGGGACTGGATATTTTCATAACCAGGAAATGAGAATCATTTATAGAAACTGCAAGGAACAGTTGTTATACTGGAACCCACCTGTTTAACTGCTAGACGTATCAATAACTTTTCAAGTAGAAAGGCAGCAAAAAAAGGTAACTTTAAACAGAATTATGTCTGTTTTATTCACAAAGGATTTTAAAGAGAGACATATCTGTGTTTAGCAAAAGTTATAGTAGTTTACAGTAGTGATGGGCGAATTTATTTGCCAGGGGCGAATTCCCGCGATTCGCCGCTGGCGAATAAATTTGCGAATCGCCAGCTAAATTTTGCTTTGTGAAAATTCACCAGAAAAACGAACGCGTCAAAAGCTTCCCGCGACTCGTTTCGCGAATTTTTCGGCAATTCGCGAATTTCTCAGGAAATTCGCAAATTTTTCAGTGAAGCAAATCTCTGGAGATTCGCCCATCACTAGTTTACAGAGTTTGTTCATTAACCAGAACAGCCTATTCCACTGGCAGTTTGGTTGCACAGGTCCTGCTCTTTATAGCAAAGTTTCAGCCCTTAGCTTAGGAGAGGTTCAACTGTTTGTAACAGTCTTCATTTAACTTGAGGGTCTTTCCTTACTCCCCTTGCTTCAGGGAACTACCTCACAGTTCTACAACTTCCTGCTTTCCTCTGGAAATAGCTCCCCAGGGTGGTGACTTCACATACCACTCCTGCATTCATTATATTACATGCTGATTCCTCCGTCTTTATCATTCTACTTATATGCTAGGTTTCACTGAGCATTCTAGGCGATATATAACTTCCCTCGTTATCTATCTATTTTATAGAGTGTTTTTCTGCAACAAATATTTCAAATAAATGTATTGATAAATAAGGTAAAATTGTGGATGGGAGTTTAGTTTGTTGTTTTAATAAAATAATGAGAAAAAAATTTGTTTTAGTAAATAACCCCCCAAAATTTGGAGTAGACTTTGTTGAAATTTCAAATAAATATAAAAACAGCCATAGAGAGAAACATATTCTCCTAAAAATTACAAAGCACTTTCTCCTGCAAAATAGGATACAAGACCTTGTTGTTTGATTATGACAAATGATCACTATTATACTGTACCTAATCCTTACCCAACTATACCAGTGCACATGTAGTTATTATTTAATAGATCATTTGTGCTATAATGCTGTTGACATGTTTGTAAAGAAAATTATACCAGTGGAATGTTGGTAGGTAACTGAGAAATAACAGCTGCTCTGTATTTAAATTACTACTGCCAAGGCCATGTAATGCTTGGTGTAGGAGAAGAATTGAAAATGTGTCAAAACTTTGCGTTTCACCAATTACAGCTTCTATCAACAAGTTTTATCTCTGCAAAAAAATATGCCAATAGACTACAATGGGTGAAAAAAACTGTCATGCGTCAAAAAATTGCTGTTCAAAAATAAAAAAAGTGTCTCCTTAGACTTCAATGCATTTGACAAATTTTTCACCCTTTTGTGAATTGTCAGGGAAGAAAAACAGTTTAGAATCACCCATACTAACTAATGTATACAACATAAATATGTAAACTATTAATTTGCAGAGTTAGGCTGATAATACTGCAAATTATGGGGCTTTTTTGTGTATATAATGTGAGATGGATGGCGAACACGGGTTCTCGTTCTCTTATATACAGACTGTATATAAATGGTTAGAAAAGCTATTAAATATTTGAAGAGATTCACTAAGGTGCAACATTCACATACTGTATACATTTATTATAGTGCTGTAAAACAAACAGTAACTGAACTACCCAGCGCAGGGCCAGGTATAGGCTATGCAGCTGGGCCCCCCACCCCCGGTAGTTCAGCCACTGAAAACAAACCCACTTCTGAGGTAGAGAGGGAATCAAGAAGAGGACTGAATCTAGGTATCTATAACACAATGCTGATACAATTATTTTATCCATGGTAAGAATGATTAGATTTCAAAGGAGGTGGGTAGGAAAATGTCCATCTTCGGGACTGCAACAAAGGACCTCGGCTGACCAGTCTGTTTGTCAGAACAATTCGCTTTGAACCGGGCAGATTAAAGTCTGGTTATTGAACTAGATTAATTCATACTATCTGTCAATTTAGTTTCCCTGACCAGATCAGTGGCTTATTTGAGCATGTACAGACCATAGTGCATGGTAAATTGTTCATGGTCCTTTTTTATTTCTTCCATATTCTTTTAATATATTTGTAATTTTCATTCCCCAACTTAAACAGAAGAAAAAAGGCCAGATACTGTACACTGGCTCAAACTGTTTATTCCAATTACTCGCTTTCACTCAGCACTCCCAGCATGCACAGTAAATAAGAAATGCCTTCTGCTTGCTAAAACTTGGAGGCCTATTTATCTACAGTCTCATTTTAGTGGTGTTAGAGGTTTTTGAAACCACAAGTAAAATCACTTACTCTAAAGCCACAGATGCCATGGAATGTATTAAAAGATGCAAATTTAAAAAGCATGAATGAAAAATGTCGAGAAATCTACAAAAAATACACTTCTAAAACCTCTAAAAATTGCCGTTTTTTTAAAGTTTCTTAGCGAAAAAAAATTAGAAAACCACTAAAAGGCAGAAATGATTAAAAAAAGGTCCAACAGGATCAACAAAACACCTACTGACTTCTATAGTACCAACTTTACCTGGTGAATTTTTGTTTTAGGGCTTTTTGTGTTTTTTACACTAAGGGGCAGATTTACAAAATTCACGTGACTAATTTGAAGTTCGATCAAATTTAATTTAAATTTGAATCTTCGAATATGCAAATTAGGCAAATTCGACCATCGAATATTTGAATTCGAATGATTCGAATATTCAAATAAAATTTGATGGTCGAATACTTCCCCTTTAAATTTTTATTTGACCACCTACTTCGCCAGGATCAAGCTACCGAATTGGCAATCCTTAGCTGAGATTGAATATAAAAAATTTGATCGAATATCGAAATTTTTATATTCGTTCGATCGATCAAATTGCGGTAAAATCCTTCGAATTTGATAGTCAAATTCGAAGGATTTTACTTCCTCACTATTCCCATGGTCTAATTTTGAATTTTCTTTTAATTCGAAATTTGACCAATAGTAAATCTGCCCCTTAATAAATCAAGAACTTTTAGGGTTTTTAAGAACATATAGGAAAACCACACGTGTAGAGATTTTGGGGAAAAAAAGACATTTGAATGTTACTAAATAGACCCCTTAGTCACATTAGCAGCTTGCCCACCTCTGCAGTGTTTAAAATATCGAGTTCTTCCATAAGACCTGGTCATCCTCTTACTGATATTTTCTTAATGTTGACCTCAAGGATAAAACCATTTGATCAGCCACATTTCTTAATTGGCCAGATTGGTCAACCAACTCTCTGAACAACCAATCTACCTGTGTATGACTGACTTTAATGATGCCCACAAACCCACAAAAAGTGCAAATAAAAATGTGCAAGTTTTAGAATGCAATTCTGTCTATATAAAACAAATGTAATTTGATGTGAACTCCCATATACTGTCTCTGATCTTTTCTGGTATTTATAACAGTTTCCTACACTTAAAAAAGACACCAGAAAATAATCTTTTTTTATATCAGAACATTGTCTTTGAATGTTATTTATAATTTTGCCATAAAAGTATTTGCCTGATGCTTTTACATTACCTTTCTTACCCCCATGCTCCTCTATGATGGGGCTGCCATGTTTGTGCAACAGGACTCCATTTGCATTAGAAACTCTAACTGACAGGTTAAGAAGAGACAGTCAGGTTGGAAAAACATTCAGGTTTATGAACTTCAAGTAACAATTACTTACAAAAGGAGAACTATCAGCAAAAAATATCACTATGACCTATAGGTAACATTAAATGCAGATTAATATTTTAAAAATAAAGTTTTCAGTGTATTACTTTAACAGTATAGTACAACGGTGAAGACTGTGCTTAGAATCATTGTGTTTGGTTCCGTTAGTAGATAGCTACAGTAGTACAGAGTAATTCATGCTAAACTAAATTGCACTATGAACTGATGGCTTATAAGTAATGTGGCCTCTACCAGCTGTTCCACAATGTTTTTATAATTGTAAAAGCCAGTAATGGAATGGTAAATTGCTTATGGTCTCTTTTTATTTCTTCCATTGATTATATAATAAATCCATGTCTTGAACACACCCATCTTAATGAAATTCATTCTCTACTCAAACACTGCATTATGAATAGACAGAGCTTTTTCATCCTGATTTTTTGGCTCATATCTTGCATACATTAATATTACCGTTACTGTAAATAATACCATTCGGATTCCTGAAAATCATTACCCTTGCACATCTGAGACCAGATCCACCCTTTCAATCAACTCCAATATTTGTTACACTTTCACATATACATTCAAAGTTTAATTAGAACACCAAGTTAAAAACATGAATGGATGCCCATTTCCTTGCATGGATTCTACTATACTGTTCATATGACAGTGTGGGGTGGCTACTATTTTAAGATGTTTTTAAATTTCTCTTTCACTGTACTTTTGACAAATGGACAAAATTATATAATGTATTGTAGTTTAAGATTTCTTACTTTTTTAGTGTGTTCAGTATGTATTTGTTAGTGTTTGGAAGGACAGTGATTAAGTGTTCCTACATTGGAAAACATATATGGATCGTATAATGTTGCTCCAGCAGAATCCTGCACTGAAATAAACTTTTAAAAAGAGCAAACAGATTTTTTATTATTAAATTTTGAAATTTGAAATGGGCTAGACATGTTGTTAGTTTACCAGGTTACTCTTTACTGCAACTTGGAGTGATATCACCCCCCCTTCCAACACAGCAACGTATCAACAGAACAATGATAAAAAGATAACCACTTTCTGACACCTGCATTAATTAAAAACTTCCATAAAAATATAACAATAGCACTCAATAGTAAAACATCCAAGCCTGACTGCTTATCTGAAAACAGTTCCTTTGTGAAGTTCTGAAAAGCATAGGATCAGGCACAATGACCTTTGATGGCTAAACACCAATTTTACAACTATAAAAATACATTTGTTGGTTCAGGAATACATATACTGTATATACTGTATATACTGTATATACTATA
>CM044438.1:96397633-96416677 GCA_024363595.1 Xenopus borealis
TTAAGAAAGCACTAAAGTTAAACTCTTGTATTTAAGCAGAATAGGCAGTGTAATATTAAGGTTGAAAAGAATGGACAAAATTGTGAGGGATCAATGCTGGAAAAAAATCCTCAGGGTTGATGGGAAGCAAAGTTTAACAAATCAAATTGAGGGACTTTAACCAAAACAATCAATATTACAAAAAAGTTTATAAATAACGTTCAGAACCATTCTTATAGGAAATAGTGCACAACGGCCCCAGGAGATAATGTAGTGCCATAATTATTTTGGAGAAGACACTTTAAAACAAAGACTCTCACTCTGACTGGCTGTTTGGCCATTAAAAGCTTAAACTGAATCATGAATTGTAGATGTTTTCTTTCAATATACCAGTGTGAAGGTCATGTTTTCTTCTACAAGCAATACATAAAATAACAGAAGAGAGTTTTCTGCCATCAGACTCCCAAACAATACTAGTTCTATCATTTACTGAATGTGCTTCTTAAAATCCACAATAAAACCCCCTAAAAAACATACTGATAAATTATCTTACATGAGCATACATTCTCTGGAAAAAATATCAGGATTAGCTGTAAAATAACCTTGGACCTCTATTTAGAAAATACCAACATTTCCTTGCCCACACATAAATGTATTAGGCTACTTGCATTTCATTAGAATAAAGCAAATCATCAACACACAAGGCTGCTAGCTTAGCGAGTACATTATGTTCTCAAAGAAGACACAGGGAACAACCACGGCTGATTAATTAACAGACAAACTAGTGACTGCTATAATAATGAAACCTTTACTAAAAGTGTTGTTGCAAAAAGAATGTAAAAAAAGTGAATAACCCTGAAATACAAACCACATCCAACCTGCCTGCACAAATACAATAAGCTACAGATCTGAATTACAGCTAGACATCAGCTGCATTTTGTATAGGCTGGGTGTAGGTTGTGTGAGTTGATTTTTAAGTGCTGCTCACGTAAATGTAAGTTAATTTTTATAAAGACTGCCTCAGGTAGATAACAATGAGATTCCAGAGGGAACTAACCTGTAAGCTTGTTAAAAATTGAAAACGCCTTTAATTTGAAAATAAAACTGTTACCCTTCAGAAGGTTTCCTTTTAATTGTCTTGTGTAACCCTAAGAGATGTGACCAAACTGGAGAGTCAAAAAGATACTGGAATCATTGATGACATAATATTAGACTAGCTGAAGGCTTTTCTGAGAAACAAAATTTTATTTCTATAAACTGACATGTGACAAGTGAGACCAAGAGCATAAAAGTACACCCAGCAGCTTATGTTTCAGTCTTAAACTTTTCATACTTATAAATTGCTATGATATTCAATCCTTTTGCATTATCAGAAAATAGCAGAGTTAGAAGTGAGAAGCCTTTTCCATGAGGTGGCAGGGAACCAAGATTCATTATATTTTGCACATCATAGACTATGGTGAAATATCTTATAAAACCTGCAAAGTCCTACATTATTAGAGATCAACTTCCCCCCCTAAAAAATACAATATGCTTGCTTAAAGTGAACCCCTAAGCAATTTTTACTGTATACAGTACTTCACTTTCAGTTGTATGCTGCTAAACAGAGATTTTTGCACAGCAGTTCACTTTATGGGCTGCTGTGCCAATGCCCCAGGGTTAATTGAACATGCAGGTGCCATCTCCAAAGCTGGTGATTTTAGAGCTAATTGACAGCCAGAGGGAAAGAGCCAATTCGCTTTGGCACAGCTTTCTAATTTTCCTTTTAATATCTTTCAAGTCCTGTTGGCAAATTGACATGGACCCAATACTCCCACTCACTGGGTGAAAAAGGGTGTTTGTTTATTATTTCCTTTTATTCAAGAACACTAAGGGGCACAAAATGGAACCCCTTTGTGCTTATGCACAGAACACTTGTAACTGAAGCAATTGTTTTGCAGTCTGCATCTTACACAAGATTTATATTTGTCTATATATTTCTATAAAACTATGTATACATGCATTTTTAATTAAGAGTCCTTAAATGGATTTCAGGTATTTTTTTTTATTAACATGTATTTCTATAGCGCCAACTAGCGTAGAGTGGTTTGTAGTTCTAAAATTGATGTGTAGAGAGCCATCTCAAGTCATTTTTCCTGGTCATGTGCTTTCAGAAAGACCTAGTGCTTGAGGATGGAACTACTATCAGGCAGGCTAATTTTTTTCCTATTTAATGTATTTTTACTTTTGAGTGCTGTTCTTACTGTATATCTACCAGGGAGTTGTTATCTGGTTACCTTCCCATTATTCTGCTGATGGGCTGCTGGGGGGAGAAGGGAGGGGTGATATCTCTTCAACTTGCAGTGCAGCAGTAAAGAGTGACTGAAGTCTGGCACCACGGAAATTTACATTATGTCTAGCCTTATGCCAGATTTCAAAATTAAATATAAACAAATCTGTTTGCTCTTTTGTAAAATGGATTTCAGTCCAGAAGTCTGCTGAAGCAGCACTACTAACAGATGCAGTTTGAAAAAAAACATGCATTTCCCATGACAGTATCCCTTTAATTAACAATGCTTTTCCTATTTTCCTATGAATTTACAATTATGGTGACTCTATGGGGCAGATTTACTAAGGGTCAAAGTGAAAATTTTAATTATTAAAATTTGATTTTGAAGTAATTTTGGACTACTTCAACTATCGAATCGCCCAAGATTCAATTCAAATTCAAAAAATTAGAAAATTAGAATTTTAAAATTTTCCTTTAAAAATCCTTCAACTTCGACTATTGGCCAGCTTAAAACTGGCAAATTGCCATTTTATCCTATTGGGGACCTCATAGGACCTGTCCTGAAAAGCTTTCTAAGTCCCAAGAATTCAAAGGATTTTGCAAGAATCGTTTGATCGAATTGAACGATTCGAACTATTTTTTGTATTTGATTGAAAATCGACCTATTGATTGAAATAGGTCAATTTTCGATCGACAAAGCCCTTTAAAAAAACTGAGGGTCGATGTTTTTTCACTTCGAAAATTCGGCCCTTAGTAAATCTGCCCCTAGATGTAGTTTATACTGATTTAATTCTTGGGGCTCAATTTTCAAACTTGGGCGCAAGTGAGAAATCCAAAAAAGGGTGCAAAGCATTTTGCCCTGTGGGTTGTGAGCTGAGGGACAGCTGTTTAAAGATTTGCTACAGGATCTTTGTTTATTATGCATAACAGTTATAAGATCTTTGTAATTCTGCTTCTTTACAAAGTTCTGGTAAGGCTCCATCTAGATTTTGATCTCTGAATTGAGAAAATACTCAATAAACATCTAGAAGGAGTGAAGAGAAGGTCAAGGTAAGAAAGGCAATGTGGGATTTCATTTAAGACTGACTGGTCAGGGTGTGAAAGTTCATACTGGAGAAGAGCTCCCTACAATATTATGTCTGAAAGTGTATTTAGCATTAATATACAGGTCTCCAGAGGAGTGGCACAAGTGAACATGTTGATTCTTTCCCTGAAGTACTTAAAGGACAAGAAAAGGCTGGATAAACTTGGGGGTGCCAAACATTAGGCACCCCCAAGTTATTATAGCGAAGTACCTCAAACCCAGGGCCGGTGCTCCAATCAGGAGAAATCTGCACCGGCCCCGGGTTGTAGAAGTGAGCATTATGCAAAGATCTTACTTCCGTCTTCACGCTGCTGTGCATTTCCCTGGAATGAATCATGCATATTAGAATGAAAAAGCTGATTTTAAAGTTAAAGTTTGGCTTTTCGTTGTAATGTGCATGCGCTTCTATAACCCGGGGCCGGTGCAGATTTCTCCTGATTTTCTTATACAGACTTAGGTTTTCTGATACAGATTTCTCCCTTGGTTTGAGGTATGTCGCTATAATCTTTCAGGGGGTGCCAAACATATCCAGCCTTTCCTTCTAGTTTAAAGGAAAACTATACCCCCAAAATGAATATTTAAGCAATAGATTTATATAAAAGTTTATATTGAGTTGCATATTAAAGAATCTTACCAAACTGCAATATACAGTATATTTAAGTAAATATTCCCTTTTTACATCTCTTACCATTTCGTGATGGTCTGTGTGCTGCCTCAGAGATATTTCAACTCTAACTGTAACAGGAAGAAGTGTGGAAGCAAACAACACAACTCTGTCTGTTAATTGGCTCATGCGACCTAACTTTATAGTTTGTCTGGTATGTTTGTGTGCACCATTGAATCCTAGGATCCCAGGAAGCTGTCCTTATTTTTTAAAATGGCCATTTTCTATTTATGATTACCCAATGGCACATGCTATTAAAAAGTATTTTATTATGAAAATGGTTTATTTACATGAAGCAGGGTTTTTCATATGAGTTGTACTACAAATCTTATTGCTAAAATTATTCTTATATATATTAAAATGTTAATTCAGAGACTGGTCAGTTTCTCTATTACAGGTATGGGATCCGTTATCCGGAAACATGTTTTCCAGAAAGCTCTGAATTATGTAAAGGACTTCCTCCCATAGACTCCATTAGAATGAAATAATCCAATTTTTGTAAAATGATTTCCTTTTCTCTGAAATATCAAAACAGTATCCTGTAGTGGATAAAAACTAAGATGTAATTCATTTTAATTATTGGAAGCAGAACCAGTCTATTGAGTTTTTCATGTTTACATGATTTTCTAGTAGACTTAAGGTATGCAGATCCACATAAAGGAAGAACTCCTTATCTGGAAAAGCCCAGGTCCCAAGAATTCTGGAGAATAGGTCCCATACCTGTACTAGACAAAGTGTAGTCTGTAATTTAAGATATATCATGTATGCACAGGGTTGAAATTGTAGCAATTTATTAATTGTACAAAATATGCCACTTTTTGACAATGAAAAATCTTAGTTTTCCCTTATGATCAGTAAAAGCAAAAAACACAAAATATTGCACCAACAAGGCAAACCCAACATGACTTAATAAGCATAACTGCTTTTTGTTTGGATCACACTTCACAGGAAATAATTTGTTTTACTGAAACCTTAAAGTAAAGACAAAGCTATCCCATCTGCAATGTGTGTATTGATCGGCTGTATTTTATAATGGCAGAGAAGTAATGTGAACTCAGTAAGATAAATGTAAATATGAAATTCTAATACATTTCCCCAGAAGCATTTTGAAAGAAATCATTAAACATTAAACATTTAGACTTTTTCTAAAATAGCATTAACAAAATGCCATGTTGTAGAATAAATGGCACGATACAAAACCTTATAGGTTTTCTTTGATAAAAAACATATATAATGACCCACTGAATAAAAACTATATACTTAAGAAGAAAAAAAATCAGATCTAGGGAAAGTTGTTAACTTTGCACTTCAAGTAAGGGAAAGGCATCTCTGTACTTGGCTCCTTCATATTGACCTTGTGCTAGAACTTAACTTTAATGCTGCAGCATCAGAAGATTTAGCTTCTAACAGCAAAAGGATTTTAAAAGGCTAGAGGAACAGACTGAAAGGCTAGAAGAGGGAAAATTATTTTTTCTACCTTCCTTAATAATTGCATCAAATAAGTTTAACAAATGCAAAATGCATCACAAACAAGTTCCAAAAAATATAAGATAGAATGTTCCTTTAACATACATAGTAACATAGTTAGAAATTCCTTCCTGACTCCAAAATGACAATCGGACGAGTCCCCTGATCAACTTGCACTATGAGCTTTCTTCCATAACCCTGTATTCCCTCACTTGCTAAAAAGCCATCCAACCCATTCTTAAAGCTATCAATACCATATTTTATAATGATATCTGTAGAGATCCCTTATCATAGTAAGTGATATAGCTCCTTTAAATAATTCTGCCCTTCCATATACAAATGGGCTTTTTCCCTGCATCCTGGGGTATTTAGATTCCAGGGATGCCAATACAGCCATCATAAATATAATTTGCCTAAGCCACAACATAAAGGATTATGGTACACCAGGACCTTTAGCCTCTTGTTGGGAGATAACAGAATCTTTGTGTCATACTTATGGCAATTTGTACTAGGTAAAAAGATACTAATTTCTTTCAGTACATAGTAAATGAGCCCATAGCTTCCTTTAATACAGTATATTTACAATTACAAAGTCTATATATATATATATATATATATATATATATATATATATATATATATATATATATATATATATATATATATATATATATATATATAAATAGATAATGGATGTATAAGTGATTGCATTAATTATTTTCCTTCAGTCTTATTACCATTTCTGAAGTCTTCAGAAATGCAGAATTTAATGATAAATTACATAATAATCCTCTGTTGTCATATGAGAGCCAAAAATATTTTAAACAACATCATAGATGCATGATTTAATTAGCCGTGGAAGAGCATTATCAAAGTAATGTGGTTATAATATATTTGTACAGATATTTTAATGCATTTAATGGCCCTTGGTCATGTGCACTCTACACATGCTACACTCTGTTATGTTAGATCAAAATTTACTGCCTCCCTGATACATCCTTCCATTGCATCTGTGTCCGTAATGCAGGAACTCCAGGAATTATTACTACAGTAACTTCCTCTATTCCATTAACCTAAAAGACTAAACCTGGGTACATGTTTCAGGTTCTGATTGGTCAGTGAACAATGAGTTAATCTTAGGGAGTTTGTAATGGATTCCTGAGGCAGTCCATTCAGGAATTAGAACAAAGGAAGTTGAGGAATGAAGCTTGATTTACAACTACCCTTGGGCAAAGGGAAGGGGACATAGCAACTGTGTGCTAAATAGGATGTGTTTGAGGTTTGTACCTGTTGTATCCTGATACCATCTAAGATGTACTGTAAATCACATAACATTCTCAGATACACTACATTTGTTAAATATACACACATTGTACATAATAAAGATATGGCACAAGCTAGTCCCTGCAAGATAACACTTGTCCTCTTATAAAGAGGAACTAGTACAATACAAAATAGATTGATACTGTAGATAGATATAGATGATTCATATGTGTGTAAATGCAATGTACTGTGCACACAACTACCAACTACTGTATATGTAAAGTGCTTGACCACAAAGTAAAATCAAGCAAAGGGTCTCCATATAGTCAAATCACGCTAAAAAAATCTCTTGCCTCCTAGATATAAAACACTCTATTAAAGAACAAAAATTAGCAGATGGTTATATGCCAATTAAGGAAAGATGTTGGTACTAGAAATGATACTGTAAAATAAGATACTGAAACAGGGTGTAGTAAGTAATTGGATACATTATGTATCAGCATGAAATACATTCACCATATTTATTAAGCATTAAAGTATAAAAAAAGTTTTTTAATGTACCATTTTTATTATTGTTTTACATTGTTGAACCCTAACTCTCTCAAAGGGTATATCCCTCCATATTTGACATTTTGTTGAAATGCCTGATGATGTGGGTGTTATTTGGGGATTTTTGTGCTTGCAACCAAAGATTCATTTTCAGTATGATGCATGCAATTTGGGGAGACCATCGCCCAAATGAGAGGAGCTGTCACAGCCACTAAGGGTAACGCAAGATGCATTGGTTTCTGGACAGCCCGATTGGCCATACGGAGGCTGCGCAGAACAGGAAGTACAGGTTGGAACGCATGCAACTGGAACGCATAGGACAGGAAGATGAAAAACCAACATGACGGTGGAATATAGGTTTTAAAAGGAAGCGCTTGCTAATTGCATTTATGCCTCTGAAGAAGTTGAAAGTATCAGCGAAACACGTTAGGACAGAGGGGGGAGCCCATACGGACCCACAGAGACTACCATGAGGAAGCCAACTACATTTACCTCAAGGATTCTGAAGGGACTGAAACATTCTATTTTGCGAGCACCCCCTACAAAAAAATGTGAGTGCGATATTTGTTTTTATCTTAAAAAGTTTTAACATTAAAACAGAATTACACTATTATTCTGCCATTATTCATATTGGAGCCTGTAGAAGCTGAACAGCTGGAGGAGGAGATCGCCACGCTGATTAAATCACATGCGCTGTATCGTATCAGCGGTCTGTAAGTGGAGGCACAATTTGGGGTTAAAACACCTAAAGAAGTGTGTAGTTGAACACACTCCACCCCCCTCCAAGGGTGAAAGATTTTTAACAACCATAGTGATATGGGATATTATTGACACCTAAGGAGAAGAAAGCACCGTTATTAATCTAGAAGTAATACAGGGTGACACACACTGCCATTAAATAACAAAAAACACTACACTATATTAACTATGAAGATTCTCATTCATCCAGGTCATGGTATATATATATATATAAAAAGTAACTCAAAGCAACTGGACTTGCTGAGATATTTTAATGAAGACGTTTCACTGCTCATCCAAGCAGCTTCTTCAGTTCAACTGACTGGTGTAGGGGAGTTCTCGGCAAATAGACTCTTCCAACAATCCAATCACAATGGCACACTGCAACTCTTCAGAGAGGTGACATTTGAAATTCACAGTGGTCTTGATTCTGTGTAGTTACAGTGATAGAATAACCAATGTGTCATGCAACTCCTAGACACAGGTGTTACTTGTGAGAGTTGTATGAATGGATGTGTCAAGAGTTCTGAAACCGCCGGGGAACAAATGCGAGAACAGCATTGTATGTAGCAGACAGGTGGTGTCGGGGGCCTTCGACACCACCTGTCTGCTACATAATCAAGACCACTAAAATTTCCCACAGAATTTACACAGAAAAGTATTTTCCTTTTCCCTTTTTTTGGATATAAAACACTCTATTCTGCTTATTTTGCTCACTGGCTCATTGCTTAATCATTAATCCCCTCCTAGAAGAAATGATATGTTACTATACTTCTCCTTACAAACAGTACAATGTTTATGCAGGGACTAGTTTGATTTTTGAAAACAGTAAGTCATTATTTTGAATTTGAAGTCTAAAATTGATGGTCACATCTCTTATTTTTAACCTCTGCCTTCCCTTGCATGAAGTGCATGAAGCTGAAAGGCCACATTGGTGCTCAAAAGCAAAGCAGCAAGTATGAATGCAAGTACCTTTCTGAACAATTTAAATTCACCCAACAATTGTGCAACCAATTGAATCAATCACCCGATAAATTATGTGATTATTAGTGATGGGCGAATCTACCCCGTTTCGCCTAGCCGAAAAATTTGCTGGAAATTCGTGAAATGGTGAAAAAATTTGCGAAACGAGTCGCAGCACGTTTTTGACAACTTCGTTGCGTTTTTGTTGCGTTGCGTCAAAAGCGATGCACGACTCATTTTTTTTTCCGAATTTTCACCAGGTGAATTTTCGCTGACGTTTCGCGAATTAATTCACCAGCGGTGAATCGCGGGAATTCGCCGCAAATTCGCCCCTGGCGAATAAATTCGACCATCACTAGTGATTATTAACTGGGCTCTAAAGGACATTTGACTTCTTTTCGAGTATTCGAATAAATGTTTATTTAAATTATTCGAATCGTTCGATTCAATCGAATTTTCAAAAATCACAAGTGGTCTTCAAAAACAATTGAAAATTCGAATTAGAATCTTTTTGAAAATTCGATCGAATTTCAAATCTTTCATGTGAATTTGATATATTTGCCCCTTATTGTTTGTTTATTGATTTGAAGGTTGTTGATTTTATAAGTAATGCCTTCATAAAAGTCATTGACTAGGAGGAGGAGTTCTTGGGGGAACGAATCATTAAAAATTAATATGTATTGTGACAATCTGGGGGCTTGCACATGTAACTTTTGGGTGAATTAAGCTATGGTAGGTAGGTAGGTCAGCAGAGGATCAGGAACTAATCAACAGGGTCACCACATACTTCACTTGAAACCACAAATTTATTCAGGCAATTCTTCCCAACATAAAGATTATAGAAAGCGTTCATTAGCATTTTCACAGCATGTCTTTGGGGTTCTCATCATTCAAGGTGGGACCCACACTCTGAAATATTCAGGTTTCTCACTAAGACCCTTTTACTCTCCCCTCCAGGGATATCAACTCACCGGCCTCTGGCAGTACCACATCTCCCTTCAGCACAGTCTTCATGGACCCACAACCTCCTCCAACAAAAGGCGGTATCCCAGAACACTAAGGTGGAACCCTACTCCTCTTTTATGTGTAGCTCACCTGCAGCATAATCAGAAAGCTACAGCTAGCTGGGGATCCAAAATTCCTAAATTGAGTAGGAAATGAAGCCCCCCCCGCTCTTCTCCATTCACCCATAATCCATCTTTTCAAGTCGATAAATAACCACAGCCTTGCTTGCTGCAGCAATACACAGTTTTTCCTGGAGTTCACGGTTTTACCAATCTACCACTGGTTAAAAGACACAAAAACATCATTGTTTTAAACACATCGCTTACAGTATATTATATGGAGATGGTAGAATAATGTAAGAACATGTGAGGCAGTAATTAAAAATGGTGGACTGTTATGGGACACATCTCAGGTTTTCCTGCTACTTCTATACAGATCAAAAATACATTTCTTTGTTTTCTTTCTAAATCATTATTTGCATGCTGATTACCAAGCTGCATAAAGTATTAAAGCTTAGCTATCACTATATTTTGGGCACTAGGTGTCTTGTTTATCAATCTCATGGATTGGATTTAGGATTCAATTGAATCCCTTAACTGAGTTTTGGATTTGGTGCATCTGTAATTTTAGTAATATTTTCTCCTGAGAACCTGCAATCATGATCCAAAGCAATAAAGGGAATATCAGAAATGTAATGCTGCCCTTGTTGAAAGAACATTAAAAACCTGGGGGACATAAAAGCCCATATACAGATACACAAAGGAACAGAAGGATTAAAATATATGCTTACAAATCAAAGTAGGCATACAGCACTTCAAATAATCTAATTTTCTGATGCAGGATTAAAAGGAAACAGATATTTAGTAAAATATGGTATGTATTTAGGAAATGTCTGCTACATTCGATCAGTATAAGCCATTCCTTGTTATTTTACCTCCAGTGTTTCATATTTTAGCACAGCATGGGCATGTAGTAAAAAGAGCAGTTACGTTCTTAAATCTGCAGAGATCATGGTGAAAATTAATTTCTTCAAAGTTAATAGCTTTTTGAGGAGAAACAGATTTTAAAGGATTAAACACAATCCTTTCTCAATCTTGCCAGCCATGTACCAAAGAAACCCTTGCTACAGTTCCAAACTGTGATCCAATTGTATTATTTTTTCAACAAAGCCCTTAAACTTTTTCACATTTCCTTATAGATTGCTATTATAAATATCAGTAGTTGTATTTTATAAAAATTGTATAGCTCTTGAACAAAATATATGTACCACCTGAAAAGATGACTTCATACTATAGCGCATTTTATAAACATCTTGCAGGCTCCAAGATATCTATTTCTTTTTAAAGTATGAGTTCTGTTGATTGTATGCAGAATAGTTTTATTAATTATCCATTCTTCATATGTACATTGTGTTGGTTTTGGAAAATATGCAAGGCATCTACTTTACGTTATCTACATGAAGGATTAATGTGTGTGCAGAAGTAACACAGAAGCTGTTAATGAGTGTTTGAGAAGATACAATGTATGACAAATATCAAGGAGGTACATCAGCACCTCCCTCAACCATATAATTACAGTTTTATCAATGATATTATGACCCTGTGTCTTTAAAGGAACAGTAAAAAAAATATTTAAAAGGAATGACACTATAATATCGTGTTGCCCTGTACTTGGTACAATTGGTGTGTTTGCATCAGAAACATTACTCTAGTTTTTATAAACAGGCAATGCTATGTATCCATGGGGGCAACCATTCAAGCACACAATACTCAGTAGATAAAATACACAGTAAGTTCTAAAGAACCCCATTGTATACTACAGAGCTTATCTGTTATCTGTTGTGTAACATGTGCCTGTTCTCCTTTTCAGCTTTGAATGGCTACCCAGCAACTTTATACTGTATATAAACAGTGATGGGTGAATTTGCGGCGAATTCCCACGATTTGCCGCAGGTGAATAAAACCACGAAACGGCAGTAGAATTTCGCATGGTGAAAAATTGCCAGCATCTCGTTTTGGACGCGGGCGTCCAAAAACAGACTCTGCATCGAAAAACGGACACCTGCGTCCAAAACGAGACGTGGCAGCATTTCGTGAATTTTGTACATTTCCCGAATTCCTCTAGAAATTCACGATAAGGCAGTAGAATTTCGTCTGATGAAAATTTGCCGGCATCTCGTTTTGGACGCGCCAGTCGTTTTTTCGAAGCTGGCGAAGTGCGCCAGCATCCAAAAACAGACTCCTGCATCCAAAAACAGATGTCAGTGTCCAAATTGAGACACAGCTGTGTTTTGAGAAATGCCGCATCACCCATCACTATAAATAAACTATAATAGAGTTTTTGAAACAAACACATCAGTTTTACTAAAGGAGGGCAACAGTATATCGTATTTTCATTATTTTAAAATAATTAAATTTTTTGGTGTTACAGTTCCTTTAAAACTGAAACTGTATTTTTAGTGGGCTGTGCAAAGGTATTTTTGATTTGTGTATGGGCCAGAGTCGCCCCTACACTCTAAAAACTTCATATATACTGGGCCTCAAACTCAATGTATGTATCACCTATAACTATTACTAGATATGTCCCTAAAACTCCGATACAAATGCTGCAGTATTCCCCAGAAGGGTAAAGAAACTGGAGCTGTTAGACATCTTTTACATTTTTTTTTAGCCCTTCAACAGGACCATCTTGGTTCATTGTGCAGAATAAGGGGCATATTTACTAAAAAATCTAATTCGAGGTTTAATAACCCCTCAAATTAGATTTTCGAATTTAAAGGGGAAGTGGTCATTTCAAAAACATTCAAATTTGAATTCAAATGTTTTAACACAATTTGACCAATCGAACGATCGAATGAAAAAAATTTGATCGATCGCTTAAATTGTTCGTTTTGCACGATTCGAATGATTTTAACCCTTCAATCGAAATTTTTTTATTCGATTAAAAAAAACTTTAAAACACCTATGGGAGCTTCCCATAGGGCTTTAAAGCAATTTGGTAGGTCCAAGTTGGTAACTGGCTTATCGAATTTTTTTTTTTTAAAGGGGAATTACTTCGACCATCGAATATTCGAATATTCAAATACAATTAAATTTGCATTATTTGAATTATTCGAATCGGTTGAATTTTGAAAATTCAATGGTTGAAGTTGCCTCATTTGCATATTCGAAATTCCAATTTTTTTTTAAATTCAAATTTCGAATTCTTCACACAAATTTAGTAACTGGGCCCCTAAGTGTTGGCTCATCAACACTAGCAGGGAGCCAGTTATAAACTTTGCTCCACACAAATTTATATGCATATGATTGTTGTGCATAATTTTCCCCTAAACAGTTCAATGCAACTTTGCTTTTTCTTTGTGACTTATATTTTATTGTATAAGTTCACATTTATATTGCATGTATAGAATACATTTCTTTTGTGTTAAAAGTACAGTAAGCGCATATTTTCAATTGTGTACATTGTTGTCTTTGGTTATGTGTTCAAATATTCATTTTTAGAAGTGAGTTTTATTACCTCAAAAGAAAAAAAGAAAAGAAGAAAAAAAAAACTACAGCCTAGAAAAACACAAAATAAATCCTAATGAACAGTAAAATGTCAACTGTTCTATCTCTGATTTGTTGCTTAAATATATATCTGGTAGCATGCCATTTCTACTGGGAATGGTTGACGAATGGGTGGTGTTCCTATCTTGGTCCTGTCTTTGGTCAGTAGGTTTTCCCAGTATGGAGCTCAAACAGCTAAGAATTTGGGTGTTCTATTTTGGATATATGCCATAATGCTTTCAAAATGCATATTTACCATCAATTTTTTATGAACTTCTACCATGGTTGGTATGGTTGCTGATTTCCATTCATAGTATACGTGCTACTGTTAATATATGATTTACTAGTTTTTGAGAGGCTTTAGAGATTTCCTTTATGGGTTTCACCAGTAAATGGATTAGTGGACTCGCAGGTGACCTTTGTAACTGATCTGCGTATTTCCTCCCAAAAAGTGTTAATCATCAGACATGTCCATAACAGGTGGTATATAGTGATGGACGAATCTATCCTGTTTCGCTTTGACGAAAAATTTGTGAATTTCCAGCAAAATTCGTAAAACGAGTCGTTTTTGACTTGTCACGTCGTTTCGATGCGCAAATCGGTTTTTCGCTGGCAGTTCACGAATTTATTCGCCGGTGGCGAATCACGGGAATTCACGCCTGCCGAATAAATTCGCCCATCACTAGTGGTATAATGTCCCCGGTGTTGAGCATCACCTCCAGCAATGACCTGAGGTAGTTGGGTATATTTTGCTCAGCTTTTGGGGAGTTATATACCAGTGCATCATAACCTTATACACATTTTCTTTTTGTTTCACACGTCACCCCTGTTTTGGCATTTTGCCATACAGCTTCCCAGTCCTCCATTTCGAAGGGACCTCCCAGTTCTTGTTTCCAGTACTGTATATATTAAAATTTTGGGGGATTTTCCAATGGTGATATCAGAATTTTGTAAATTTTTCATAGGAGAGCTATGACCTGACGAAGTGCCAGGAGAGCGGAGGGCACGAAACGCGTAGCACTCTCACCATCCCACTGTCCTTGATGTTGGTATGTTTGAATAAACCGCAATAACTTTTATTACGCGTCCTCTGATTTTTCCGATGTGCGCCAGATAGCGGGCATATGCAGACTGAGCTTTTTGTGGCCAACCGCTTTTCATTATATTCTCTATATTCTAGGAAGAGTTACCCTAGTCACAGGTGTGATGAAGGGTATTGTAAAGTGTCTCACTTGGAGATATTCATAAAATCTTATGGGAATTTCAGGAGTTTTGGCTTGTAAGTCTCTGAATTGGAGTATCTGGGAAGCGTTGTCTGTGAGTACATCATATATTTTGAACAAACCTTTCATTCCCCAATTACGATAGAGAGGCCTTCATCACCGTTTCGAACCTTAAGAAGTGGGGTCATCAATGAATAAGGTATGTTTAAGTTCAGTTTGTCTTTCAATCTGTACCAGGTTGTAAGTGTAGATTTGGTAGTTTCCAGTATGGTTTAAGAGGGTGTTAGGTGGTTACCCGCATTCCACAGAAGGGCTCCCATGTGTGTTGGGGCTATGAAAGAATTCTCTATTTTTGCCCATATTGGAAGGGTTTCGGTAATCATTGAACACTGCGCGGCTTTAATGTACAGTATGAGCAGCACCATGTAAATTGTGAACCCACGTGTTCACTGACTTTAGTAAGTCTGTGCAATAATAGAAAGATGGTGCGCTAAGTGTGCAAAAAGTATCCTGAAAGAATAAGGAAAAAACCTTATGGTGCAGTATGTTCACTACTAAAGTCGATGTAATGTATATCAAACTACTCACAAAGGTTCTCTTTAGTGAAAGCGCTTCTATATTGTCCTTATTTAATTGGTATCTGCTGTTCTCCAGCGCTCCCGGTCATCTGTTAGAAAAGACTTCACATAGGGTAGTATAGTCGGGACTATAGTCGGGTTTTTTCCTTATTCTTTCAGGATACTTTTTGCACACTTAGCGCACCATCTTTCTATTATTGCACAGACATATTGGAAGGGTGTCATATTGCGGCCATACGGCCATCCATCAAAGATGTGCTGTATCATTGTAGCTATGTATGGCTGTGGCTCCAATGCCTCCCTGTAGTTTGTCTGATGTTGTTAGCACTTTAGAGAGTCAGTGTCTCCTGTTCCCCCAGATAAATTTCAAGAAAAGCTTCTGGATGTCAGCTAAGGTTTTAGATGGAACCAGAACTGGGAGAGTTTCAAATAGATAGGTAGAATGCTCATCTTGAGTGTCGCTATTTCCAAACCAGGAAATTGGGTAATTGGACCATTTATGTAGTAGAAGTTTGGTTTGTTAGATAGACGGCAGTAGATTTCTTTTGAGTATGTCCCTATATTGGGGGGTGATTCATGTCCCAAGTACATGAGGAAGTCTGTCTTCCATTTGTATTTAAACTTGGATCAGAAGTGAAGCAGCTTGTATTCAGAGGGGAAGATCTCCTGATTTATCCCAGTTAATCTTGTTCCCTGAGAGGTTACTGTAGGTGTCTAAGGCTCTATGTAGGGATGGTAAAGAGAGATGTGGATCTGCAAGGGACAGTGAGACATTGTCCGCAAATAATGCAATTTTATGTTCAGTTTGGTCAATGTTAATGCCCTTTTATGTCTGGCTGGTTTCTGATATATGCTGCCAAGGGTTTTATGTAGTGATGGGCGAATTTATTCGCCAGGGGCGAATTCGTGGCGAATTCCCGCGATTCGCCGCTGGCGAATAAATTCACGAAACACCAGGAAAAATTTGCCGGCAAAAACGAGTCGCGCGTTTTTGACGCGACGAAAATGACGCGACACGCGTCGGAAACGACGCTACGCGCGTCAAAAATGACGCAAATTGGCGAAAAATTCACGCATTTCTCTGGAAATTCACGAATTTTTCGGCGAAGCGAAACGCGCCTGTTTCGCCCATCACTAGTTTTATGCTTATTGCATACAGAAGTGGCGATAGGGGGCACCCTTGTCTGGTCCCATTGCTTATCTTTATAGTTTTCCCTTTTGCTCCTGGGATTTTAAGTTGAGCAGTAGGAGTGCTGTATAGAGCTTGGAGGGCAGTAATGAATGGGCCTTTAAATACCAGGTGGGTTAATAAAGAAAATAAAAAGGGCCAGCTTAATCAATCAAAGGCATTCTGTGCATCGAGTCCCAACAGTACGTCTTTTCTTTGTATTTCTTCGAGTAATGCTATAGCTCTTCTGGTATTGTCATCAGCTTGTTGCCCTTTAATGAAGCCCACCTGGTGTGGGTGGATTAAAGTCGGGGCTAAATTTGCTAGTCTGTTTGCTAAAATTTTCATAAACAATTTTAAATCTGAGTTGAGGAGTGCTATGGGTCTGTAGCTGCTGAATTGGGATGGATCTTTATGCTCTTTAGATAAAAGGGTCGGATCACATAGAGGTTGGAATGGGGTCCCTATTAAAAATTGATTAAAGAGAGTGGTCAGATGGGGTTTTAGGATACTCTGGAAGGATTTCAGGTATACATATGGGAAGCCGTCTGGGCCTGGCATTTTCCCATTAGGCAGAGATTTAAGTGTGGATAAACTTTTCATTGATGAGATCTCAGCAACAAGGGATTTCAAATCGTATGTACTGAGTTTGGTCAGAAATCTTTAAGCATAGTTGTTGGTGTAGTTGTTGGGTGTGTTGCGTTTTCTGCCAGATTGTAAAGTTTGTCATAAAATTAGTGGAAATGTTCTGCTATCTCGTTTGGATTATGGGTAAGGAGCCCCTGTGGGGATTAAATTTTGATTAAGTCTATTGGGCTTTTCTTTCTCTCAGTTTATTTGCCAACAGGGTTAGAGACTTGTCCCCTTGCTCGTAGTATGTCTGTCAAGACCACCTAACCGTTTTTTCTACTTCCTTACTTCTACTGCTATGCGACTCTTGCTTGGCTTGTTGTAGCTTTTGCCAGGATTCATGTGTATTAGTTAACTGATGTCGATGTTGTAGGATCTCTAATTTGTCTGTTAAAAGTGGTGGTGTTGTTTTTTTTTTTGCCAAAGTGATGGCTATTATCTTCCCTCTAATTGTTGCTTTATGGGCTTCCCACAGGATTGGGGCAGATGGAGCAGTTGGGGCATTCCTGCCGGGCCTCTTTAATTTGGACCTGTGATTGTTGGTCAGCTAATATGGATTCATTCATTCCCCGCTGAGTTTATCTATAGGTTATTGAACCCAAGGTGATGTCCATCTGGACCGCTACCTATGCTTTTCTGTGAGGCCCTGAAGCATATAGTGCTGCTGGGTAGCTTTTTGAAGAAAGGTGGATTGGTTTGTTCTTTGGGAAGTGGGTTTCCTGAATAAATTCTATAACTATTGCTTGATTCCTCAAGTCTCTGAATAAGAAGTCATGTTTGGCCATTATGTTTAGCCCTTTGGCATTAATGGACAAAAATTGTCACCATTTGTGTGTGTTTCTGTGCAAGCATCTGTTAACCCATCTGGGGTCATGTTCGGACCCTAGGCCCCTGCCCTTTTTTTACTAGGGTTGTCAGAACCATATGCCTCTGGGGTAGAGAAATAGCAATGCATTTAGTGCATAACAGATGGAAATATAACAGTGAACAGTTTATAACTTTGAAAAACAATAGTAACAACAAATGTTGTTAACTCATTTGGTTTGTAGTTAAATGATAATAGTATAACAAAAACTTAGGTTGTGTTTCATACACTGACAGAATATTAGTACCTCAAGTGGCATCTTTCTTTGTCTGTGTATCTAAAGGGTCTGTGGATGCCTCCAGGCTTCTTTATGTGAGGGGCATGGAGATCAGTTTGTGCTAGGATCGTTTAGCAAGAGAATGTAGAGGGGGTGGTGTTAAAGGGGGTTATTTCAGCTCCTTTTTTGCTCCTTGTGGTACTGACCTGTATTTGGTGGAGATTTCTCGGGAGATGAACGCCTACATGGGCTCTGCGCCCATGTACTTTGGCCCACACTGGCACTATATCCGCCTTCGGGGGTAGTTGCTTTTTGTGGTTGAGTAGGAGGTTTTGTAGGCTAAGTGAAGTAAGAAAACATTTACCATCCCTGGGATCTCTTACTGTTTTTTACCGGCTTTATTGACAATGAGACGAAATGGGAATCCCCATCTGTATGGAATGCGGTTATCTCGAAGTATTTGTGTAATCGGACGTAACTCTCTCCACCTCATCAGTGTTGTTGGGGATAGGTCTGTGAATATAGATAGTTTAATATTTTGGTGTACTATCTCTGGTAGTTGTTTTTTTGTCAAGATGGCTTCCTTCGTAGTAGTGGGAGCAAACTACAACATCACGTGGTGGTTTAGTGGCTGGCGGTTTTGCTGCTAGTGAGTGGTGGGCCCTCTGGTATGCCTCTAAATCTCAAATTCTGTCTCCTTGATCTATTTTCTAGATCTTAGCATTGAGTTCTTAACTGGAAAAGTTCTTCTCTCATGGCTGAATTGTCTTCCTCCATCATGGCGTAAAGTTGGGATAAGTCGTCTGTGAAGCTTTATGGATAAATGGAGACATTGTG
>CM044438.1:96417563-96441179 GCA_024363595.1 Xenopus borealis
AGAATAGGTTACTTCTGTTAGCTTATATTGAGCAATTACAGAGGAGCAGCTCTCTCAAGCGGCCATCTTCTTCTTCTTCAGCGGTCAAGCCAGGCCCATCCAACTTTGCACAACCATGGATGTGCATTGCGCAAAAATATTTGCAAGCAGAAAACAGTGTGGATGGTAGTTTTGTAATATAGATTCACAATTCACTTTCTTATCTGGGAGCTATCTGCAAGGAGCTTCTGAAGGTGAGCTTCTGAAGGTGAACAGCTTTCTTCCTCCAACAAACATACTTGCAGGTTGATTGGCTCCTGATGAAAATGAACCTAGTGTGTATCAATGTAATAGGAACCTTCATTTTAAGCTACACTTTGTCAGAAGCTGATGCAAATGATAAACATCTCTGTAAAAGGCTAAATAAATGTGCCACTACTTTTACATAAATGTATGAGATCTGTTAAATGGAATGCTTGGGACCTGGGGTTTTCTGTAATTTGTAGCACTGTGCATTACATTATGTTACATAACATATACATATTGATCACCATCCTGTGTACAGTTTGTTTTTTATTATTATTATTATTATTATGAAATAAAACAACAAATCTGCAAAAAATTAAGGATTGTTTGTTAAAATAGTATGCAGAGCTTTGAAGCTTTCTGGATATAGGGGTTTGCAGATAGAAAAAAACATACCTGCATAAAGGAAGGGTAAGAGTTAATTGTACTTGTGAAATGTATTTGTACAAAATAAGTTACTGCTGTCCAATCACCAGCATCAACATATAATGTATGTGGTCTGATATTTGTAATTTATATTAAAACCCATTAGACACTGTTTACAGAGTAACATGTTTGTGTACTTAAAGCTGCTAATGCTCCCTGTTACAATCACTTGACAACATCATCTTGAACTATATACACTTGCAATAATCTTGTTGAAGTCATCTATAAAAAAAAATTTATCCTGAAATATCATTACAGTCCAATTCCTGGTTATATAAGGAATAAGAAATAATAATCCTGAATATTCATTGTATTTAACAGATAAACCAGCCAAATAAACCTTTGTCTACAGCTGGTAAGAAAATCAACACACTGGTTCTCTTCTCGGCAGATATAAAATGGTAACCCAGGGGCCCTTTAGTTTTTCTGTAAAAGCTTTAGCTGTGCAATGTCATCTATTTTTTATTTTAATAACAAACATTAAAGCATTAAAACAATAAAAAGTCTGACAGGGAAGGTTCGACACAAATACAGTTTTGTGTAAGTCGGAAAACTAAAGTACGATTGTCAGGGGCTTGTTTTAACACCTCTGTTTATCTCATTGTTTTTTAAATTAATTTTACTATTAACATAAGAATTTTTTTTTTGTTGAGTGTGCACAATGCATAATTTTCATCACAGTAATAAGGAAAACAACACAAAAGGCAAAAAAGCTTTTATAACTAATTATGGGCCGAAACACATTGAAAATGTGGAAACGCATAGTGGAACATTCACTAGGCGAATTTTCGCCTGCGCTACACAAATCCACTAAAGTGTGAATTTACGCTCTGGTCGGCAAACGGTAACGTATTTATGCTAGTGTTACTTCGCTAGGCATAGCGCAATTACGCTAGCAAAGCATAATTTGCATACGGTGCGAATTACAAAATATAATAGAAGTGTATGTTACAGCCACTACATTACACTACACAAGTAGTGATGGGCGAATTTATTCGCCAGGGCCGAATTCGCGGTAAATTCCCGCGATTCGCTGCTGGCGATTAAATTCGCGAATCACCAGTGAAATTTCGCCAAAAAAACGAGTTGACGAGTTGACGCGACGTGCGTCGTAAACGACGCGCCGAAAATGACGCGATGCGTCGTAAACGACGCTACGCGCGTCAAAGTTGACGCAACGCGTGTCAAAGGTGTCCCGCGACTCGTTTCGCAAATTTTTCGGCGATTCGCGAATTTCTCTAGAAATTCGCGAATTTTTCGGCGAAGCGAATCGCGGGAGATTCGCCCATTACTATACACAAACCCAGGAAACCTTTAATCAAAAAAAATAAAGTTGTCCTATTGCCCTACATGTAATTATGATCCTTCGCCAGTGCGCAACTTCTCCTGGTGTAAGGGTGCGAAGTTGCGCAAGTCTAACTTCTTCGCTAGCGTAAATTCACCAGAGAGGGTGTTAGTGAATTTGCGAAGTTACGATTTGACGTCACGCTGGCGAATATAATAATAATTTTGACGCAAGCGTCAATATTTATACATGTGACTATTTTGTCTAAATGCATTAAAGTTAAGGGACGTCCAAATAATTTTGACGCAAGATAATGTTATTTTTGTTGCTGTGAATTTCTGCATGGCGTAAAGTTGGGATAAGTCGTCTGTGAAGCTTTATGGATAAATGGAGACATTGTGCCAGTTGGGTCTTTCAATTTGCTTTTCCCCATTATTTGGGTGATTACTGTGTACCTGAGTCAAGTATTAAAAGCTCACTTGAATCCCTTTTTGTGCTGCCTGTGACTGGATGGTTTAATATGTAGTTCTCCTGTTACTTCAGATTTAAATATATTTTGCACTGTGTTTATGTGCCTATGTATTTCAGTTGGCAGGAGGCGTGCTGAAGGGCTCTTTGGCAATGTAGTCCTTTGTTAAGTGCCTGGCTTATCTTCTGCTGTGGGGTAGATACCACTATCTGCAGGATAGGCAGCAGCCTTGTGCCCATGTTAAGTGTGACCCACTATGTCTCTGGCATGGTTCTTATCCCAGTGTGCCACTTGTGCTAGGTTTATCTTGGTTCCCTAATATGCTTTCAGGAGACGGGTGGGGGTAACATCGTCATTTGCATTGGGCTTATCCTGGCTCCCTGATATGCTTTCATCAGATGGGTATGGGTCACGCCGTCAGTTGCACTGGGCCTATCCTGACTCCTTGGAAAGCTTTCAAGGGATGGGTAAGGCTTGCAGCACTATTTGCACTGTGCTTTGACTGCCACTCACCCTTGGTGCGTCTATGAGCTATTGGCAGTTTTGGGTCTGTTGTTCCTGTCACCCCAGGCACATCCCCATTACAGACTTCGTGGTGCGCTCTACTCTCTGTGCGGTAGGTCTCCGTGGAATCCTCCGTGTTGTAGGAGCGATCATGCTCTGCCTCTAACCTCTTGTATTCTAGAGGTTGAGGGGGCACTATTAGCTGGAGCTTTTCGTGTCTCTGACCAGAATAGGTTACTTCTGTTAGCTTATATTGAGCAATTACAGAGGAGCAGCTCTCTCAAGCTCTCACTCTGTTGCCAGACGGCTTTTTGCTCTGGCGAGAGGTCGTCACTCTGCAAATTCAGTAAGTGCGGATTTTACTGAACATTTTCTTTTTTGCCAGAGTTGATTTTGCTACCTCAGGCCAGACAAAGTGCTAAAAAGAAGCTAGATCTTCCTCAATCTTCTGTCACTTACATCATATCCTGTGTGCTGAAACTGCATTAAAGCTCCAAAAATGCTGGCAAATTTATATTTATCTTTTTTGAAGCAGGATTGCCGGCAAAAGTCCTAACAAACTTTTTTTTGGTAGCACATGAATAGTAAGGAAAACAATTGTAGCGGAGCTCACCTCTTCCATATACTTGAAGAAAGTCTCCCCTCCAGTGGCAGCCCGCGTGATCTCCTCAGGCCAGCAGCTCCCATGTCAGTACAACAATAAATCAGATCAGCCCATGGGCATCTGAATCTTCTTTAAATGAGTGACTTTATTGTGGCAAACAATGCAGATGGGTGGCAATGGCAGTGCAAAAATGGCCAATGCGTTTCATGCCCACACTGACGGCACTTCTTCAGAGCTGTGTTGGCACAAAACGTGTAGACCGTTTTTGCATTGCCACCCATCTGCATTGTTTGCCACAATAAAACCACTCATTTGATGAAGATTCAGATGTCTCCCATATTTTTCCAGCTGCTAGTGAAAATTCGGCAGCGTTTGGCACCCAGGACAAAACTTTGCATATTAGTGAATTGGCATAGTCATATTGCATTTGCATCTTGCAAACTGGTGAGAGCTGTATGAAGTGGACTCAGGTGAAAATTTTCCTGTTAGTGAATCTACCCCTTAGAGTTTATAAGAAGCACAGACCAGGGTCAGTAGTGTATTATTTAGAAAACAAGAGAGTCTTGCTTTCAAAACTTTCTTAAAAACATGCGTACCTTATGTAAACGTATTGGACTTTATGGATGATCCATGTATCAAAATATGCCATATTTTCAATTCTGTTAGCATATTCATCTATTGGACAGTCATTTTAATGGCATCACAGATGCTAAACAAACGGTATTTGAGTATGGGGGCTAGGGTGGGGGATAAGTAAAAAGAACTGCAGTGGAAGAAAGAAAGAACCACAGCTATGCAACATTATTATGTTAATAAAAGAAATTCAAACTAAACCTTCGGCATCTGTTTTACTCAGCAATTACATATCTTCATGAAGTGGGTTTTTAATTGCCTCCAAAAAGTAGAGCAAAATTAAAATAAGATGGAATTGTTCTAATTGCAGCATAGTTTCATTATTTGCTAGAGTTTACATCTGGCGTCCCAAGAGCCTCTGATTTTTTTATACTCTGAATAATTTTTCTATCTCCAAATATTTTAGTTTTTATAAGGCTCCCATGATGTAACCTCTATTTATGTATCATGAGCATTAGATTCTAGCATACAACCTGAACTGCATGATAAAAACATAACTTGCAGGTCTTGCTTTTAGTTTTTACTAAGTTACTTTTATTTTCTACTGTACTTTTTGAGATTCAATATAATGTGCTACATATAAAAATGCCCACGTATAATAAAATTCCCTGTAGGAATTTTCCGTTAAAAACATTTGCATAACATGCTTTTAAATATGAGATTTTTATTTATCAGTATGGTTAGGAGTTATCTCAACCTCATTTTGTGACAAAACTCTCCAGTTCCAATTAATTAAAGTTTCATTAGAGTTGGAACAAAAATATTATTAAAGGGGTTGTTCACCTTTAACTTAACTGTTACTATGTCATAGAATGACTAATTCTAAGCAACTTTTCAATGGCCTTCATTTTTTCTTTTTTATAGTTTATGAATTATTTGTCATTGACCCCAGCTAAGAAAGAAATGCTCTTTAAATCTACAAATGTATCGTTGTTGCTACTTTTTATTACCCATCTTTCTATTCAGGCCACTCCTATTCATATTCCAGTCTCTTATTTAATTACTACATCATGGCATGCATGTAAAATGATTACTTCCGGTAATGGAATGTGTAAGGTTTGTGTATGTACATTAATGAGTAGTGATGGGCGAATCTATCCCGTTTCGCTTCGGCAAAAATTCACATTTCCAGCTAAATCCGCGTATTGGCGAAAAATTTGTGAAATGAGTCGCGGCACTATTAATGAGCACAGCAGTGTATCACAGTTGGCAGTGAGCAGAGCTTGTCTTATTGTGCCACTGTCAGTGTCAACTGTGGTTGCCCATTTATAATTTTGTGGTTATTGGCATTTTGTTAATTCACACATTATCAGATATGATCAACATGGTGGCTCAATAATCAGCACTGCTGTTATGCTGGGATTGTAAATTCATTTCCAGCCAGTGCACGAACTGTAAATAATTTGTATATTCTATCTGTGCTTGTGTGGGTTTCCCCTCACATCCCATAAACACAAAATTGACTATTAGTGATGGGCGAATTTATTCGCCAGGGTCAAATTCGCGGCGAATTCCCGCGATTCGCGAATCACCAGCGAAATTTCGCTTGGCGACGCAACTAAAATGACGCGACGCGCAACGAAAATGACGCAACGCACGTCAAAAGCGCCCCGCGACTCGTTTCACAAATTTTTCGCCGATTCGCGAATTTCTCTAGAAATTCGCTAATTTTTCGGCGAAGCGAATCGCGGGAGATTCGCCCATCACTATTGACTATGGTTTGAATGTAGTCGGGACATTAGGTGATAAAATACACTGGTGCATGATTAGTGTATGTCAAGTCCTATAAAAAAAAATAACTAAAGTTTCTGTTTGAAGAAAAAAGTCTTGAAAGATTGCTGTATTAATATTTTATTGACAAATTCCAAAGAGAAGCACCTAATCAAAATTTAGACTAATTAATGAACAAAGAAGGCTCCAAGCATGCATTTTTTAATGAGAAATATCAATATGGAAACTAGCACACAGCATTAGGTGTTCTGAACTTTACAAAATATTTAATAGTTCTTCAGAGAAAGTAGTAAGTTTAGAAACCAATTATAATAAATGAATTAATACTGAATGAGATCCTTGTATCTGGCACATTGTTATAGAAGTACTTAAGTATTATGTGCAGTAACACTCTTCCTTTAAATAAACCTAAATCTACCATAAATCTGGAACAATTTGTCTATTTGAAATATGCCACTTTCTTCTAAGCAAACAATTCCTTTAAAAGGAGAAGGAAAGTTGAGTTACTTGGGGACGCCAAATGGTAGGCACCCCAAGTGCTTGTAATGACTTGAAACCCCCGGGCCGGTGCTCCTATAAGTAGTGATGGGCGAATCTCCCGAGATTCGCTTCGCCGAAAAAATTGGCGAAAAATTTGAGAAACGAGTCGCGAGACGCTTTTGACTCGCTGCGTCATTTCCGATGCGCGCCGCGTCAAAAAGACGCGCGACTCGTTTTTTTGGCGAATTTTCGCAAAGCGAAATTTCGCTGGTGATTCGCGAATTTATTTGCCAGCGGCGAATCGTGGGAATTCGCCAGCGGCGAATCGTGGGAATTCGCTGCAAATCCGCCCCTGGCGAATAAATTCGCCCATCGCTATCTATAAGCAGAAAACTGCACAGGCCTGGGGTTTTACCAGTAAGCATCACAAAGCGATAGACTTCCTTCATCCTCTTTCTTCGCTAGGCTGCGCATGTGCATTAGAATAAATAGCCGAACTTTAACTTAAAAGCTGGCTTTTTGTTACTGCGCATGCAATTTCCCCGGGAAATGCGAAGATAGAAGACAGAAATCTATCAAATCTATCACTCCATGGTGCTCACTGGTAAAACCCTGAGCCGGTGCAGTTTTCTGCTTATTGGTGCACCGGCCCAGGGTTTCAGGTAAGTCGCTTGGGGGTTACTAACGTTTGGCACCCACAAGTAACTCTCGACTTTCCTTCTCTTTTAATATTATTTAATAGCTAAATCATACCAGGTCCTGGTGTATTAAGGTTTAATAAAATGGAGTCATTTCAATAATTACACTAGTTAGCTAATCTCAATAACCTCAGTCAGTCAGAAAATATGCCAACAACATAATTTTCCTCAGTTCACATATTAAAAAGCTTCAATAGAATGATATGAATACAAACTGCAAGGTAATAATCTTTCATTCAATTACTGTCTTAATCCTGCCTTAAACTGGTTTGAAGGGCAATCACATAGGAAAAAAAATACTTTTTTTTGATGTATCCAATTCAATGTAGGTTTAAAAATCTTTAATACAATTGCAATTAAATATGTATAACTTGGTACACTTAATTAATCAAAAATGTCCAAAAATTGTAGCTCTACAGCTAACTACGATGTCCATTGGCTGAAGGCTGCTAAAAATGCTGATTCGATTTAGAACACTTGTAAAATAATCTGTTTGAAATCTTCAGATCGTAATAACAACATATTAGTAACATACCAATATATATTATCCAAACACACTCACACACATATACAATATATATTTATATGAAAGACAATGTAAATTTGCTATTTTTGCCTTTGGATAATGATGCGATGTTATAGCAAAAAGATCTTTGATTACAATATAGAAATATATGCAAAGCTGATCCCATTGAGGGAAATATTTTAGGTTTATGAATTTGACAATGACACAAATGATCTCAAGAGATTACAGAAACAGATAGCATTTACAGTAATGGGACTAGAGGTGGCAAGATCTTTTTCTGAAGGAGAAGTTGCTTTGGCTGTCAAATTTATTACAAAGGTATTCTGGATATATATTCCTTTTTTTAAGAAATAATATTGATTGGGTATGATTTCACATTCATCACTCTTGAATTCAGAGAAGGAATGTTTTACAAAATTCAGAACTGGATATTTTTTGCCTCATTAACAAATAGGGGATCTGATAGACGTTGTGCCTTATGGTTCATGTCATTTTTATTAACTAAGTCATTTTGTAAAATTCTCCATAGCCATTAGAAAATAATAGTGTTTCTGAATATAGCTTAATGTACAGATAATCAGTAATTATGCAAAATGTATGTATATTCAAAATCTGCAGGATTATTATTTAGGTTGTATAGTGTAGTTACTGGGTGCTTTGCTTATCTTTCTCTCACTCACTAACTATATATATATATATATATATATATATATATATATATATATATATATATATATACACATATGTAGGGATGTCTCACAGTGTACTGTAGATGGTACTGTGCTATAGTATAAAGGTCTAGGTAACCATACGGTCGAGGTCCATTACTTTAGCCCAACCAAGCAGGCTGGAAGGGAATGGGTAGTGGGACCTAGGCGTTTAGGCCCTAGTAGCTATACTCTTTCATAGGATTTGAGCAGCTCAATGCGTCAACAAAGAGAGTCAGAGGGATTAAGATCCTGGGTATTAATAACCCAGAGTAGGGACTAATTGCATACATTTAGGGATGGTAAAATTTCCCCTAGGTTCCACTTAAGGCACAGGCTAAAAGCTGGGGATACCTTCTCAACTGCTGTTTAACTTCCCTTTCCTGCAGGGATTTAGTAGTGATGGGCGAATCTCCCGCGATTTGCTTCGCTGAAAAATTCGCAAATTTCTAGAGAAATTTGCGAATCGGCGAAAAATTTGCGAAACGAGTCGCAGGACGCTTTTGACGCAACTTTTCGCCAAGCGAAATTTCGCCGGAAAAACGAGTCGCGCGTCGTTTTTGGTGATTCGCTGGTGATTTGCGAATTTATTTGCCAGCGGCGGATCGCGGGAATTCGCCGCGAATTTGACCGTGGCGAATAAATTCGCCCATCACTAGGATTTAGCTAATATCTGGTACTGTGAGTATATGCTTCTTTTGTACTCTATGTTCTTTATACCCCATTGTGGATACTGTTCCTGTAAACTCAGTTCTTGGTTAAGCATAAAAGAACAATTTCTTGTGCATAAGCACATTGGTTACAGTTGCACTACACCCTGCCTCCACACCTTTGCAAGGGCTTACACCTAAAATAAAGGTCTCATCGGTGGCACTAATATATTTGAAAGTAAGCTCATAGTAGAGACAGTGCCACTCTAATTTACTATAGCTCTACATATTTTTTTTTGTTTATAAAATCAAATCCCTTTAGCTGTAATTGAACAAAAGCTCAAGTAACAAAGGCTGCATATGATAGTATTTTCCCATGATTTATTTTCTCTTAACTCACTTTATAGGTTTGTTTTAATATGTAGATAGTGACATTCTGAGTCAATTTGCAATTAGTTGTCAGTTTTTTCATTTTTTATTTTTTTTTTATTCGTTTTTTATTCAGCAGCTCTCCACTTTGCAATTTCAGCAATCTGGTTGCTAGGGTACAAATTACCCTGGAAACTATTCATTGATATGCATTGTTATGAAAACGAGACTGGAATATGAATAGGTGAGGATCTGAATGAAAAGAAGAATAATAAATAGCAATAAATGTGCAAGCTTGCAGGTCATCTGTTTTTAGATAGGGTCAGTGACCTACATTTATAAGCTGGAAAGAGTCAAAATAATTCAAAAACTATAAAATGAGAAAAAATGAAGGTCAAATAAAAAGTTGCTTAGAATTAGCCATTCTATAAAATACTAAAAGCTAATTTAAAGTTGAACCACCCCTTTAACTCACATTTTTATGGCAACTGCTCCTTTATGCAAAACCCTTAATTGGCTCCTGATTTCCTTTCTAGTTAAATGCAACTAACATTGACATTCAAGGTCTTAAACAATGCAGCTCCTCCTTAATCTCAGCTGTAACCTTAAAACACAGTCACTCTTCTGCTTTTGGCTCTTTCTTCTCATCACTTTTTCAACTCAATGACTTCTTTCAGGCTTCTGACTGTCTCAGGAATTCCCTATCATGACCAATCCGAGTCTTCCCATCCTTCATAGGCAATCACATTCAATGCATCCTGCTTGATGATACATCAACATACTGTAAAGAAAATCTATTGTTTTTGACATTCTTATGTGCCAAATGTTGCTTTACCCTTTAACTAGTAATCTCTTGTGAGCATGCCACTCTGATCCTATTTTTTACTCTGTAACCCTTATTTGTTAAAAGATTTGATATATAATTTTGTATGACTTGCAGCTGGTAGATAAATAAATGCTGATAATATGCTAATATGCTTCAATATTAGACAAAGCTCAAATACTTTTTCCCATACCTCCCCCATCCCATACATTGCTCCAAAAGTGCTCTCTGCACTAGAACTGTAACTGGCCGCTCACTGCTGCTCTCGCCTTGCCTCATGTCACGAGCACTCCTGCTCCAAATAAACATGTGTGAAGCTTAGAGATCATCAACACAACTGCAAAGAATTCAGAGTTTATAGCCATACACCAAGATATTAGTTTCTTTAGCACCACCACAAAAGCTAATAACATTCAGTGCTGTGTATTATTGATTTCCCCTATTAATCTTTTGCAATTTACTGCTAGCAGCATCATAAAATAAATTATATTAAATCGATAATATGTTTCAAACAGTTGGATGTTCTATATTTAGGTTAATTTAGTGCCTTCTCAAATATAAGCTTTCCTCTGAGATAAACTGATAATGATGTTATAGGGTCTTAAACAGTTTCCCTGTTTTGTTCATTACCAAAAGCCACATTGTGCTTAATCATTTATATACGTAATTCTACTGGCTGTGGCTACACCCCTTTCTCTAAAGGTTTGCGCCTGCGTTGCTAGTAAAGCATAGCAGTTAAGCAACAGCTGTAACTTAGTGTACTGATAATGATTCAATAACACATTTGATTAGTTGTTCTGGGCTAATGGGCAGGATGAATATATTGCATATATTACTACATTAACACAATTCCATAAATTCATATATATTGCCATTCAAGGCAGAGACATTTTCACAGAGGGGTTATGGTTTCCCTAATGGATTTTAGCTGAGTTTGGAATCAATGAGTATTATTACAAGAAGAGTCTCAATTATAGCATGGTGATTAATTAGTTATCTCTGCTACCAAACAGTACATTGCTGACGTCCTAGGTTTATTTCCAGCCAATTTATATATATACTCCTTATTGGTATGTGTATTTAGAACATTTAGGAAAGTTAAGTGAATTCTGATATATTTGACCATGCTGTGCGTTCATAGATTTTTGTAGAATATATGGTGGCCCAATGATCCTGAATGATGACCATGTGCTGTGGATATCACTTAGTTCCTGGATCTACTGATGCATTATATTTGACAGTATATGGCACACTAGCAGATAGGGAAGTGAAAACAAGCCACACAATATTCTAAAATGGAAAAATAGATAGGTGATCATGCTGTGTGCCCCCCCCCCATTGACTTGATGGAACTGAATCTGGATGGAGACTATTATTCAGGATAGAGCTAAATCTGGAGAGTAGTATTCTTGGTAGAACTTAATCTAGAGACTATCATTACATAATAATTATTATGTCAATACTAATTTCTAAAGAAAAGGTACCAACCTTTGAGCAACTTGCATGAGTAATTGTTTAGCTACTTGTAACTAAAACAAAATCTAGTAACAAATGAAGGAACTACTGTATATCACCAAACGTTTTGCACATAACCAAGCGTGTAGTGCGTGGTCTATTATTCAACAAAGCTATAGCTAATTTTTAAATTAAATGAACCCACAATTCCCAATTGGCAGTTAGTATGGATCTGCTAACAATACTAAGTCTAAAATGTGTATGTTTGTTTTAACAAAGGCAATGCTATACATGGTAACATGGTTTTGCTGTTGCTACACACAACTACTCACTGTATATTGCATTTTATGTTATGCTTTAACTAAGAATCGTTATGTCTCCTTATTTCACATCTTTGGAAAAATAAAGCATAATTGCACAATAACCTTTTTCCCTTTAGCTTTAAAGAATTACTAACCAAAAACAGTTAACTTTTCCTCCTGACCAATGTAACATTTGAGATAGTGACAGGTAAATAGACAAAGGTGCACTGGTCTCATATTGACTGACAAAAACTCCAATCATAGAGAGGTCAACTGCTTTGGGATTTATGAAGCAAGTTAAAAACAGTAATAAGAGTTGATATGAAACTATGAGGCAGTGCAGTTAGAGCACAATACTGCCAATTATTTCTTTCATTTTTGGAGCAAAGAGCAGTTAGACAGCTTTTGTTCCATTTTCGTCAAGCTTCGACACATGTCTATAATGTCTAGCTATCTGAAACATTTTGTTCTTAAAGATCTTAATTGTAGTAAATTGCTTCAGGTGAGCCATGAATCATTAGGTGCCGATACATCTTTTTTTTTTTTTTTAGAGAGAAAAGAAGGATGAACTGATGCAGTGCATGTCTTACATTATATTAGTTTTTTTTTGAACCCCAAGTATAGTTTTATAAAAACAAATATTCTTCAATGAATCTTGTTACATTATAAATAAATAAAAATGATAATAGCACATTTTATTCATATTTAGAAATTCAATATTTTTTTAAGTCATTATTACTAGCCTTTATTTATATTAAATTAAACACAGAGGCATTGCAAAGATCCATTTAGCTGGAGATGTTAGACGTTTACAACAGACCTCCATCATATTGGATGGTAAGCACTGCAACTAAACAGGGTATTATGCAATAACCTCTTAATGGCCACATTTTTGACAAATATTCAAGTTTGCATACATAGGGTTGCATGCATAGGGTTGCATACATACAATGAATACGGTTGCACCTGACTTGGTCAGTAAAATGTTTATTTTTTCCAGAAAAGTTTTTATGCCTGTTACCTGACATGCCTTGATATTGGCTAAAAAAAAAAATGTTTAACAAAGGTAATGTAACGCATTGAAAAGCTGTTATAAAATAAGGGATACTACTATAAATCTAGCACTACTAGATTTGTTGGATTTTAAAATGATTTAATGTGTTTCAAATTATACTTTAAGATGAAATTCAAGCCAACCCTATAGGCTTGCAACCCCCCAACAGGTATTGCCTTTGCAAGAGGTAAACCAGTCATCAAAGTATATTACATGACACCCCCCTATGAAGTAAAAGGCAGTAGTTTTGCCTAGGAGCAGCAACCCATAGCAGCCAATAAGCTGTTTCCTTTCAAACAGGTGACTTGTAAATTCTACCTGCTGATTGGTTGATACGGGTTACTGCCTTGGGCAAACATAAAACTTGCTGGTTACAGACCCTGAGAATGCTGTATTTATTTTTCATTCCTTGAGCGGTGCTGAATAACTCTTAAATGATCTGTATCATAACACAGTCTATGCTTATAGTCATATTATAGACAGTGCACTTTAAAAGAACATTTGTCCTAGAAGCTGATGATCAAATATGATTTTTATATTTCTTTACAGACAAGTGGCATACAAATATACAGTAGTTCTCAGTAGCCAAACCTCTCCATTTAGCTATGCAAAGTGTAATTTGTCTTGAGCAATTCAGTTTTAATCAGGTAAATTTATAAGCCAGGTAGCATTATAGTATTATATATGGCCTTTTGGAGAAATAATCACATCTGTTTTTGCCAGAAGTATATATTAAATCAGCTTTATAATTGGTTTCTCATTTCCAAAAGACAATTTTAGAATCAGGAGTACAGGTTATAAAACTCATGGTTATATCTATCACTGAAAGGTTCATTACAGCAAATGCCAATAATATGTTGCATTCAATGGTTTTTAGTTGTTGCTAGTCTAAAATATACTAATTGCATACTTAACGGCATTTATGGTGTATGTGATTAGTTAAACAGTATACAGTACCAGTTAAAATAAATTGCTCAGAACAATTTGAAATCTTACTAATTGAAAAATCAAATTCTGTGAGCTTAGAGATAAACTAGGGTTTGCTTCTTTCTTGTACTTTTACATTACGGTGCATTCCGCATTTTAAAATTTGGGACACAAGATCATAACTGCATAAATAGCTGGTTCTCAACAGCTGAATGGAATATACCACTTCCAGACTGATAAGTTTGTTGTAACACTAAGAAAAACTACTATTTTATGCCGAAAAATACAGCTGTTTTAGGACAGAAATAACCTGGCCATTGATTTGTTCAATCTCCTGAAACAAACAATTTGGAGAACAAATCTTGAACATTTAGGTCACTCTACCTACAGCATACAGTAGGCAACTGTAAAATAGCAAACATACACATTGAGTCACCTTGCACTTAAGACTTGTTGAGATTGACCTCAAAATCATTTCCATGAAAATAAATGCATTTGAGTGTTTGCATGTGTGTTGTTAAAATATGAGGCTAATATAATTTAAAAGCTCATGTGAACTAATTCTTGACATGAAGGACATAAATATGCAGACCTATGGGAAACATACAGGGGTTAGAGTCAAATGTCAGTATATAAGTTGAAAGATAAGGCCAAAGTCGCTTAATAAATAATTCCATGTCAGACAGAGAGTGGTTTGCTTTCACACTGCTAAATCCCTTGAAATATTAAAGCGCAAGGAAAGGCAAAATACAGCATTTATAGCTTTATTTATTTGATTTTAGACTTTCCTTGCCCTTTAAGGCTTATGCATCACATAGTAGTTATACAGTTAATTTGGGTTGAAAAAAGACCATCAAGTCCATCAAGTTCAACCCCTCCAAATAAAACCCAGCACGCACACACAAACACACACACTCAAGAATGTGTTACCTTCACTGAGCTGAAGGTCTGGGGCATGAGCACCCAGACCCCAGTAAACTTTGGTAAGCTAACTCCTGTTAGGTTTCTCTAATACACACTGGACGCTCTTCTAAATATGATACTTTTCTGAACAAAAGGCACAAAATGACATTGCAGCATTTGTATATATATGCCCAAAGTATATATTTGAGCAAAGAAATCCAATGTAATCCAAAACTGAATTAAGTCTATATTTAGCTGTATTAGTTTTAATTAAGATTACTGTACATGGGGAAAAACAGATGTGAAAAATAATGCAAGTATTTTCTGAAACTAATAATAGTCAGGATTTAGTAACTAAAAAAAGACTGAAAACGTCACCATAAAAGCTTGACAAGTATGGTGAGGTTCAACAGAAACCCATGTGAATATTCACTATTAGTGATCGTCGAAGTTATGAATTTGCAGCTAATTACCACAATTCGTGCTTGACAAATAATTGCTGAATGCCAATGGCAGCGTCCGTTTTGGTGCAGGCAAATTGGCGCAGATGAATATTCATTGTTTCACAAATTTTGCAGGAAATTTGTGAATTTTCCCACAAAACTCCAGAAATTCACCCATCACTATTAACCGTCAAACAGAGTTTACCCTCATTGCAATGAATGGAACAATGGGATTCTAGCTGGTGTACAACTTTTTTTCTGAAAATAAATGTGAGAGAATATTGTCACTAGGGATGTATCGAAAGTCGGAAAAAAAGTTCGCGAACATATTCGCGAACTTGCGTCCAAAAATGCGAACGGTTCGCGAACGTCGCGAACCCCATAGACTTCAATGGGAAGGCGAATTTTAAAAGCTAAAAAAGACATTTCTGGCCAGAAAAATGATTTTAAAGTTGTTTAAAGGGTGCAACGACCTGGACAGTGGCATGCCAGAGGGGGATCAAGGGCAAAAATGTATCTGAAAAATCCATTGTTGACACAGCGCTGCGTTTTGTGCTGTAAAGGGCAGAAATCACACTACATTTCTATTCATTTCATTTCTATTCATATTCATTTTTTTTGTCGCAGCCACTGCAGCACAGAAGCCAGAAAAAATATGCCATATAAATGCTAAAAATAGTCATTTTTTTTGTCGCAGCCACTGAAGCAGAGGCCAGAAAAAATATGCCATATAAATGCTGAAAATATTCATTTTTTTTGTCGCAGCCACTGCAGCACAGACTATGGCATATTTTTTCTGGCCTCTGTGCTTCAGTGGCTGCGACAAAAAAATGAATATTTTCAGCATTTATATGGCATATTTTTTCTGGCCTCTGCTTCAGTGGCTGCGACAAAAAAAATGGGATCAGCCATGCTGCACCAATCCAAGAGCTCTGTTCCATAGGAAACACTGCAGCTCAGCCCAAATAGGGGAATTTCCAGACCATGAGGTCTCCAGACCATAGGGGATTAACCCTATGGGTCCCTACACATTATTTCACACAATTATTCCTCTTACATTTAAGATCTTAAACACATTGAGGCCTATGTACTAATTTTCTAGGTCAAGAAAAAAAAACATGAGCATTGAGGAAAAAAAAGATAAAACTTGCCATTTTTTTTCTCAAATGCTAGCTTTCTTAAGAAAAAAAAGTGACAATTAGGGATGTCGCGGACTGTTCGCCGTCAAACGCAACGCGTCGCGTCGCTTCCGACGCGTCGCGTCGTTTTCGGTGCATCGCGTCAAAAACGACGCGCAACTCGTTTTTGCGCGGTGAATTTTTTTTTCAGAATTTTTTTGCCAGTTTCGCGAATTTATTCGCCATCGGCGAATCGCGGGAATTCGCCGCGAATTCGCCCCTGGCGAATAAATTCGCCCATCACTAGGCAAGATATTTGAGGCCTTTATGTAGATGTATTGGGGACTAATTCTGTAAAAAAATGCATGATACAATTACAATAATAAAATATTAATATGTACATGAGATGGACCACTTGGTTCTTTTCAGCCATAATGGCCTATGTTTAGATTGGCCTGCCACTGTATAATATGATTTCCTGAATGGCTCCAATTCTAGTGGTCGATGATTCTCATCAGCCCTTTCGAATATCCACCATTAGAAACCAACTGCAGTTATCACTGTCTGCAATTAATTGTTGTCAAATTTGATCTTACTGTTGTTCTCTAATGCCTAGTGAACCCCATTATGCCCTGTGCAACTCTGTATGGGGGGCTGTAATTAAAGTTGTTAATGGAAAAAGTATTTGTAAAACATACAAACAACATTATTTAGCAGAAATAATTTTTCTTTGTGCAAATTTAATATAGTTTTTGCAAAACTGGAAAATGTTTAGCAACCATGAGGCAAATTCACTAAGTGCAGAAAATGTGATAGTGACAACTTTGTAGCACTTTGCCAGGAAAGTTTTTGCCAGGGAGCCGCTAATTCACTGAAATACGAAGGTAGCGGAAGTTGCGCTACCATTACTTCTTCAAGCAAAGCGAAGTTACGCTAATTTGCGTATGGCACGGAGTTTAAATACAATGAACGGATATGTAGCCACAAATACATGACACTACACAAGCCTGGGAAACCTTCAACCAATAAAATCTAGTTGTTATTTTTCCCTACACATGTGCCCACTGTTTAATTTAGGTGCCATATGTTAGGAAATGTAGGGCGGAAGGAGGGTACCTTAAAAAAAATTGCGATCTTTTTCAGCCTATCACCCTTAAAAAAAGTAAATGACGCCAGTGTTTTTTGGAACTTACCTTTTTTTTTTTTAAGAAACTCCTATCTACTCTATTGCACTTCGCCTGGTCCGAGGTGGCAAAGTCAAGTCTGGTACAAGAGGAAAGGTTAGCGTAATTACTGTACGTCCCTTCATCTCAACGCAACTTTGCCAGGCATTAGGGTGCAACGTTGCGCTACTTCACTAGCAAAGTTACGCCAGGGACCGTTAGTAAATCGGTGAAGTGTCAAAATGACGTCACGCTGGGGAATTTTCTCTAGCGTTAGCCACTCTGCCGTTTAGTGAATTTCCTCCCATATCTGCTAGAGGAAGAAAGATGATGATTTTATAGATTGCATCAGTGTGCAGTATAAGTAGTAATATGTATTAAAGGAACAGTAACATCAAAAATTTTTATTTTTTAAAGTAATAAAAATATAATGCAGTGTTGCCCTGCAATGGTAAAACTGCTACAGTATGTTGCTTCAGAAACACTAATATTGTTCATATAAATAAACTGCTGTGTAGCAATGGGAGCAGCCTTTCAAAGGAGAAAAGGCTCAGGTTACACAGCAGACAGCAGATAAGCTCTGTAGAACATAATGGTGTTATCTGTTATTCACTATTTAACCTAAGCCATATAGCCTTTTCAATTTCCGCCATTGCTACACAGCAGCTTGATTATAAATATGGTATTATTTCTGAAACAAATCAGTTTTACCAGGTCATGGCAATATTACATGATATATTGGAGTTACTTTTGTTGGAAAAGTTATTTTTTATCAAAAGAGTTTGCCACCTATAAGTAGGGACGCACCAAATCCAGGATTCGGTTCAGGATTCAGCCAGGATTTGGCCTTTTTCAGCAGGATTCAGAGTCGGACGAATCCTTGTGTGTGTCCAAACCGAATCCGAATCCTAATTTGAATATGTTAATTAGGTATGGGAAGGGAAATCACGTGACTTTTTGTCTCAAAACAAGGAAGTGAAACATTATTTTTCCCCTTTTTCCTTTCCTGACGCTAATTAGCATATGAACATTAGGATTCGGATTCAGTTCTGCATTCAGCCGAATCTTTCATGAAGGAATCAGTGATTCCTCCAGATCCCAAATAGTGGATTCGGTGCATCCCTACCTATAAGCATAACTTAAAAGTGCACTTAATGCAATTAGAATTTGCAATGCAACAATCACTGAGAAATATGAACTCTTATATGTGCAAATGTATTGTCCAGGCGAAGTAACGTCTAGCGTAAGTGCTAACGTTCAGGAAAAAGTTAATCTTAATGAATTTGCGAAGTTACGGTCCTTCGTCAGTGCGCAACTTTGCCTGGCGTAAGGGTGCGAAGTTGCACAAATCTACTTCGCTAGGGAAAATTCGCCAGAGTCCGTGTTAGTGAATTTGCGAAGTTGCGAAATGACGTCACGCTGGCGAATTAGCGCTAGCGTTAGATGCTTCGCGCTTTAATGAATCTGCCCCTAGACTGAAGGCACATTTACATTTTAACTTATATGGAAATACAGTGTTAAGGTATAATTTAGAAGCTTTTCACAAACTATCTTCATTTAGCAGCGAGCAGCATTTTTAAAATGGAAGGTGTTGTTCCATTATGATCTACACTACGTTCGTAAAAGCATTGATAGCATTCTGTTGCATGGAAAATATTATTTATGTATTGATTTATGAGAAAATGTATATTGTTATAATTAAACATCTATTTTTTATGCAACCTTAAAGTGGAACCGTCACCACAAAACAATATTCAAAATCATATTTTATCACATTAGTCAAGCAAAATGAACATTAATTACACTATATAAATTATTTTAATCTTGTTTTCTTCAGTGTGGGAATTCATAATTATAACAAGCAGGCAGAAGCCATGTTGTGGACACTGTTAGAGAGACAAGACAAGCCTTGCATCATCTCAGAATCTTGTTTGTGCACCAGAAAGGGGGACCCGATGTCTATCCCCATGTTCTGGCTACACAATTAAATGGTTAAGAGAACTGGGGGAATGTGTGGAGAGCCATGGCATCTAGGAAGTGCTGAATGGAAAGTGAAAGTAATTATCTACCTCACCTCTATGCCTAAGGCATAGAGGAGTGGCAGACAATATTTGATTGACAGCTATGATTTTTAAATAAGCTTTAAACAGCTATGAATGCTTTAATAAAAATTTGAAATTCGATTTCATGTTTAATTTGAAAAGGACTTTTGTTATACAGATTTTTGTGTCTGGGTGACGGGTCCATAAATATCTGAATGAAAAGCATGAAACAGGAGGGTGATTTAGGCAAGCTGTTTGTTGGCTTGAGATCTATTGATCACCAGCTAAAGGTCTACAGGTAGATCTCGATCTACATTTTGTACGCCCCTGTTCTAATTAAAGCAACTGTGATAATCTGCAAACTCTCTTTCTGTGGTGCATGCAGCAGAGATATAAATAAACCAATGTAAAAAAGATGTGAAGACAAGGCATCAAGCCCATTCATTTTAATGTTGTCTAAAAAATTATTTTTATTCCTTTTTTTATAATAGCACAGGGTCAACACCAAATGGAAAAAAAGTTAAGTTTGAGAAAATAAATATTTACTGCATTAGGAAAGCAACATTTCTGATATGCTGTCCTTTAGTAGCCATGGTAAATAGTCTTTTCCTGGAATTTGACTTGTCTCCTCTGTACCATTATGCATCAAATACCATTTGGGTTAAAAGCTGCCTGCAAAATAGCAGAATACACAGTACAGATTGACATTTTTGCAGTCAATTAGAGCACATATTTAGAACAATTTACAAGATAAGTACTGGTAATTTCCATGCAGATAAAGGGATGTACTGGACTGAAGTAAGACCTTACTCATTAAATCTGAATGTGACATGGTTTCCTATGTGAGCTTAGGTATCAGGAATCCTTTACAACAATATGTTCATTTTTTTAAATTGCAAACTCAAATAGGAAATTATGCCAGTTAACAATACCATACTGTCACATTTAAATATTTATAAAATGTGCTTTCTTAGGCATTGTATCTACACCTACGGATTAACGATTTTGCCGCATTTTGCAGAGAAAAAACTCCCATAGACTATAATGGATAGTGAAAAAAATGGTGTGCTGTTTAAAGGGCAAGGAAATTCTCAATAGAATAAAGCTAGAAATGCTGTATTTTGTATACTAAATATAAACATGAACTTACTGCACCACAAGCCTAATCAAACAAATTATTTATGCTTTCAAAGTTGGCCACAGGGGGCTGTCATCTTGTAACTTTGTTATACATCTTTGCAAGACTAGACTACATGCACATGCTCAGTGTGGTCTGGGCATCATAGGGATCATCATAAATGATCAAAAAACAAAGCTGCTTGAGTTCTGCATGGCTGGTAAGTAAGGCAGGGGCTCCCCCTGCTGTTCATAAGTATGATTGTTTCCCTGCCAGAAGTTAGGGACCGTCTGACAATTCCTATCCACGGTACCAAATGAAGGGAGAATTTCACTGCATACAGTCAGGTTTCTTATAAAAATGGTACACATTTTTTAATTAAAGAATAATAGAGAGATAGAGATTTCTTTTTCATTAAAGAAAGTAAAAAATAGATTTTATTTATTTGCCTTTCCTTGCCCTTTAAAAACTCTTGCATGATGAAATTGTTGCATGAAAAATTGTTGTATGAAAAAACATCCATTGACTTCAGTATATATTTAATGTTTTGCATACTTTTGGGGAAGCAAAATGGTTAGATTTGCTTAGCCATGGCCTTCAATGCCTGGCTAGGATTTACCGTTAGAATCGATGGGTTCAACCTTTTTAACCTTCTAAACCTACAGTACATCATAATAGCAACTAATAGCAAAACAAATAGCAGCTAATAGTGATGATCGAATTTCTGCGAGTCGCCGTAATCGAATAAATTAGCGAAACGGGTGAAATTTAGCCTGGCAAAAATTCGCTGGCATCTCGCTTTGGACGTTTTTGGACGCTGGTGATCATTGCTGGTGTCCAAATTGCCAAAGACACCGGTGTTGGCAATTTTTTTACATTTTGCTAATTTCTCTAGAAATTCATGAAAAATTTGCGAAGCAAACACTGCCGATTCGCCCATCACTAGCAACTAATAGTTAAAAAAAAAATCAAGCATCCCACTGCTTAGGATTAAGTTCATTAAATTTTTCCCACAGATGCAAGACAAATTCACTGGCAACGCAGACACTGGTGGTGACAGGCAGTCACCACTAAAAACATTAGGTACCCAGCTATGGCAATCATTATTTGACAAAGATTAAGTGTTTCTATGGCATGTAGTGACAGGCAATCATAGCGTTTTAATCATCACTAGCCATACTAGTCCAATGATGGCAGTCACCCTTTTCTCCTGCTGCTGATCCAATGGATATACATTTTAGGGAACTGTTATCCAGAATGCTCGGGACTTGGGGTTTTCTGGATAATGGATATTTCCCTAATTTGGATTTTCACACCTTAAGTCTACTAGAAAATTATTATGTAAACATTAAATAAACCCAATAGGCTGGTTTTGCTTCCAATAAGGATTAATTATATCTTAGTTGGGATCAAGTACAAGGTACTGTTTTATTATTACAGAAAATAAGGAAATAATTTTTAAATATTTGGATTGAATGGAGTCTATGGGAGATAGCCATTCTGTAATTTGGAGCTTTCTGGATAATGGGTTTCCAGATAATAAATCCTCTACCTGTATTGTTTAACAATTACACCAACTAATCTTCCTAACTAATCTTATTAGTGTAGGATGATGACTGGACCCCATATACCTTTTTCCTGCTCTTGCTCAGCAGGTTTATGTTGTGCTGCTATAGGGGTTTTAATATATATGTAGTTTTCTCTATATCTTGTTTTCTTTTTAAGCCATACAGCACAAATCCTCATAAGTTAGTATGTAATGATGCAACTCCAGGACACCAAAATCTTTGTTAACTTTAAATTAGTTCCTCAGGGCCCAATTTAAACTGGGATAGAGGAAGTATATACATTTAGCAGTGGTTTATTTAAGACATGGGAAATAAGAAAATAAGATATATATATATGTATATATATATATATATATATATATATATATATATATATATATATATATATATATATATATATATATATATATATATATATATATATATTATGTGTTATGGGTTGTTAATTACCTATTGTCTTATTAGATAAAAGTTCTGTGATGTTTAGAGACTATAGATTTTCTGTAGGTATTTAAAAAAAGCTACAGACTAATATTTTGGATGGAATCATCCATATGGTTCCTTGGATGAGGTAGAACTATGATGAGTTCTGTATCAACTACTTGCCATTATGGGAAAGTCACTGTAGTTACAATTTGTAAGGAATATTGGGCTATTGCTCAAAGGGACAGATCTATTAAAATTCAAACATGGCAATCAAAGAGGAGTCTCAGTTTTTCAAATTTCATCACTTACTATTTATTTTCATGACAAGTGTTTAACAATTTAGCACATTTATGAAAAACCGTTTTGAAGTGCACAGACACAGATTTTCTTTTAACCAAGGCTCCCATGCAAAGGAAAGCACAACAATCCAAGTGTAACAACCCTAAATGCACCATTTAACTTCTTTGAGCAGTCAATAACTGATTTAGTCTTTCCATGAAAAACGACAAGCAATTCATTAAGAAATAACTATCAGTACTTCTGATAGAAAAAGTCTATCTACAGTATAGAGGAAATGAAGCTATATTAGGAGTATAACTGAAATATTAAAATCGAATATTTGAGACTAAATAGAAATGACTGCAGCTGCCAAATAAAAAGCTGAAATAAAAATAACAATTGGTCTTAGAAACCATTAAATTGCCATTCAAATGCCATTCTTCTAACTGCACCAGGCTTATAAAATCTAGTTGCCAATTGGCTGTGATTGGCAATTGCAATAGTGAAGTCTGCACTTATATTTGTGTAGGAGGATAAAATTTAGCCAGCTGAGGGGCAGATTCACTAATTGGTGAATAGGGATGGCGCGAACCGCCGAAAAAAAGTTCGCGAACATGTTCGCGAACTTC
>CM044438.1:96449668-96484287 GCA_024363595.1 Xenopus borealis
ACCGGATGTTCGCGCGAACTAGTTCGCCGGCGAACAGTTCGCGCCATCCCTATTGGTGAAGTGACTAACGCTACAGAAAATTCTCCAGCATGATGTAATTTTGTTATTTTGCTGATTTACTAATGAGAGCAGGCGCCCCTTTGCTAGTGAAGAAGATCTTGCTCTGGCGAATGGATGTAACTTCACAATTTTACTAAGATGAAGATTTTTCTAAACGTTACCTCTTTCACCAGACCTGCCTTCGCCGGTAGTGATGGGCAAATCTGGGGCATTTCACGAATTTCTAGTATATATTGTGAAACGCAGCCGCATCTCGTTTTGGACATCAGCAATGAGCATTGGCGTCCAAAAATGGACACCGGTGTCCAAAATATTTGCCTGCGAATTTTTGCCCAAGCAAAATTTTTCTGGCGTTTCGCGAATCTCTGGGATTCACTGTGAATTTGCTGCAGGTAAATAAATTTGCGCATCACTATTCGCCATCTCTGACCTGGAGAAGTGCTTTGGAGTGCATAGAACATCTTCAATCTTCTGTTACTTGTAGTACATCATAATTTTTCAGTGTAATATCTTCAAAGAACAAGAAACACTGGAATCTTTCCAATTTTTCAGGGTGATAGGCTGCAAAAGGCACTTGGTTTCCCCATACATTTTCTACCACATGGCACCTTATTTAACTGTATGCTTATGTGTAGGGCATTAAAACAATTCTACTGACTTTATTAAGGTTCCTTTGGCATGTCTAGTTATCAGTGTAAATGTAATGTATTAGATGCACCATGCAACATAAATAACTCCATTCCACTTATAATGCCCACCATTTGCAAATTAGCTTGAGCACAAGAACTCTAGCGAAGTTACGCTTGGCAGAATTGAACACTAGTGCAGCTTTTCTCTGATTTGATTTGCTAGCTCTGCCGAAATAATGCTAGAGAAAATTCTCCTGGATGCAAATTTGCACTTTAGTGACTTATCTTTGTCTGAGTGAATTTTCACCTGGAGAAGTGTTGCAATGGCTGTGAAGTCATCACTGGCAGAATTGCACTCTTTAGTGAATTTGCCCCTTAGTTGGGTCTTAAAGGAACAGTAACACCAAAAAATTTGGTTTTAAAGGAATGACAATATAATGTAGTATTGCTCTGAACTAGTAAAATCGGTGTGCTTGCTTTAGAAACTATAGTTTCTAGAAACAAGGTGCTGTGTAGTCATGGGGGCAGCCATTCAGATACAGGATACACAGCAGATAACAGATACATTCTGAAGAATATTGTATAATGTACTACAGAGCTTATCTGTTATCTGCTGTGTATCATGTGCATTTTATCCCTTTTCAGCTTTGGATAGTTGCCCCCATGGTTATACAGCAGCTTGTTGATAAAAACATAGTAATCATCCCTGCAGACTCATCAATGTAATGCACTTACATTTTTTGGTGTTTTTGTTCCTTTAATAACATTTGAGCGGTGATAGGCCACTTAGAGTGTAAGGTGTCAGGCTTGCCTATGTTTTCCCAAGGTGATCGAAAGTAAAGTAGTAGTAGTAAAGTAGTAAAGCCTCTTTGGTTCCTCCACTTGCTGGAAGAAGTGGTGTGGTGCTCTGGAAAGGTTCCGGTACAGGAGAAGTAAGTGCAATGACAGCTTTGTTGTAGTCACTCTAGGAGTGAAAGATACTGTAGGATCAGGGGTAGTGATGGGCGAATTTATTCACCAGGTGCAAATTTGCGGCGAATTCCTGCGATTCGCGGTTGGCGAATAAATTCACAAAACGCCAGCAAAAATTCACCTGCTGAAAAGTCACCGGTTTAAAAACAAAAACGAATTGCGCGTCGTAAAAATTCACAAATTTTTCAGCGAAGCGAAACGGGATAGATTCGCCCATCACTAATCAGGGTTTAGTTAGTTAGTAGAGCAGCCAGAGGCTTGAATGAGGAGTCCAGGAAGGGTTAGTCCCCTGTAGTGACAAGGTCTCTAGCAGTTAGGTTCAGGAATAGAGAGATCCTTGGAGTATGGGACCACTATGAGCTTTGCATAGAACCTCGATTGTGCACTAAGCAGGCTGTACTACCTCCGGGGTGTTGTGACTGCTAAATCTGAAAATTTGAGTTTACCATCCGGATGATAGTTTTTGGAAGCATTTACTGTTTAGTATTGTAACATCAAGTTAGCACCCACCATTTTCAAAGTATGTGCATTGGTCCAAATACATTTATATGTTTTTAGAGAACCACTGATTCCCATGTTTATTTGAAGAGTCTGTGTATTTGTGGAGATACAGTGTAGATAATCTTTTTTCCAATAATTTAATGAGGGCCCACCTGAGTGTGTACAGTCACCTTTGCCTACTGGGAGTTTTGAGGTGTTGCTACTGCCAGCCTGGGTAACATCTGATACGGTACAAGGTACTAGTGAGAACCATGTTTTCTAAAACCCACAACATTTGTAACCGATGAGCCCCTTTCAGTAAAAAAAAAAACTTTGCAACAATGACACACCTTTCTACCCACTGAAATTCAAGGCACATGGTGTACTCCATGCTATTTAATACATCAATATGGTAAGGTAACTGGTTATTGATTACTTTTTAAAGGAACAGTAACACCAACAAATAGAAGTGTCTCAAGGTAAATGTACTGCTGTAAAAGTTATATGTTTGCTTTAGAAAGACTGCTATAGTTTATATAAACAATCTCCTGTGTAACCATGAGGGCAGCTATAAATCTTGGAAAAAAAGCATAGGTTACAAAGGCAAAGGCAAAAGGAGAAAAGACATAGGTCACATAGTAACTCAAACATAAGCTCTGTAGAACAGAGTGGAGTTTTACCAGGCTTATCTGTCATCTGCTGTGTAACCTGTGCTTGAATGTTTGCCCACAGGGCTACAAAGTAGCTTGTTTATATTAACTAAACTAAAATATAATAGTCTTTTTGAAGCAAGGACTTTTACCAGTGCACAGCAGCAGTTCATTGTATTTTAATTACTTTATTACTTTTTAAGGAACAGTAACACCAAAATAATAAACAACCGGTTACCTTACCATACTGAGGTGTTACATAGCATGGTGACATATCCTTTTTGTTTAGGCAGGCACCATCTCTCTCTTTACATTGGAAAATCATCCTCCAGTGGCGTAACTACAGAGGAGGCACACCCCACAGTTGCAGGGGCTGGTCACCCATGATTTTTTTTTAGCTCATCTCATGGATAATTTTTCTCACAACATGGGTCACTTACAATTTCAACCAGGGGGATGGGGGGGCAGGAACCTGGGGAAAAGTAATTTTGTGGGTTCCCCATAGCTACTCCGCTGCTCCTATCCAAACACCGGAAATATAAGCAGATCTATTATATAGAATTATATTATACAGAATGTTTGGTACCTGGAAATGTTCAGAAAAAAGGTTGTTCTGTAATTTTGATCGCCATACCTAAAGTCTACTAAAACATTTAACATATTTTTAAAAAAGCCACTAGAGTTGTTTTACCACCAGCATGAATGGATGAAGCTTAGTCCTTATTTAATACAAGGTGCATAAGAGATACCACACATATAGTATTGGTGAAAACAGTTGTATTAAAGTATAATCATTTTGGGAGAGCCAATTGACCTCTGTATTCCCTAGGCCAGTTACATAGTTAAATAATTAAATTGGGTTGAAAAAGACAAAGTCCATAAAGTTCAACTCCTCCAAATGAAAACCCAGCATCCATACACACAAAACCCTCCATACCTTCAATGACTGTCAATGACTATTTTTGCTCTTTCTTGTCAAAACTTTGATGTAAGAAAATGCTACAAACATGTGCAGCAACAAGTGATGAAACAGGATCTTGGTGAGCAAGAGTTAATAAAACTTTGTGTAACAATGCATGCCTTGCTATTTTTTCCTAAGAAAGGTCACATATCAAAATGACACCTGTGCTGGGAGATATTTTATATAAAAATAAACTGGTTAAATCCTTTATTTGACCTCAAAAAGCTATTTAAGCCAAGAGTTATTTCCTAATCAATAGCTTTAAGACACAATTGATGTTGATTTGCGACTTTATTGAAAAGTAAATGTCTTACACCTAAATAGTCATAATAAAAGCTTCCTCTCGGATGTTTCCACTTCACAGAAGAAATCATAAATCTCCTAAAGGGTAATATACAAGAACCCATAAAATTCTGATGTTTCTAATCAGCAGGGGGCTGTTTACTTAGTGGCAGGACACAAAGGAAACACTGTAGAAGATATGCAAAGTAAGCACTCCACATACTGTGCCTATCATCACAATTATTACACTCACTGCAATGTGCTCGTTTTATGATTGCTGTTTTGCTGCTGCATACAAATGGCAGGAGCTTTCCCCAATTCTCTCATTAAAGTGGCCATCCAATGCTAAAGACACTTTGTAACCAAGAGTCTAACATGTTTTCATGTCACGCTTATTCCTTGCCTGATTTTTTGACAGCACTACGAAAAAGGAAAAGCAATAGAATAGGGAATGAAAGGGCAACTATTTCTGAGTGAAAGTACAGATAAACAGAACTTGTTATTGTGGGGAATCTCAGAAAAACAACATTCTGTTTGCCATATTGATGTTATTTTCTTACTTGTCTTTTTTTGTTGGGTATATTTTTGCGTAGGTAAGTATAGGAAAAGCAATAAATGGGTTAATATACTGTATATGCTGCAAAGCCACATTGCAATGCCTCATTGTGTTTCTACCACCTATATTTAATTTCCCTGACTTACTATTATCTCTGCCTTCTTTGTTCAAACAAGGCAGAGAATACAATTACCTTGGGTCATGAGCTTCAGAGGGGCCCCTTCGGCAGAATTAATCCTTGGTTATAGAACAAGAGCAGTTGAGCTATGATCATTTTATTCATTTTTTGTATTTCAACAACTCCTTGACACCTGCATTGCCCTAAGCCATACTACATAAAAAGGGAAAGTAAAAATCAACAAGTTCAGATACAGTATTTACACTTATGTTATACCAGTTAGTCGAGAATTGCAAAATCAAATATTTAGCAACAGATCTTATAGATGCACAGGGAGCCACAAAGATCATTTTATCCCTATTACTGTACAGTTTCTAAAACCTTTGTATTTTTTGTTCTTTATTTATTTTATTTGTAAAGGAAGAGAAAACCTAAAGCTTTCAAATTTTAACAAATTAATAAACTATACAATTACCAAAATTTGTTGTTACATCTGTGAATATTCCAAAAAATATACAGGCAGTACCTGGCAGTATCTTGAAGTTTTTTAACTTGTGCAGGGGTTCAGGACAGGCAAGCTCAAGGGAGCCAACAGCAATATATTTCACCCCCAATAAAGTGGATTATACATTATATAAGGGCCAAAATATAAAATAATGGGATGAGTGTTATGTTCCCAGTTCCAGTTGGGGACATGTCCTGCCATGAAAAGAAAGGGAGCCTATCAAGAAACATGTGGGTATGGTGAATTGGGGGCATAGCTGGTTTTAATGAGCTTAAGGTATAAAGCACAAGCTGTACAAACCCCCCATGATCAATAAATGAGGCCTGTGTGTATTAACTCACCCTGGTGGTGTGCACCCTAGGCAGGGATGTCCTCTGTGTCTGTCTCCTTTGGCACCATCTCTGTAATGCGTATATCTTCCAGGTTTGCATGTTCGGCTATGTCTGCCTAGCGAATGTCATTGTTTGGTGTAAAATTTCTAATATTTAAAGGGCTCTCTGTTTTAAAATCATTGCCCAACATAACTGTATATTTACTGTACAGTAAGTTAGCTGGATCTACCATTTTTTGGTCATGCGTCACTAAGCTGATTGTAGGATGAGATATCTGTTGCCTACCCATTATTTTGCAGCTGCCACAGTGTAAGTGAAAGAACCCCTTAGTATATATCTTTACAGCATCATTAAGTATAACTAGTGGTGGGCGAATCTATCCCGTTTTGCTTCACTAAAAATTAGTGGAATTTCCAGCAAAATTTGCGAAAAATTTGCGAAACGAGTCACTGCATGTTTTTTTTATGCCATTGAATTTATTCCCTGGCGGCGAATAGCGCGCATTCTCCGCGAATTCGCGCCCGGCGAATAAATTCGCCCATCACTAAGTATAACCCCTCTAAAACCATTGCATTATAGATAACCTGTCTACTATGGTAATTGGCTTACATATGTCTACAAGATAAATTACTAGTAAGTACTTGTTAGACTAGGCCAGCTAGACCATAATGCCAACAACACTTCCAGAATTCTGCTTGGGAAACAGTTTTGTGTGAGGACTTTCATTAGTACAAGAAGAGTTAGGAATCCAAATCTTATTGTGAATCATTGGTGGGGGGGACCAGGAACATAGAATAATTAATGGTGACATATAACGTTAAGCATAATTTAGAATAGATGTCAAAATAAATTATCCATTAAAGGAGGGCTCAAGATTTAAAAGCAATGTATAACAGCCAATTACATTTATTTATATAGTGACAGAGCTTTTAGAATGATGATGCCTGGAACATTTTGCACTTCATTCATGTAGAACTATTATGGTGTTCTGCTAAAATGTACAACCAGTTAGAGCAATTTGATTTTTCTGGAGTGAGATGGCAATAGATAATTTAAGCAAAATAGAATGGAAGCAGAACACATTTATTTCAGTTGGTTGCTAGCCCAGAATTAACATTGATGTTGTCTGTACACCAGGTATTAAGGATGTGTTGAGATTAATGTCTCTAGCTCCACTGAATCTATTTACTTGCTTACCTCAGTTGTCTACAAGCACCACTATTTAAGATATGTTGGTTAGCAAGCTTTTCCAAATTAAATCCAACAAAATGTATTTACCAATTTGATGCAAAAAAAGAAAAACACATTCTAAAACTGAAAATGTCAATTATGTAAGATATGGATCATTATCAAAGCAAAACATTCCATAGGCAATCTGTAAAACTGAGCTTTTAAAAAGCCATAGCAATTTCTTTCCTGACGTGCTCCTGATATACTGTATATGTATACTGTATGTTTAAAAGTCTCATAATACAGTAACTGACCTCTACAATAATAGTATATATAATAGCCTGTCTGTCACTTATATTATTTAAGTGATATTATATGTTTACAATACATTATCATAATATGAATTAAGTATTTATATCTGTAGTGCCTAACTGTTATACATGTGAATAAATGTGAATTCTGAATGTAAAGCCCTAATAGAGAATTGCATTGTGTAGAAAATACAGGGAATATTATGGAATGTGAAATGTTACAGTTAGGGGCAGATTTACTAAATTTTTGTGAAGGATTCGAATGGAAAAAATTTGAATTTCGAATTTATTTGGGCTACTTCGAAGTACTGGCCCTTAAAAAAAATTGATATAACAATTCGGCAGATTAAACCTACTGAATTGCTATATAATCCTATGGGAAGCTCCCATAGGATTTTACAAAGTCTTTTTGATCAAATAAAAAAAATTTGATCGAATGGTTAAAATTTTTCGAATCGTTTGATAAATCGAATTGCGTTAAAACCCAAATTCAAATTAGAAATTTGAATTTGAGGGGTTTTAATTCGATACAAATTCAATGTTCGAATTTGAGGGTTAACGAACCCTCAGATTTAACTCTTAGTAAATCTGCCCCTTAGTCTCAATTCCTTATATGTCATAAAATGCACACATTTGTCCAAGTTCAGTAATCCATAGAAGCCAATAAGATGTTTGCTTTTCAACACGTGACCTGTAATATGCCATCTATTCATTTGCTATGGGTTACTGCACCTACACCTAAGTGTCTTTTATTACATAAGTCCCAATGTGAGGTACTGTACTGCAAACTTGCATTTTGTTATAACTTACAGTATGTTAACATGTATCTAGTTGTTCTCTGTGGTTATCAGTGGAAATTAGCCACTTGTTGGGGAATGTGATAAAATTTGATAATGGAAAAAAGTTATGTCTTTGTGCAAATACATTTTCCTATAAATTTTCTCTATGCATAGCAGGCAGGCAATTACTTTCACTTTTCGTTCAGCACTTACTAGATGCCCTCACATTCCCATCTTTCTTTGCCATTTAATTGTGTAATTAATGCATGGGGATGGACAGCAGGTCCCCCATTCTGATGCACAAGCAAGATTTTAATATGATGCAATGCTTGACTTAATAACAGTGTCCAGACAGAAGGAAACAAGATTCAAATAATGTTTACAGTGTAATTAAAGTTCATTTTGCTTGATTAACATGATAAAATAGGATATAGAATAATGTTATTCCTATTTAAAAGATTGATTGCAGTGATGTAACTCATAACTGGTCACTTGGTGACTTTTACTATATACGTTTATAGGAGGGCCACTGGAGAAATGAAGATATCATGGACCAAAGCAAGTTTTTTCTCTAAAAAAATTTTTGGCATTAAAAATGAAAGATTTATTAAAATTGAAGATTTATTTAGTGTAAAAACCAAGAAAAACTGTAATACAAAAATCTGAGGATGTTGAGGTCCAACAGAAGTCAGTGGGAACTGTGCTGACCATTTTTAATCAATTTGGAACTTTTTCTTTAGTAATTGACAAAAAAACTTTTTGGAGGGTTTTAGGTTTTCTTTTGTTCATTTACGCTTTTTTATTCATATCTTTTAATAACATTCATGGCATAATTGGCTTTGGAGAACATGAGTTTATTTGAGGTTTTAAAAACCTCAAAAGCCACTAAAATGAGACTGCTGATAAATGATCCCCCCTAGATAATTTTTCAGAATGTATGGAAAGTCCTAAGATTGGAATATTCTGACCTCAGTGCTTTGCGTTGTGCATTATTCATGTTAAGCCATAGTGCTAAATGAATTGCTAAAGAGCTAACGAGTAGTAATAAATTTGTATAGCACTTACAGTATATATATAGAAATTATTTTATCTGCAATATTTCATGAATTGTGTAATTCTGAAGTGCCATGTATAAAAACCCATTGCCCTCTAAAATTCCATTGCCTGCAATATCTTTACATAGTCTGGTACACAAGTATATTACAGCATATAATGGTATTTTACTGAACATGCTTAAAAACTTGAATGCCAGAACAAACTCCCCTTGTCACTGGGATGTATTTTCTGCATGTTCTGTAGCACATACATTATCCATTTATTAGAAATGATAGTGCTAAGAATGATGACTATGTAACATATAGTATCTCTTGCTTATAAAACATGATACATGCAAGATAGAAACTGAATTGTTCTGAATCTGCCCAATGATTAAAAAGGAAAGGAAAAAAAGAAAAAGTTAGTTTTTATGCATTCATTCTTACACTATTTCCAGAATAAAAGCAGGTGGCTCAGGGAAAAAAAGAATGCATACAGCTTCCTGTATGGTTCCATAATTGAGGTCCCTAGTCACTTATAAAACATATTTGTTATTGATTTACTATTAATGCTAATATTAAATATAATAATGACATCAAGTGGTTCTTATCACTCTCAGAATATAGTTAAAAAATAATTGGATATAAAGATTATCTAATCCACTCAGGCCACTACATGAAGATTTCTTATAATAATCAATGTACACGAGCACTCTTTGCTAGAAATTAAATAAACTAGTCATTTGTTTCTAGAATATTTATTTGGCAATGAATCAATTAATGTGTTGACCACAAGGGGACAGGAGATGTGCCCAAATATGAACATTGCATTAGAAATGGTAGAATAAATCATCTGTTAATTCAGCAGAAAGGGATAGGACCATCCATCAATATCTGTGAGAAGTAGAAGCTGGTGTCTTGCCATCTTGGAAATAAGCAAACTACTTTATAGTAATCAGTCATTTAAGAAATGATAGAATGGGCTTTGGTATAATTGCAGGAGTGAAAATGTTATAAGGCACATATTTCAAGATGATATCATTGGACTGATACATTGGACTATAGACCAGAAATTAATGACTGAAGCTGGGAACACACATATTAGGATATTCTGACATTTGTTTATTTTTGTACTTAACTAACAAATTATATTATAAAGGATAATATAAGGCAAAATATAACTTATATTATAAATGATAATAAATTATTCGAATTGAATAGTATTTGGCCTAAAAGCATCAACTGCTAGGAAAAGGTAAGAGTCAACAGCTTTATTAAGCCCTGTGTGATCTAATTATTAGGACTGTAGGATCAGCTATCACATCATGCAGCCTTAATGCCAGGACAGAATTCATGTAACACTTCCCCCCTTGACTGTCAATGAAATAATTTGTGATTTCAACATTTGTTAGTAGTGTATTGTAATTAGTATTCAAAACTGTAGAGAATTAGATTTTTTTTGTTGTATATTTATTGCTCTGCTTCATAGAGAAGAAATATATTAGAACATAAATAATATAAAAAAGGCCAAGTAGCTACACCATAAAGAACTTTTGTTTATTGGGGTGATATGAAATGTAGGCCTAAGGAACACTCAAGGGATAAATATGTACTACAAAACAAAAATACAGCAGAATGTTCGCAAGCCCTTATTCTCTCTACAAATATTTCCATAGTTCTCAAAACAGAAAGAAAGGGAAGAAAGACAAAAATACAGACAGCCAGTGGGAGTGATTTCTAGTTGAGAAATGTGAAGAAATAAAAAGGCACCTACATTTCTGTGTTTATAAAAACAGATGTTTAATTAAATTAGAACAGTAAGTACAGTTTATTTGTCAGTAAAGTAAGACCTCAAACATTCATAAAGTTTATGAATAAGCCAAATATGAGAGTAAAGATTTGTGTTCTATTATGTGAACATGAACATTTTCTGTCACACGTTTTATTATTTTTTATGGGGAAATGTTTTTTTAACAAAATGCATTGAAATTTGTTTTTGAAAAGAGCTAACAGTTTTAATATTTAATTAGACATGTTCTTAATTTCCAAAGTGCCATTAGCCATGTGACTTGTGCTCTGATAAAATTCAATCACTCTTTACTGCTGCACTGAATAATGGATTGATGTCACTCTCCTCCCTTTCCCCAGCACCCTGCCATCAAAACAATGGTAAGATAATACAATAAGAGCTCCCCCCCAACCTCACTGCTAAAAATGATTTCCACCTTGTGGTAGATATAAAGCTCAGTAGTAAAATACCCAAGTCTAGTCATGGCTTTTCCTATTACACTAATTAGGAGCAACAATAGCTTATCCAGGCCCTGATTTGTGGAAAGGCTGCCTAGGCCCGGGCCTAGGGTGGCAAGATTTTAGGGGGCAGCATGCTGCCCAGCCACACCCACATTGGTGAAAAAACAATGGGGATATGCAGGAGATACAATAGTTTTTTAAATTTCCCATGCACCAAACCCCATTGATCCAGTCCTGATGATGAAAATGTGCGAATAAAGGGCAGAGTATGGGGGCGACGAACAGCAGGGCCTAGGGGTGCCCACTATGTAAATCCGACCCTGAGCTTATCTGGAAGCAGTCCATTGTGAAGTCTCTTTCTGAAAGCACCATATCAGTCACAATGACCTAAGATGTCTGCACACCAATATTACACCATACACTGCCAACTTCCGGCTGTCTGCCCTGCCCATATTTTGTCACCTCATTGGCGGGGTGAGTTGGAGCAGGCCTATAAAAGGAAGTTAGGTGAGGTTCAGGTGTGGGTCGAGTTTTTCTCTCTACACATCACTAATTGTTGATTTAAAGTTTTGCCCATTGTTGCTTCTTTACAGTTGTGCTCATAAATTTACATACCCTGGCAGAATTTATGATTTCTTAACCATTTTTCAGAGAATATGAACGATAACACAAAAACCTTTCTTTCACTCATGGTTAGTAGTTGGCTGAAGCAATTTATTGTCAACTGTGTTTACTCATATTCGCTACACAAACTACCCAAATGACCCTGATCAAAAGTTTACATACCCCAGTTCTTAATACTGTGTATTGCTGCTTTTAACAGCTTGAAGTTATAAGGAATAAAGTTTACCCTGATGGTCCAGTGGCTCACCCTGGTGGTTTCGTGGGCAGCGGCAACCACCGCCGCTTCTTTCAGCATGGATGTCGCAGCCACACTGCTGCTTCTCCTCCTGTGCCCAGTTCCCCTATGGCGTGCACACTTCTGGGTTTATGCGCCAGCATGATGACGTCATTGCACATGGTGCGAAATTCAAATAGTTTAAAAGGGGTAATCAGCATACTGCAAGCTGCCCATTGTTAGGTAGTAGAATTCCTGGGTGTTTAATCTTTGTGATTCCTGATTGATCTTCTGTTACTGACCCTTGCTTGTCTTTTTGACTACTCTGATCTGATCCCTGCCTGTCTGATGATTCTGCTCTGCTTGCCCTGGCCTGGCCTGCATGTTCCACTCTGTGGCATCTGGTGGTGTTCTTCTATCCAGTATCCTTGGTGAGATGATTGTGCCCCTTTGCTAATCCAGAACTTATTGCTTTGCTCCTCTCTCAAATCAGACCTGGCGGCATACAAGGTGAAAGGCAACGGTTATGGCATAAGTGAGACCCGAGACCAGGGAGTTTAGCTTCCGTTCTGGATTTAAGGTGACGTTCGTGACAGAAATCTTTTGTGGTAGTTGTACCATTATCTACTCAAATGGTAAAACTGCCCATTCTTCCTGGCAAAAAGCATCCCGTTCCCATAAATTCTTGGACTGTCATGCATGAACTGCATGAGTGATTCAATGATATTGAGGTCAGGAGACTGAGATGGCCACTCCAGAACATTCACTTTATTTTGTTTTAGCAAATGACAGGTCGACTTGGCCTTGTGTTTTGGATCATTGTCATGCTGGAATGTCCAAGTACATCACATGCGCAGCTTCCAGGCTGATGAGTGAAAATCCTCCAGTATTTTTTGTATTTCACCTGAAGTTATTTGTGGGGTTTTCCTTGCATCCCGAACAATTTGTCTGGCAGTTGTGGCTGAATTTTCAATTGGTTTACCCGACTGTGGTTTGGTTTCAACAGAACCCCTAATTTTCCAATTCTTAATTAAAGTTTGAACACTGCTGATTGATTCTCAATTCCTTTGATATTTTATTATATCCCTTTTCTGTTTTATAGAGTTCAACTACCTTTTCCCACAGATCTTTTGACAATTCTTTTGCTTTCCCCATGATTTAGAATCTAAAAAACATCAGTGCAGCACTGGATGAAAGATGCAAGGGTCTGTCAGGAGTCCAGAACAACACTGACCTTTTATACACACCCACTAATTACAAGCAAACAGATCACAGGTGAAGATGGTTACCTTTAATAACCTTTTGTGTAAAATTGTGTGCATGTTATCAGGCCAAATCACCCGGGTATATAAACTTTTGATCAGGGTCATTTGGGTAGTTGTTTGACAATAAATGGCTTCAGCCAACAACTAACCATGAGTGAAAGAAAAGTTTTTTGTGTTTTGTGTATATGCACTGCACATATTTTCATATTCCTTATACTCTTTAAGCCCATTGTTAAGGGGCATCTGCTTCCATTAGTTATTCTATATAGCTTGTTTTTATTGAATTCTATATAAAATTAAAACTCTTAGCTGTTAATCTTCTGTGCTTTGTCTTTTTCTAGCATTTCTGCAAAAACAAATTTTCCTGAAGAGCATCGTGAACTGTTTCTTTGGATGCCGCTGGAAGATTATGAAGTACTGTATCTCTATAATGGAGCAGGTTTCTGAACTAATCCAAATTGCTATGTAATTACATTTGCACTTTGATTAAAAACGGCCACATTAGCACTGCTATATTTTCTCATAGCAAAAGAAATGTATATATTATATATAGTGGTTTATACAATTCATAAGAAAGAAAATCACAAGGAAAGCCCACCTGTGCCAAAAATATGAAATATATAGGATAGCATTACATATTCTGTAAGAGTATCATGTATTATAAATTGTTTTTAAAATTTAAATGCAATGCCTTCTATAGTAATATATTGTAAAAATGTGATTTTTGGGATTTTGAGGTTTTACAGTATGAGTAATTCCTACTTCCTAATAATGCCCTACATATTTTTGCCAGTTGTTTGGGAACAAAGTAGTGACCAATCTTTAGTATTCAGTAATCAAAAACAAAACATTAAATAATAAAAACAATAAACACAATTTATTCTCCCCTTAATATAATCAGAATTACAATTGCTTATTGTATTATTGATTTACTGTATATTTATCAAGTTACTCACTTTTTAGGGGGGGCACAATTGCAATAAGCTGGATCATTAAGGAGTCAGTTGCATGCCTAAAATTCCATGAGTGAAGGTTAATGCCTCTCCTTCTAGGGGTTAAGGTAATGATTTGTGTGTAGAATGAATCTTGTGAGAAGGATCTTGTTGCATGCCACCTATTTGATAAATGCTCTTTGGCTCATTTTAGTCCTTTTCTCTCTAACAAATTTGGTTCTTTGGCTTAAAAAAAACAGAGATGTTTTGGTAAAGTTTATTTTGTAAAAATACCTAAACACATTGAATTTATAATTGCTCAAAAGGCTCTTTTGTAATTTATATTATGTTTTTCTTCTTTTAGTTTTCATAATATTAGCAAAATAATATAACAAATTTGCAAGAGGAAGGCTCCTCTGGCCAGTCACCAGAGTTTTAAGCTGCTACGGTATGAATCATCCCATTAAACCAGCTTGCTCAGCTCTCAGAACTCAGAACTCAAAGAAATCAAAATTAGAATTTTTTATATGAGAGCTATGAAAAAATTAACATTATTGTAGCTGTGTATAGTTCCCTATAGGAGAGAGAATTCAGAGGACCATACACCGGATCCTTTAAAAATGGGCTTGATGTGTTGCGGGTGCTTCTGCCCTTCATCATAGTTCTCCATACAAAAAAATATGAAAATAGAATTCATAAATATATTTTAAGGAAGTAAAAAGCATTTGATGCCTTTTTTCCTGTAGATGTTATTATCCTACCATTTTGTATTGGGCTGTATTTAAGCAAAAATACTTTTCAATTAATTTGCTTTTTCCTCTGAAATAGTTTTCTATTATCTATAGTTTTGGAAAAGGGTTACATGTTTGAAGGGATATTGTATTTTTAAGATATGTATTTTGAAAACAATAGAATTTGATGGTTATTTTTTCATCTCTGAAAGATACTTAATAAAAAGAAGTTATTACATTGGATGCAGTATGACATTTATCATGATAATTAGGTCATTACAGTAGATATGGGTTCCCTTATTGAAATCCTGCAGCTTGCCAGATAAGTTTTTTTCTGGCATTAGACTGATTATGAGGGGACAGGAATTGTAGCGTAATTTCCAGTAATTAATTCATTTTAGTAATTTCTATCTCCTATGCTTTCTCCTTCATGTGATAATAAGTAGTTAGGGAAACAACCCTAACCCACTCCTAAATCCCAGCTTTGGAAGAGATTTACCTGGATGTGGAGTCAGATAATTAATATTGGTGGTACAGACAAAGGTTTATGGCAGTTGCAGCATATGCAATATATACAAATATGCAGATGAATAAGAATATCTGTACATTATGGGGGCTATTTATTAAAAGCCAAAAAGTTCTCCCTATTTTCTAAAAACAACTCCGACCAAATCCGCACTGACTTTTCCCTCACAAGTCACAATAAAATCATAAAACATCTGAATCCTACATTTTTTTCCAGATTTTGCACTGTAAACCATTTTTCTTTGTAAAATCACTTGAAAGTTATGATTGTTTCAGAAACCTAGTGCAACTCAGAAATCTTCCAATTGTTAATGGGTCATCTGTCATTGACTTTTACATGCTTTAGTTGGAGTACTTTTTCCATCTGACTTTAATAAATCCTGAAAAAAAATGTATTTTCCCCTTTAAAAGTTTGACTAGAAAAATTTGGAGTATAATAAATAGCCCCCTACAACAAATTCCATGTTTGTGTGAAAAACATTTTTTGCAGTGTGTTGGCCCTACCCTAGGAGGTACAATGTATTCTGTTTTCTAACCAGTGCAAATTTTTGCACTATTGGTACCTGCCCGTTATTTATAAGAAGTATATCTTGTACACTATAATTGTCTATTGTTTGTTCCAATACTGGACATGGGGTTTTAATTTTAGCATAGTGTGCTACTAGCAGAATTTCCAGAAAATGCACATCTTTAGTTTGCCAGTATCCTGGAGTGGATTTGAGGGTTTATACTCTTCATTCACAGTATACTAAACAATAATTGTTTTAATTGTCAATGTATTGCACTATATTTAAGCTGGCCAACCACGTCAAAGTCATCCCATATCTGTCCAGTCCTACTCTCAAATAGGATTAAGCTTTACCTGTCTCTTACTTTCAAAGTAAAACTCCCAAACTTGGTTGCCCTTTTATTAGACGCCAGTGGGCAACCAAGTTTGGGAGTTTTACTTTGAAAGCAGCAAGTAAATTGCAGGTAAAACTTAAACCCTTTGTAAAATGTATAATAAATGAATATAATTCTTAATGAATCAGATGCAATTTGAGAGTAGGACTGGCCAGATATTGGATGACTTTGACGTAGTTGGGCAGCTTAAATATATTGCAATATATGGACAAACAATCCCTGTTTTGTTTAAAGGGTAAGGCATTTTTTAGTAGCTGTATTCATGAAATGTCTCAATGTCTTAAATATATTGATAATGGGTTGAGGGCAGAGGACCTCTTGTATTTGTCTATATATAGATATATACAGTATATATATATATATATATATATATACACATGTGTATATATATATATATATATATATATATATATATATATATATATATATATATATATATATATATATATATATATATATATAAAACAGTATATATACATTATATATATATAACAATTACTGTTCACAGAAAAGCAGAGGGTACATGTTACAGTCTATACACTCCAGAACAAAGTCATTCTTTCTCCTTTGCTGAGTAGATGAATTTGAATTTCTTCTCATTTATTAAAAGTGATACCCATCTTCATTTTAAGAAGAACTGTCTGCTGGAGTTTTACCACTAAATTCTTCTAGGTTTGTTTACTATCACTATCATGTTACATTTCAAAATGCCATCTGTGATTTAATTTCTTTGTACATACATTAAAGAAAAAATAGATGCTTTTTACAGGTAGTTTTATAGTCACATTCCTTATTTCTTGCAGGGGAGAAATTCCTTTTCCATCTTAACATCCCATGTAAAAAAAGGAAAATGATTATTACAGACAGTACATCTAGTCTGATTTTAGACATTTCATGTGACTTTATTCAATACAGGATTTTTTTTTGTGCTATTAATGTTATTCTTATTGTAGTATGGACAAGATGCAGCACTGGGAATCACTGCCTAAAAAAGGTTTGTAGTGTCTCAGAAAAATATTTGGTTAACCCCAGCAAAGTTCAAATTCTGCTTATAGATTATAAAAGGCCCCATTATTGAATGCAAACTCTCATAACAATGGTCCCAAGCTTTCTGTGGCTATTTTAGTAGGTATCAAGATCTTGAAGATATAGAAAAGTATGAGACAACAACACAAGTTATAAAAAAACCATGTTAAAAAGAGTTGTTAGAATTGGAGCTAGAGGTATGGTTTGTAGGGGTCAAGTTTGCAGCCATAAGTTTTTAAAGGATCTAATCAAGCAAGAGGTCATGATACTAGGCAAAAGCATGAGCCTGCCAAACCAAAATCTGACTGATATTATTCGATTTGCCCAAAACCATCTTTTGCAAAGCAAAATACATCCATTACAAAGAGGGATGCACCAAATCCAGGATTCGGCTTTTAAAGCAGGATTTACATTCTGTCGAATCCTTGTCTGGCCGAACCAGATCCTAATTTGCATATGTAAATTACGGGCAGAGAAGGAAAGCATGTGAGTTTTCATCTAAAAACAAGGAAGTGAAAAAAATGTTCACACTTTTTCCTTCCTGCCCCTGATTTGCATATGCAAATTAGGATTCAGATTTGGTTTGGGATTTGACTGAATCTTTCACAAAGGATTCGGAGATTCATCCAAATCCCAAATAATGGATTTGTTGTGTCCCTAATTACCAATTTATCAAAGACTGTTTTTTAATAATTTGGAATATGAGACTTGTTTAAATACAAACATACTGTATCAGATTCAAGCTGCAGAGGACCTGGGGTCAGGGTGAGAGGAGAATGTCAACAGGGCCAGGCCAAGGGGTAGGCAGAGTAGTCACATGCCTAGGACGCAAAGCTGGGGAGCGCCAGGCACGTACCTCCTCCGTAGCCTACTCCACGTCCGGTCCCCTCACCCCCAGTCTTCTTTTGGCACCTACACATATGTGCACGCATGGCGGCACTTCTGCACAAAGTGATGACATTGCGTATGTGCCTGGCTAGCCAGGTTTCCTAGGGCGCCTGGTCGGTGTGGCGGCTCTGACGGTCACTGAAGACTTGTATAAAATTATTGAAGAAAGGTTAAGCCACAAGCTTAATACTGCATATCTGATATATGACATAATTAATTTCTCACATCAAGTTATGTTTCCCACTTTTTACTTCATTGATTTCCATTCCTTAAACTAAATCAACTAGGCAACAGATTTGTGACTAGGAAAGGCGAGGAGTGGAGGTAATGGGGGTAACCATTTAATTACCCTTCATCTCGCTCCCCAGCTGCAACCTTGACCCAACTGCCTCTATCCCAATAACAACCAGACAACACCAAATTTCTATTGGCTAATTATGGCTGTTGCTTCTTTATTAACTCTAACATGTTCAAAACATACAACCACTGACAATATGTAGTATTATTAAACTTTTTACAATCTACAGTTGACATTGTAGCATCCATAACATTGAAAACTAGTTTTTATACCCCTTCCTATACCTAACCTTTCCTGATTCCTTCGGGCAAATGGTCCTGGGATCACCATCCTGTGCATTGTACCACTGCACTCCTCATGACTTTTGTTTTCCAATCATCTGCAGTACACTGAATTGATGGCATTTTCCCTTTTGCCACCAGGGGACCCCATGCCTGAGTTGACCCATTATACATTGTTAATCCATCTCTCCGAATTCCATCATAGTTCGATCCTTCACTCCCTGATTTCCCAGGAGCACTGCCACATGCTGTGACAACTGACTACCCCAATTAGGACACCCCTTTTTTCCTGAAGGCACCACCCCGGTAACTAGTTATCTATCTTCATCCTATAAGGGGACTTCCTAGTGTCTAAAAAAATAGGGAGGACTGCTTCTGTCCTGTGTACCTGCTCCTACATTAACAGGTTGTTCTTTCCTGTTATTTCTTAACCCCTCTTCCATTGACATCATATTCTCCCTTCCCTTGACCTGTCTAACCTCCCCCCTTGCCTTCCAGTCATGCCCTCCTTCCACCCATACAGGCTCCATCGTCCCTTAACACTAATTATTTGGGCCCATTTGCTGCATGCAATACAGCTACAACCATGTTCTTATCCAAACTCTCATCTTATTCAGTTTCTTATTTTATATCTACGCCTTCATTATTTCTTTTTCAGGTTGTAACTTATAGAATCTTTCTCTGGAAACTTACCGAGGGGTTTTGTTTAACAATAAGGGGGTTATTGCTTAAAATCCGAATGCCAAAAACCTGAAAAATTCTTGTTTTTTTATTATAGCCTGAGGATGGAAAAAGTCTGAATTTGAAAATCCGGCATTTTAGAACTGCAGAGGTTGCATATAAGTCAATGGGAGAAGTCCAGAAGATATCTTGATCTGCGCTGGGTTTAATGCAATAATCTGAAGATTTTGTGGTCCAACAAAGTCTGCGTTTTTATGCGGAATATCAGAATAATTTGTACAATCTGAATTTTTCACACATTTTTCGGGTAAATGTATTGATAAATAAGGGGAAAAAAGCTGTGAGGATTTGGTCAGTGTAGATTTTTAGACAATAATGAGATAAATTTGGACTTTGATAAATGGGCCCATGTATAAACATGATGATGATGAGACTCATGTTTTGATATCTTCTTTGCTATTTAATCTGTCCTTTTTTGTTATCCTATTTCTTAATAATCTATTTTATTCTTACAGAAGTCAATCACTTCCACCACAAGAAACCTCATGAAGCAATACATTGTCATGAACTCAGTTTTTACTCATATTATTTGAAAAAGAATGTAGGCATCCTTTCTAGCTTAATGCCTGTAATGAGAAACAAAGGAAACATTTTTTCAATGCATTTTTGTGGATAGTATCTCTCTGTTCAGACTGAGAAAAACATGCTCAGCATGTATCATTACATTTTTGTCTACTTGAAGGCTGAATGAACATGTCCAATATAACATATAGTGAGATTACTCCCATGGGGCCGTAGGCCACTGCTGGCTACAGTAAGGCCATGGAAGATGATAAGGAGTCAAGCCTAGAACTGCAGGCTGAACTAATAGAAGAACAAATTTAAAGGAACAGTTCAGTGTAAAATTAAACATGTTGTGTAAAACACATGTTGTGTAAAATAAAACATGTTTCGAATATACTGTAGTACTATGAAGATTCTCATTCATCCAGGTCATTGTATATTTATCAAAAGTAACTCAAAGCAAGTCCAGTTGCTTTGAGTTACTTTTGATAAATAAGTTTCCAACATAGTTTGTTAGGCAACAATGTAACGTATAAAGGCTGGAGGGACTGGATGTCTAAAATAAGCGAACAGAAGACAACTTCCTGCTTTTCAGCTCTCTAGCTCTGAGTCAGTCAGGGACCTGAAGGGGGCACATGGGACATAACCGTTCAGTGAGTTTGCAATTGATCCTTAGCATGCAGCTCAGATACAAAAGCAAACAGACCCACATGGCCCTCCCTCAAATCACTGATTGGTCACTGCATGATAACCAATCAGTGGAAATCAAGAGAGCTGCAAAGCAGGAAGTAGTCTTCTGTTCTGTTATGTTAGACATACAGTCACTCCAGCCTTTATACATATTTGCGTAACTACAGTATATTATATAAATTTTTTAGTTAGCCAGTTTTTATTTTTATACTGAAGAATTCCTTTAAGAACAAATGCAATCTCCATTCTTCAGGTGATTTCTACAGAATGTTATTGAGTAGATGTATTCACATCTTAATAGCTTCAAAATCTGCTGGTTTTGATTTCACACCCTTTCAACGTACAATATACCTTGAGAAACCATTGGTGCTGAATATCCACAAACAAAAAACATGGGTATGTAACAACTATGCTATACTGGGATGGGGGTATACTGAACACCCAGAGCATAGCAGGGAAGATGACTATAAGGAAAAAATGAAAAACTGTGCAGTTTGTACCCTGACTGCATTGTAAATAAAGAGCTGACCTGACAGGAGACCTGATTGCCTGCATTTTATTTCCATTCAGTCAGAGTTCAGAGTTTCCACACTCGGCTGTCAATATGTACAACCATACGTACTTGTCCCTTTTTCTATCATCTAGCATAACCAAAGCAATAAAATGTAAGAACTATGTATTCTGCCCTGTTTTCCAACTCTTGCTAGTGTAGGATGTTATAGCAGTGAGGTCTAATAATTAGATGTTTTCTCTTGCAAAGTCATAATTATATGTGGATGTATGGCAGTTGCGCTTTCTTGTGAAGTATTTGGTCTTGACTAACTAAGACCATGGAAGAACTTGACACTTTTATTTCCCTACAAATGTATCTCTTTTGAAAAATTGTGTGTGGATGTATCATAAATTTTGCTTTATGCTTTTAGATAGATATCTCACTTTCCATTGTGTCCAGAGAAATAAAAGAATGAAAACTTGATATTTATTTTGCATTAGCCACCAAACCCAAATCTATAATATTGTATTTTGTGTCTCCAGAAACTTTTCCTAGAATGGCATATTAAGTCCCCTAATGTTGGCTATCCCCCATCAATGTTTCTAAATACAGTGCTGGGTCTTTCAAGGCCAATAATTATTTAGGGGCTATTTGCAGGCCAAGCAAATAAGTCAGCAGTCTGGGTTCTTCCTTGTAAAGAAATTGTAATTACTACAAGGTAATGCACCATAAAGGCATTCAGAAAAACTGATTTATAGTTAAGTAACATTTTCTTTACTACTTAACATTCTTTAAGCTGTCACCTTCTTCCAGTATCTCACAGCATGTTTTGCTTTTGCATAATTACAGCTAAATGTGATGCATGTTTTTCACCCTTCTTTATGATGTTTCTGCGCTTTGTACTTCCTTCTCATTTGCCTTCAAATTTACCTTTAAACAATATAATGTATTTTACTGTTACATAATTCAAGCTTTCACTATTTATTGGTGTTTTTGACTGGTTTGCTAAACTATTACAGATCCATTGGAGGAGACTTGTGCATTGTTGATTGCATTTGCTGCTCTAATAATATACTCTAAGGGGGAGCACATGTTTGTGGCCAGAGTTTTAAAGGGGGTTGCCCTATAATCCGATAAATTTGTAGTTTTATAGAGTCAAATCCCCCAAATTGTACGTTTCAAATGTTTTCATGATGTTGTCTTTATTGTATACATATGATACATACGTATTGTATACGTATTCATGTGATTAATAGTGATGGGCGAATAAATTCACCTGGTGCGAATTTGTGGCAAATTTCCACGTTTTGCAGCCAGTGAATAAACTTGCAAAACTGTATCAAACATATGCCACGTGTCAGACTAGTCCCTCGCATCAAAACTGCCGCACATCAAAATTATTCAGACTCATATTGACTTTAGGGCATTTGAACAAAATATTCTTGAGTATAAAAATTGTCTAGGGCGGCGAAATTGACACGCATCAAAATTATTTTGGCACCCATTGACTTCAATGTGTTTTTCACATTTCATATTACAGATTTCCCAATTGTGCCTTTTTAGTAGTACATTGTATTACACCAAGCAGCTAAAACACTCTTCACATAATGTTTCACTCCATTCTTTGTGAGGCAGCCTGTTTGGGACAAGGTGTCTTCAAAATCACATGAATGACCTTTTCCTTTGCCTTAACCAACATCTGTTTCTCTGAAGCCCTTGCTCAAGCCTCTTGTTTTATTTACTAAAATGACTGCCTGATTTGCTCCTTGTCTCCTTGAAAATGCATGCTCTAACATAGATACTACATTAAATTAAACAGGTAATGTGCATTGATCAACACCTTTTTATAATGCTTGTAGCTAATTTGGACAGACCGGTTATACTTCCATTGTATTTGGAGTGCTCCCCCCATACAGTATTTTATCATTATTTAATAAGTTATTCAAATATAATATAAAAATTCGAAATTCAGCCATCAAATGTTTTAAGGGTATTTTCAATAAAAAATGGATCAAATAGGTAAATTTTCGATCAAATAAAAATCGTCTGAATCGTTTAAATGCATTGTTAGATTCTAACGATTTTGGCCAAACAGGTCTAGCATTGTATTTAAATAATATATAAAAACATTTGAATCAAGTAAGCCTTCCATCATAATAAGTATAATTCATCCATTATTTAACATATACGTGATGCCCCAACCTCCCTTATGAAATGATGGTTTAATTTTTACTGGTTATTATGAAATTAACTGAGCTGTGTGGTTTTTAGATAATATAAGTGTTAGGATCTGTACTTTAACTACAGCAGTTACTTTAACTGCTGTAATTTTGTGCTTGAATGAACAATTTGAAGACACCCACTTTCATTTCTTTTTGTGAGTCTAAAATATCTTTGGTCTTTAGGTACAGTATATAATGGGAAAAGAAGTAGCCAGTGCTGCTTTCCTGTGGGAAGGGTATGTTTGAAATTAATTATGCTGTGCAGTTTCTACATTTAAATGATTCTTTTAGGTTCTTAAAGAACACTTGTAATTTGGAGATTGATTGCATGCAAAGAAAAGAGAGAAAAAAACTGTAATCCTTTTTTGTTTTTAATCTTTTGATGAGAAGAGAACAAAATGCTTACACTATTTGAAAAATAAACCTAGTTTGCAGTACTTTTAGAATGATAGATTTGTAAAATGCATTAATGGTGCACTTAAAATCTACATCTTCAAAGCTAATTTTCCAATCCTTTCAACACAAAGCACACCATTTAACTAGATCTAGAAAATAACAGCTTGGGGGTAAATACACATCGTGGTTTTAAATGTGTTTTTGGTTTTGTGTTTTTTTTTTCAGTACATTCTACCATAAGGCAACAAGTCGGTATGTTAATCTCATGTATTAACTTTGGCTCTGCACCCATAAAAATAGAAATATCATAACTGCAAAATGGGCCTTGCTCAGTTTTATTGATTTTTGCATTGACAACAAGTGCAATGAATATGCACCACACATTATGAATGAACAGATTAAATTGCAGGGTGTAATTACCCTTAGCCCTGTTATTTACTTTTTTTCACCAGGCTATTTGAGCTGTACAAGTTAAGACTAAAAAAAGTATAACATTTTCTTTCTGTGCCTGCATGGGTTTTCTCCAGTTTCTGCTCTTCCTCCAAAAAACAGGCAGGTTTAATGGAACAACAACACCAAAAAATGAAAGTGTTTTAAAGTAAAGAAAATATCAAGTAGTGTTGCCCTGCACTGTTAAAACTGATCTGTTTGCTTCAGAAACACTACTAATAGTTCATGTAAACAAGCTGCTAAGTAGCAATGGCGGAAATTGAAAAACGGCTATATGGCACAGGATGTAATGTAGTGGAAAACAGATAACATTATGTTCTACAGAGCTTATCTGCTATCTGCTATGTAACTTGAGCCTTTCTCCTTTAAATGGCTGCCCCCATTGCTACACAGCAGCTTATTTATATAAACAATAGTAGTGCTTCTGAAGCAAAAACACCAGTTTTACCAGTGCAGGGCAACATTGCATTATATTTTTATTACTTTAAAACAATTTAATTTTTTGATGTTACTGGTCCTTTAATGCCTGATAAAAGTGATTATGTGTGAATGTGTTAGGGAATGAGACTGTAAGCTCCGCTGGGGGGGGGGTGATGTTAATGATATATAAATGATTATTGCAAGTGCAGTTGTGCTACTGCAAATTTTCCAAAATTCATTTGCATGTTAGATTAAAGGCACTTACTTCAAAAAGCGCTCCTTGTACTCATGTAGTTGCACTAGGACCTGTTCTGTCCTGCCCGTGGCCGTGAGCCTATTGATGCAAGGGAACCCTGGCACTACTGCACATTAATATACATAGTGCACTTGCTTCTAAAGAATCAGGTGAACACATGCCAAACACTGGAATAATACCAAACTGACCTGGAAAACTTTCAGTCCAATTGCACTCGATTTTGCATTGAAGTCTGTAGTGCATGCAACTGAACTAAGTTTGATGCAGTGGCTGAATCGCTTTAGGTAACAATGAATAGCATCATATGCAGCACTCCCTTGCGACTGCAATCATGTCAGACTTTGGGGAAAATATTGCATTGTGGGAAAAACATGGCAATGACGCTTGCAATTGCAATTGTCATAAATGAGCAGCATAATAAAAAAACAACTTTGCACAATAACACGTATGCTTAATACATTGACGTACATTCATTATAATACGGATCATAATGTGATACGCAAGGTAACATAGTGGCATGTCTTTGGCTTTGGCCAGGAAGGTTATTGGATGATAACAGATATGTAAATCAGCCCCCGTAAGCATAGTTATTAATCTGAAACAAAAAGGATGATCAACCTGCTAATAAAAATGCTATAGCTGCTTGATTGAACTGCTTGTGCCATAAATCTGATTTGTTTTATTTGCTTATTTTATTTCATTTATTTAATTTGCTATTTTGTTTGCTGTATTTACATATACATTTACTATGCATGGACAGAATCAAAAGGATAGCTGTGTATATGCAATGTATTATTCATCAGATGGTACCTACAGATAGCAGAAGGCTGGTTAAAGAATGTTGGCTGAAGCTGCTATCAATCTGGCTGGGGAGGTTGCTAATTAGTGGAAATTAGCAAACTGGTTCATTGAATATTGAGTTTGGCTCAGACAGTGACAGTTTGTTGGTGAGAACTTTATTTGCATAATGAACAGCAATATTTTTATTAATCACCATTGTAACAACAAATTTATAATGATGACAATGTCTCTTCCCAGCCCCTCCAGTGAAAAACATCATTTTTGAGTGAATATGTTTAGTAAATAGTATGATTGTATGATAATGTTGAAAGCTCTGCATCCATTCTTAAATCCCTAGTACTGTACCGAGCTTTAGAGAAATTCTGGTGCTCTGTAGTTCCCACTTGATTCAGTAACATATAACTACATTTCAAGGGCAAATGCAATCTATTTGTAAGTGGAGCATTATATTTTTCCATAAACTTGCCATCAAAGACAGGTTGTAGGAAATTCTTATTCATCTCAAGTTTGTGTTTATTTATAGGGCTAGGAGTTTCCATATTGCTGCCAATTCTTGTCTTTTTTCAAGCAATCATTTTTAAATGATATGTCTATGCAAGAATCCCTTTGCTTTATACAGCTATACATATAAAATGTCTTTATAGAACCACAAGACTTGAATTTCCTTTAAAATTAGTGCACTGATTGGACTGCCTGGCTCTATAGACTCTTACCTAGTGGTATACAAATTGCCCTGGTATCCAAATTACATAAACATAAAAGAATCATTGAGCTGAAAAAAATGTATGCGGGTGAAAGAAACAAATAGGGAACCTGCTTCACTGATTATATGTCCATAAATGCTGGAGAACTGAGTGATTAAAACAGTGCACCTTAGGAGACATTAACAGGTAAGCTAGGCTATAAACATTGTACTACATACACAATGCAATGCAAGGTGCAGAGGAGTGCAGCTCACAGGTACAAGGTAGCAACATTATTTAAAGGGCTCCCTTACACACAATTCATTTAGCCCTACTAAATGAGGCAACCAATGTTATTAGCAGTTTTGCTCATTTTTTGGAGGAGTCATTTTTATTATTTTTATGCTTTAAGGTGGCAGAAGTTGGGTCAAGAACAAGCTAGGACCAGTACAGATAACAGTCAAAATCATAAACAGACAGGATTATCATATCCAGGAACTATGAAACATAAACCTGTATTGGGCAAGGATTCACTGCAGAGCAGGGGTCTTTATAGGCAGCCTAATGGCTTACACTGATCACTTTGGGCCAGACTGATAACAGGAGAAACAAGCGATGTCTACCTAACAAGTATAACAATGGGAGTGAACCAGGGCCTTATCTGTCTGCTCACATACATAGAGCAGTGGTAACAGCCCAGAAGACATTACTACATACAATAACAACAAAAAAGTGATTATACCATCAAAATGGAACCAATAAAGGTACTTAGCACCTACACCTCTGCAGCAGGGCCTTGGGTGATAATAGCCTTCTAATAGCTAATTAATTTAGATCAAGGGGGTGGATCAAAATGATAAACACACAAACTGAAAATACCTTTGTGTGGCTTTTTAAACATCCAATCTTCCTAACCATATCGATTTCACTTTGAAGGAATAATTAAATTAATATATATGGATTGCGATTAATGGCTTGCTGTGTATCAGGAATTTGTAGGCTTTCTGCATCTGAGGCAATTAATTTAGTCAGCCCTTCCATATAAATGCAGATTTTGTGTACAATGAAAGAATATTCTGTACCCCCAAAGCAATACCATGATGTTACTGAGAGGAAATAGAAGCTAATAGACATCAATCTTTAATTCCATTAACTTTATTATACTTTAGGAGATGCAATAACATTTTTGTTGACCATCACAATTTGAAAGGAATAATATTTATCTCTGTCAGAGGATTTTCAAATGGTTCAAAGTTCCTGAATCTTACTAAGATAATGTAAAACAACAAACGAACAGAAGTAGCCCACGCTGTCATACTGTAATTCTGTTTGGTTAAATGCAAAAGAATCAAATGTAGTGTCGCTTTCAGCACCTGACAGCGTAGAAATTGCTTTTGTGTTGTGAAGATGTGCATCCCAGCTGAACCGACATGCAATTTTCCAAACAGTTGAAATGCAGAGTCTTACACTACATGCATCTGCTCGTAATTTAGATTTGTCATTTTAAATCTGGCTTTGGATTCTCATTCTACTGTAAAACATCTATTTCCTGTTCTATATTAATGGAATCACAGCTTCATATTTTTTGGGGGGGGGGGATGGAAATTACATGAATTGGATATTTTCTTTGCAAAAGTAATCAATTTAATTTACAGACATAAATGTATTGTTAGGAGTCACATTCTGCAGCAGGCAAGTATTTTGAGACAATGCATTTTAAAAGGCTATCATGTATCATTCTTTTTTATAAAAGCACCTTTTAAAAATATATTTTTATTCCCAAATAATAAGTGATTGACATCATAAAATGACCTCTGGGATAAAGATATTTTCTTTGCATTACTAAAGTTGTGGACTATATGGGGGTTAATTATTAAAGTTCAATGCAAAAAAATATGAAATCCAAATTTTCTATTTATTATACCCTAAGAATTGAAAAAGTCTAAATCTGAAAATCCTCCATCTCAGACCTGATAATGTTGTCTATAAATCAGCGGGAGAGGTCCCTATCCTATTTGGAAGTTTATGTGGTCTGCAATGGAATTAGCCCAAAAATCCAAAACATTTTGACTTTTCTAGAAAAAAAAATCAGAAAAACCTAAAATTTCAATTTTAGCTCTATTTGATTGTATTTTCCCCAATTAAATTGGGCTTTTTTAATAATAGAAAAAAGGCAAATCATGGATTCTAGTGTGCTCTGATTTTATTTTAAATAAAGTTATCAGAATAATTAGGATTTTGATAAATAACCCCCATAATCTGTCAGGCAAAAGGAACTTTTCAAGAATTTACCTAACTTTTTGTATATTACATCCATTGCTGCATATGGAAACCCCATAAAAATTTCATTTCTGACACTATATAGGCTGAGTGAAATAGGTAAATATGCCCATGCAGAGTAATACATAGGATAGCAAAGTGGAGATACTGTAACTGCATTGTGCACCATTGCCCTAAAACAATATTTGGTAAGAACTATGGTACACCATGCACTTTAACCACTACTATGGGACAGATTTGTCAGGGGTCCATAAACTCAAAATTCGGGAAAAAAAACCAATCGGAATGTATTAAAAAAAAAAATCACATTTATTAAATTCAAGTGAAAAGGATGGACCCACAAACTTGAATTCAAATCAAATTCAATTCTGGTTTTGTAAAATATAATGCAGAGCAAAATTATCCACAAAGAGTAAAATTAGGCTATATTGGTTATTTAAGGTGCAAATATTCTGTATTTGTATTAGCACTGTGATCAGCTTAATTATTCCATGCAAGCAAATAGTGAATATTTATGGCACACAGGCATTTGAAAATGTGTGATGTTTGTCTCCAATGTTAATAAGTATGTCCCTATATTCGCAGAGGCCACACTCAAGCAAACATCCATCTCACTTGTAAATATTTGTGTGCATTGCACAACTCACCAAGATTCGAGAGTGAACAAAAAGGAAAGACAGGTACAGAAATGCAATATTTGAGTATTTAGTGGAAAATGTGTAAAGAAGCCAAATGTGAATAAATATGTACTGTGCTACATTTAAAAGAAGACCCCGATTGTCAATTGACAGTCAACCATAGTATGTTGATCACTGTTACTGGCATACAGATTAACCACAACAAATGAAATCACCTTTGCAAGAGTATAACAGGAAATCTATGTATCTCAGAATAGACTCAATATTGCCCCCCCCCCCCTAGGTTATAGCACATTTCCAAACAAATATAAATATCACTGTATAGCAGGGCCCCCCAACCTTTTCTACCTGTGAGCCACAATCAAGCATGAAAAAGTTCTTTGAGGGCCAAATAAGGGCTGTGATTGTCTATTTGGTAACCCCTATGTGGATTGGCAGCCTATGGGAGTCTCTGTTTGGCAGTACACCTGTTATGCAACCAAAACTTACCTAAAAACCTGAGATCCAAAAATAAACACTGGGAGCAACATACAAGGGTTGGTTGAGCAACATGTTGCCCATGAGCTACTGATTGGGGATCTCTGCTGTATAGCATAGTTCCAAGCAAATCCAGGATATCAAATAAGCATTAAACTCAGGTCAAGTTGAACCTTCAAGCTGGGTTTATAGAAGTAGCTAAGGAAGCAAATGGACATTTCCCCAAATTTCCCCTTACCAGGCCTTTAGTCAGATTCCCCAGCTATGACTTTGGGACCTCCTTGGGGGGAGGAAGCAGCTCTAAAGTCTGGGAACCACATCTCTAAAGTCTGAGTTCAATTACTCTGAAAATAATTTTCAAGAATAATTTCCAAGAACGCTCTGCCCACTTGGTTTAAGCTAAAAGTGCAACTTTCCTCATACAGGTCACCTCCTCCTGATATGAACACTGGTGGTCGGCATTAAGTTCACCACAGCATTTTTATGCTTTCTGAGTGCTCTCTAAGTGTTTTCTAATAAGTACTCTGAACATAAGTAATTTTGGTTTCTCCCTTTGTGCTAGGTGTCTAATGTGTGTATGTTTCTCATTGTAACCTTTCATTTGGTTCAGCTGTTTTACTTATACTTTTTAATTACACATCACATTATATATATATGACTTTCAGTGTTCTTAGTTCCAGTTAGCATGCATTCGCCAGTGCAATGCATTGGGTTTGTCTGGGAGTGCTACTTTGTATAACCACATAAACCATAGCAATCCCCTTTGGTTCTAATTTGACATGTAAGACATGTAAAGTATATATGCCAGGGCTCATGTGTATTGCACTGTGTGTATGTGTAGACCAGCGTTTTATTTTAGGCTATTTATATGCAGTCAAGCTGAGGCTCAAATGTACATCAGTCCAAGAGGATTCATTTGTGTACATGTAGTAAGGCCAAAGGCAAATCCTTCAAAGAAAGGAAACAATCCCAAACAAATCTGGGCTCAGCTCACAAGAGCATATGCAATTATTTCCCTAGAAGTCTGCACAAGGATAAATGAAAGCATTTTTTCACTTACTAGGGCAGCATCTCAATGTATTTTCTTCTTTTATCATTTCCTTTCTTTCCTTTTGTAAAAAATTTCATTTGCCAGAATTCTGCTTCAGATATTCTTTTTATTCCCCTTTCATTTTAAAGCATTCTCCCTTTCAGGTTTAACCTGGCAGGCCAACAAACACAACCACCCAGATTCAACGTGCTGACACAAAATCAATACAGATACTATCCTGGCACTGTATGATATGGTGTTAGTTTTAAAAAAGATGTGTAATTGTAAAAGAACAAAAGTCTTTGTTGTACTATGAGTATAACTTGTACCAATATGTGAAATTTAGATGGTTGCCTAATCACCAGACTATTTATAACGAACAGAAAGACAATTTTTTGTTCAAGAAAAGCATTGCAAAAAAGTAATTATTATTCAGATTACATTAGGCTGTATCAGTGCTATAAACCAGCTGTTCTGGATGCATACTTGGCCAAAGGGACAAAAAGAAGTGATTTACATGTCGCCGCCCATGATGCCTTATGGGAGAATTAAAATGCTAATTTTTGGTATCTAGTCAATGCTATGTTTATGGCATGAGACAAGTACATACCTTCTGATTTCAGAAGGCTTCACTTTGCATGGAACATGGGACATTTACAGCAGTTTTTAAAAAAAGAGAAATTATTTATTTAAAATTTTGTTCTGTTTTTTCATGTTTTAAATGTATAGGTGTGTGTGTATCTATATACCTACTATAGAATACTAGGTGGCATTAGCAATACAAAAGCATAATGTTGGTGCAGGGCACACTGGCAAGCACAGGTATTGATTAGGCCAAATCGAAAATTTTATTTATATAATCATCTCTCGCCTGACGAGTTTCGTGTCACTAGGACACTTAATCACAGGCATGATCAGTACGTGTGCTTGCCAGTGTGCCTGCACCAACATTTATGCTTTTGTACATGGATTGTCCGCTCCCCTGAACTGACGGCCTGGGGCAAGAGCACCTGTGCCATCTTTATATTTCAGTTATATTTTCAGTGAGTGATTCCACAATTATGGTTTAAGCTTAAAAATTTTTTGATCCTGATTATTGGCATATTAGCTATGCCAGTGCTCCATGTGACCAAGACACATACTTTGGATTTACAGCAGAACACCATGCAGATAGTTGATGAAGATTAATAACAGTCATACTTTTGCCAATAAGATCAACTAATACTAAACATTTATAATTATAAGGAACTGTAAACTCACCAAAATAAAATATTGAAAACAGTTACATTATTACATTCATATAGTATATTACAGTTAGAGGGCCTTCTTTGAAGTTGACCTCACTGGCTATGTGCCTTCTTTCTTCTATCTTGGAGAAAATTGAATGTCCGGGGTTACCTGATGAGTGCCAGTCTGAAGACTCCATTTATACACAAGTAGAGATGGGGAGATATATAACAAAATAGGTATGTGTCTTTCACATAATAAAGTCACATAATAACGAAAAAATATATTTATATTTTAATATTTTAGGGTTAGCTGTTCCAGCTCAACAATAGCACTAAGATTAAGATAATTAAAATACTGAAGTTTCTACGTACAGGGTATGTTTAGCAAAACTGGTAGCAAAGTGGAACGTAAGAAAAAAAAACACACACACACACACACACTACATTGCAGGTGGTTTTCTGTTCAGTAATGGAGATTGTGTCTCACAGCCAAATGTATTGAATATGACCTTTAAAAAGGGACTCTGAATCATGTTCCCTTTTGAGAATTGAATTTCCTTTTTGAAACTGAGCCAGCTTAAACATGACTAATAATTATGTAACTGTCACTCAGCTATTACTGGGGAAAAATAACATTCTGCAACTTTCTTACCTATATACTTATGACAGCATCTGGAATGAGATAAACAGCATAAATTATGTTGAGAAAAAGATTTCAAGATTTTAAATACCTTCTGAATATGTAGATACTGCACAATTGCAAATGCATGTATTCATGTTGGTATCCAGACACTAATTAGAAAAGAAAATAAATATACACAAATACATTTCATTAGAAATAAATGTAGAAGTGAAGTTTACCACTTAGAATGCAATAGCATCCAGATCTTTCCAGATCTTTGTGGATGCAAAGCCCTGTGGAGCTCCTGTGTGTGAATAGGTAGGTTATTTATTTATGTTAGTTTCTGTACTTTTAGAATGCACTTGGATCATAGAAATACAGTGTGACAATTTATATTTCTTATGTATTTTAATGGGGGGGGTAAACATTACAGGCTCTGTGCAGGTTTATAACCTGCTACTGTTTTATGGCTCTTCACTGCAATGGGTCTCCCTGTCTCTCCACTGTCCCACTCACCCCTCCCCCCCCCCGGGGTGTATATGTATCCTTTGTTTTCTGAGGACCGTGTGGGTTTTGGCACAACATGCCACCCCATCTGAGTGGCTCAGGGATCTGTCAATCATCCCTGGGAACTTGCCCCTGCATTTGGTAAAACCCTTGGACAGCCTTGCCCAGGTTAGCCTATGCAGAGGAAGCAACTGCAATAAAATTTGAGTAGCACTCACTGTGTTCAATCCTTGTTTGACTGGGTGCACCTCCCCACGTGTCTGTCCTCACTCAGAGATACTTTGTAGAGAGTCGCAAGGCAACACACAGCAACGTTTCGAGCCTAGCATGGTTAGATAAAGATCCGTGCTAGGCTCCAAACGTTGCTTTGTGTTGCCCTGCAATTTAAAATAAAGGCTATTAAAATTAAATCTGAAATGCTGCCCATTTCGACTCTCTATGCAGAGGAAGCAACCTATTTAACAAGTTGGGCAAGGACTCCCTGGATCTCCAAAACCAGGATTAAACAAAAGCTCTACCTCCTCGGAGGCCATTTGCAGTTTCTTACACTAGAGCTGTAAGGGGTCATTTTTCACCTTTTCTTTATTATGCTGTATGTATAAATGTATATATCTATGTATGTTGCAGAGATGAGGCTAGATTAGGGCTCTTTGGATTAGATTGGGAGTATTAATATTTTTTATTGTCCCCTTTTTATTTTGCCCACTTAGGACACCTGGTGGACAGAACTAACCCCCCCCCCACCAGTTTTGTCACAAACAGTAAATATCTTTACTTTATCTTATATCACCTTGCAATTTTCAATTATAAGAAATTCAAATGATAATCCATTTCAACCTATGCAGTCATTCACCAGACTTTAGATTTAACCTACAAACCAACATGCAAATCCTAAATGCATGGGAATCAAATCCAATAACAAATTGTGTTAATGCCATTGCTAACTTTCAGAATATTCCGAATAAATGGGTCCCAGATAAGAGATCCCATATTTGTATGAATAATATTAATGTTCTTGTACTAAAAAGTACAGAATCTTATGGACACTGAGACAAATTTCTTGTAATAAAAAATTAAGGCGCAACGGTACCTCAAACAAATACAGATCTGACAGTGTGAAATGTGTAAATTCATTCCCTTGATGATTGTCCAAATCTGACAATGTGAATTGTTTAAATCCATTCCCCAGGTGAATCTTCTTTACTGGAAGATCTTCAAGTCTTATTAAAGTCAGAAGGGTTGTCTAAAAATCTGATTGTTGGACTTGTGAGGTTTTATTAGCCTCTTATCTTTGACTTTAAAAACATGTCAAACTATACAAGGTCTGGGAATAAAATCCACTATCAAATATTCCTACAACATAAAAGCTGAGGTTTACAGTACCTGGAAGAACAAATATATATA
>CM044438.1:96485390-96519780 GCA_024363595.1 Xenopus borealis
ATATTATAAAGTAAAAACTCTGCACCTAAAATTCTCTTTTAAGGTGAAACAAGACTTTCTTAAAGTGACCCCTTTTTCTGAGTTCTGTAAACAACGCTTTATCAAAAAGCTTTTAGCAAATGCTCAGAAAGGTCTTTTCTTTGTCAGAATGCATTCAAGAACAATACATGTTATGTTTTAGAGGCACTTTAATGGGGAGTGTAGTACAGTTTAGTTTAAAGAAAAAAAACTTTTGTTATTTGTACAACTAAGCAAGAATGTATTATTATATTAGCTTTGTGGCACTGGTAAAATGATGCCATTTTTTACTTTTAGAGGCACAAGAGTGTTTGACCATAAAATAAATTGATAATTCAAATTCTTATTTTCAATTCAACCCTCAATAAATCTGGCCCTTAAAGTTCCTTTTTTAAATTGATTGTGTTAGATTACAGTGTTCTTATTTTTTATGAAAATAACCTTTTAAAATGCTATAATTTCAGTTATATATTTTAATATTCAGTGATACAGTTTTATCATCTTTATTATAATAGTTGTGCCACTGTTTTTGTAAAATAGAAGTTCCTTATGTTGTACTGCTACACATCCTCTACAATCTTCTCCATTGCTAGTAAGGAGTTGTAGGTGTACTCCTACTTTGCCACTGGCAGGTGGTCCTTTATTTGTTTTCTCATTGTTCATTGCACTGTTTCAGCTGTATGTCATAGTGTGGCAATGTCCTCAAACTGCATTCTGTTGTCATCCACTCACTACCTATTCCCAGGACACCATAATGTCATGGTCATGATGCTGGACATTATACAGTGAACCATCAACATGTGCCATGATGTCATCATAGATTTATCTTTAATTATGTAATCATAAGACTCTATTATTGTCCAACTATTAGCTGTTACTTTCATAAGTTCTTGTGTGCACTGTTTTGTTAATTATTTTGTATTCCTTTTACTAACCATGACCCATAACTGATCTTATTTATAAAAGGTAACATAATAAGTTTGGTTGAAAAAAAAATCCATCAAGTTCTACCTTTTAACTCCATGGGAAGGTAAAAAAACGTATTTGAAGCCTCTCCAATTTGCCTCAGAGGGGGTAAAATTCCTTTCTGATTCCAAAATGGCAACCAGACCAGTCCCTTGATCAACTTATATTATTAGCTATCTTCCATAACTCTGTAACCCTGTATTCCCTTATTTGCTAAAAAGCCATCCAACCCCTTCTTAAAGCTATCTAATGTGTCAGCCAGTATGATGATTGAAGGAGAAAATTCCACATCTTCATAGTTCTCACTGTAAAAAACCCTTCCAAATATTTAGACTGAACCCCCTTTCTTCTAACTGAAATGGGTGACCTTTTGTCAACTGGAAAAGACCTAATGGTAAATAAAGTAGAAAAGAGAAATTATTATATGATCCCCTTACATATTTTTATGTCGTTATCATAGAACCCCTTAAGCACCTCTTCTACATCGTAAACAACCCCAGTCTCTACCCATATTGGCAAATGAGAATGACTGGCAGTGCATTGCAAAATCTCAGTGTCCTCACTGTGGAGAACCACCTACACTGCTTCAAGTTCCTCTAGTCTGAAGGGGTATTCTCTGGTGAGATGATCTTCTTTATGTGTAAAAAGGTCCTCTGCTATTTGTTATGATATCCTCTAATAGAATGCCCTCTTTTTTCCAGAGAAAACAACCTCAACATTGACAGTCTAGCCTTATAATGTTGATAAATGCAAGGTTATGCACTTTGGCAAAAATAATATAAATGCAAGTTATACACTAAATGGCAGTGTGTTGAGAGTTTCCTTAAGTGAGAAGGATCTTGGGGTTTTTATAGATAACAAGTTGTCTAATTCTGGGCAGTGTCATTCTGTAGCTACTAAAGCAAATAAAGTTCTGTCTTGCATAAAAAAGGGCATAAACTCAAGGGATGAAAACATAATTATACCTCTTTATAGATCCCTAGTAAGACCTCATCTGGAGTATGCAGTGCAGTTTTGGACTCCAGTCCTTAGGAGGGATGTAAATGAGCTGGAGAGAGTGCAGAGACGTGCAAGTAAACTGGTTAGAGGGATGGAAGACTTAAATTATGAGGGGAGACTGTCCAGGTTGAGGTTGTTTTCTCTGGAAAAAAGGCGCTTGCGAGGGGACATGATTACACTTTACAAATATATTCGAGGACATTATAGACAAATATCAGGGGACCTTTTTACACATAAAGAGGATCACCGCACCAGAGGCCACCCCTTCAGACTAGAAAAAAAGACTTTCATTTGAAGCAGCGTAGGTGGTTCTTCACAGTCAGGACGGTGAGGTTGTGGAATGCACTGCCGGGTGATGTTGTGATGGCTCATTCTGTTTATGCTTTTAAGAGGGGTTTGGATGATTTTTTGGACAGACATAATATCAAAGGCTATTTTGATACTAAACTCTACAGTTACTATACCTATGGGCATGCAGGTATATGGTTTGTGTTTGAAAGAGTGGAGATGTGTGTGTGTGTGTGTGTGTATGCTGGGTTTTTAATTTGGAGGGGTTGAACTTGATGGACTCGGTCTTTTTTCAACCCAATTTAACTATGTAACTATGTAACTATGCAACTATAATTTAAGTCTTCCATCCCACTAACCAGTTTAGTTGCACATCTTGTTTAACTCATTTATATCCCTCTCACTGTGGAGCTCAATATGTGGTACAGACCACACGATCAGCGGGGGTTAGATTTTTGGAACATCTTTCAGTGGCAGAAAGAGGGGATGCGAGATCAGCCATTGCAAACCACATAATTTTAAAACATTGTAATCTAAATAAGATTCGATTTCAGATTATAGACAAACCCCGATCTGAGATTAGAAAGGGTGATGTGAATAGGAGATTGTCATTTAAAGAAGTCTTTTGGCTATATCACCTTAAAACTACTGAGGGATTTGGGGGTTTGAATCGTGAGTGGGAGGTGTCTTGCTTCTACTGATTCATACATTTTTCCCTTTTACTATTTGATTGGATTATTGTTGATAGTAAAAATCTTTATCTCATCTGCACAGATACATTGTATTAATTTGGGATAGAACTGTTTCTAATTTAAGGATACTGTGTATACCAGACAGTTGATTTAAATGTTACATGTATCATTTCTTTTGAATATATTTTGTGATCAAAGGATGTATACATAGCTGTTTTCTCCTCCTTCTACTTTCAAACTCCCATTTTCATCATTTTGATGTTCCGAGGATGGGAAAGGGTTAATGTTTTTAGGGGTGGGTACTGTAATGTTCTTTTAAGATTTTTTTATATTCAGTTTTGAAATCTGACATGGGGCTAGCCATTTTGTCAATTTCCCAGCTGCCCCATGTCATGTGACTTGTGCCAACACTTTAGGAGGGAACTGCTTTCTGGCAGGCTGTTGTTTTTCCTTCTCAATGTAACTGAATAGTACGCAGTGGGACATGGGTTTTTACTATTGATTGTTGTTCTTAGATCTACCAGTCAGCTGTTATCTTATGTTCGGGAGCTGTTATCTGGTAACCTTCCCATTGTTCTGTTGTTAGGCTGCTGGGTGAGGGAAAGGGAGGGGGTGATATCACTCCAACTTGCAGTACAGCAGTAAAGAGTGACTGAAGTTTATCAGAGCAGCTGGGAAATTGGCAATATGTCTAGCCCCATGTCAGATTTCAAAATGAAATATTAAAAAATCGGTTTGCTCTTTTGAGAAATGGATTTCAATGCAGAATTCTTCTGGAACAACACTATTAACTGATGCATTTTGGAAAAAAAAATTTCCCATGACAGTTTCCCTTTAATCATAGACAGTACTGTTTTTAGTATACATAATATTATAACAATATTGCAAAGAAATTGATTTTTTTCTTCACAGTGCTACATTGTATACAGATACTTTGTCACTCCTTTTTACTTTTCCACTTGAAGATACGTTTTGAAATGGACTTAATTGACTTGAATTATTTGTACTTTGGACTTTATGCTAATGTGCTGGGTAGGAGACATCAGTGGTGTTTCACTGAGACAGGTCACTTAACGTATCACACTTTAAATATGTGCTTGTCTGTACTGAATTCACACTTAACAAAGGGCCCCCACAGGCTCAAAACATGTTGTGTGTGTAATAAACACTATTTGAGCAGTGAAAGCAAAAATGCCTATAAGAGCACCTTGACTTGTTCTCGTAGAATGAGACACAAAGAACTCTGTAGTAAGAGAACCAAGATACAATAAAAAATGATAGCAGAACCAATATACTGTACCAGTGGTGCCTACAACTGCAAGAGCCCAGGGTGATAGCAAAAGTGATATAGTAGTTAAGAGGAAGTAATAATGTTTTAAAACCATTAAAAAAATTATAAATCTAAATATCGATTAAAAATTGTATTTCCCTTTTAAAATGCATTTAACCTTGCTTATAATTTTACAAAAACTTACATACAAATATAATCTATTCTACTCAATATTTAAAAATAAAGTGGAGCAAACACTGTACTTGTATTTAAAAATAAAGTGGAGCAAACACTGTACTTGTATGTACTGTATGATTTATAGAAACTTGTGTTACTATTGATTTTTAGTCATAAATAATACACATTCTCCTTTGATTTATACAGTATGTTATTTACTTTTTCCAACAACTATATTTTAAATTCCCAAATTGTGCTTCATAATGAATCAACCAGATACAAATGGCTGATTTAATGTGAAGAATATGTAAATGTTAATGGAAGAGACAACCTTTCAGTATTAGGAAATAATGTTATTTTAAGATATTTTGTTAGCTAGTGATTTTTTGCTAAACAAATAGATTTTTGCAAATACATTTTTTTTGGGACCAAAAGAACATTTCACAAATGACTTCTTACTTGTATTTTCAACTATGGAATCGTTTCAATTAAAAAAGAAACAGTTTGATAACATTGTGGATAAATGCTAGCATTCTCAGTGCTGAAAATAACTTCATAATCCAATAGGTAACAGCCCTGTAGTTGGAATACTTTGAATAAAAGCTCATCGCAATAATATATGTAATTTAAACAGACAGCAGGTGAGGAAGGGGTCAAACAACAGGAGCTTATTGAGCAGAGCTCTCGAGCTGTAATGGCACCACTGTTTTCTATTTGTCAGCACTACTGGCTTTCTTAGGGCTTCAGGATGCACAAAACAAACTTGGCTGGTAATTCAGTGCTCCAACTGCCTAGCTGTGCTATATCTACAGGGGCTCAGGCAAATTTTCATAAAGTGAGCAGCTATAAAAATGGAACTTTGAAAGAATAAGCTAAAATAGTTTTATACTGTGAATACATAAATACAACATGCATTCTAATGTAAAATGAATAGAATATAAGATCATCATTACAGACACTCTTTCCTCCTTAATTTATGAACAATGTACTTTTTGTGCTACAGCAGAATGTTACTGGTTTGTTTATGTGTTATGACTGTGACAATGACATTTTTGTTAAACAAATAGTTTTGTGCAACAGGCCAAAAGAAAATTTAAAGAATTACTTCTTATTTGTATTTTCAGTCACAAAATAATTTAAATTAAAAAATAAACAGTGTAAAAATCTTGTGGATAAGTGTTACCTTTATTGGTGCTTAAATGAACCCTGTTTTATTGCAACAGCAAGTCTGTAATAACAATGATACAACAAACATATACAGAACTAAGGGTTGTAAGCCCTAAAGATCCGAGGTACAATCCCCTAGGGCCAATGCAGACCAGTTCGAGTGATAAGTATAATATAATTGAGACAATGCTGACATAAAACTTCACCTTTAATTCTTAAATTTAAATTCTTAAAATTAAAATAAATAGCCTGGGTCACAAGCACGCAAAACACCACAAATAATAACACTCACTGCATTACATCATTTATGCAGTCCAGGACTCTTGCCTTAAAATAACAATTACATTAAAAAGCCACAAAGGTGGAGGGCAAGGGTGTCGAGCAGAGCACACCCTCTTCCAAGTAGTCTATAGCTGCTAATTTAAATCCGCTCTAATGCTTTCTTAGTAAATCTCCTCCTGTCTTAGACCCAGATCCCCATAGGAAAATTCTACCTAGCTACAGTAGGACCGGATGGGAGCTACTTCCCCCACTGACCACCTACGATGTCCTGTGCATTTTACCTTTACATTTACACCTTTTTACATATAAAAGGCATAAATGTAAAGCTTTCATTTAACCTATTAGGGGTTTTACAATTCATGGTGTAAATCTGCTTCTCTCTGGACCTTACTGCCACACAATTAGCTTTGGAATGTGATTCTATCTCTTCAATAGATTATGCTAAGTTTAAAATCAATTGTATCAAAAGCATAACTTCAACATGACATCATAAAACATCAAAGTATGAATATTTCCCATTGCAAAGTTGAAAGAAGCAAGGATTACCTATTTAAAAAAATTCAAAGAGCTTCCATCAACATTGGAGGAAAAGGAAAATAGTTGTCAAGGCTGAACTGACCATTGGCACATTTATCAAAAGTCGAATTTCAAATTCATGTGAAATTCAAAATTTGACCTATCAAAATTTATTATTAAAATCAAATTTTTAAAATTCGGATAAAATAAAATGATCCAAATATTTTAATCAAATTAGAATAGAATTCAATTAAACTCTATTTAATTTTTTTCTCTGAAAAATACTCGAATGTCAGGAAGGCTGCAAACATCTCCAAATTGATCCCTGGACCTCTCCCATTGATTTAAACAGCAATTTGACAGGTTTTAGGTGGTGAATAGTCAAATTTGAATTCTCAAAGGACCAATGTATGATAAATCTGAAAAAAATTTGATTTTTAAAAAACTCATCAAATTTGGATAACTCCCTACTCAAATTTGACAGTTTTGAGCATAAAAAAATGTGAAAATTTGAATTAGAATTTGCAATTTGACCCTTGATAAATCTGTCCCTGAATGGTTATTTTGATGGCATTTTAACACCAGAAACAAATCCAACAGCTAGGAAAGTAAAACTATTTTTCTATTTTATTAAAAAGATACACAGGAAATGATTGGAGTTTGTCATGTTCAATATTGTTGTCAAAAACTATGAAAAAATTCTATGAAGTGACCGAGAATAAAGAAATTAAAATCTAGATATTCTATAGTTTGCACCAGTGCAGAGTGTTTGTATTTGATCTTTTTAAAGGAAAAAATATTGAAAAATGCATTATGCACAATTTAAATGTGCAATTTAATAACTTCTTAATGCAATAAGAAATGCAATTTTTCTTCTTCCTCATGTAATTTATTTTCCATTTAGGATAAAGATTAATTATCCCCATAAGCCTCTTACTCTGTAGAAATGGTAAAGATCTGAAATTGTGGGTATGTAAATAGAAGAGGCAATGAGTGGAAAAAGTAAATTGGTAATTGGTAGACAAATTCATTACATGTACAGTAATGTGCATCAACATATTCTTGCTTATTCTGTATCTGAGAATTTCAGCTAATGTAATCATGTCTTTAACACACACATATTTCAATTATACAGAAAGCTTTAATGATTAAAAGTAAATGCTCTTTAATTAAGGACTAATCTAAAATGAGAGCCAATGAAAAAAACAGAAAGGCATGTGTTAAGTCTATAGAGTCTGTTTGGAAACATGACTGAAATGAATACTTGCCTATCTAACAGGATAATAACGTCCAATAAAATATTTCCTCTTAAACCCCTCCAAATAAATATCTAAGAATGAATGAAATTACAAACAGTTAGTCATGAAAAGAGTCATGATTGTTTAATAAAGAAAATAACGTGTGTTAATAAGTTTTGCTACACTTCCCCTCCCTATAGTTATAATTTTCTTTATGTACCTAAATTCAAATTCACATAAACATGACTAATACATAAAGTAGAAGGAAAGCTCCAATCCCAGACTGGTGCCAAATGTTGGGTCACCCCCAAAGCATTGCATTGTAATGACTTACCTGATACCCTGGGCAGGTGCTCTTGTTAGTAGAAAACTGCAGCTCCCCAGGTCACTTACGAGAGAGTGATCCTCTTCCTCCCCTCAGAATCCAGCTGCTGATGCTTACTCCAAAGAACAAAAAAGACTGCTTTTATGCTAAAAAAAAGTCTGTCTCTGAACTCTACTGAAGGAAGAAGGAAAGAAGAGAATTGTTTACTAGCAAGTTCCCCTGCCTGGGTAAGTTTTTATAATTCTTGGGTGCCCTATCATTTGGCACCCCCCAATTCTTGGGTGCCCTATCATTTGGCACCCCCTCATCTATTGGAATTTTCATTCCACTTTAAGGTTTAATAGGGTTAATGTTAGCGGTTGCTGAATAGAAATCATCCTCATAAACAACAATAATTTATTTGTGCCAAAGACTTTCTAGAAGAGCTTAATGTTTTGATGCACATATATTAAATATACATACACAATGCTATGATAAGTTCAAAGTTGTGCCATCCTTTTTCCTATTTACAATATTCTGAGCACACAGGTATTTATTCCACATGTCCTCTGATGTCTCACTTAGTAAATAACAATAATATATGTGTTTTGTCATTCCAAATCCATTAATAGAGGTTTTTCTCTCACCAAATGCATTGTAGTCAATAGGTGTTTTTTTCACATTTTTTTATTTTACATATTTGTATTGTAGCAAATGCATTGGAATGTTTTTATGGCAAAATAAAAGCATGGTATAATTCTATTGCAAATGCAAACAAATGTATTGCACTTGTGAAAACCTAAATTTTACAATGAATCTGCATCAGATGAAAATATTTGCTCATCCCTTAATTTCATAATTTTTAATTTTCAACTCTGGATAATAGATATCATGCTTGTTTTTCTATAACAACTAAACAATTTGCAGTCAACTAAACAACAATTTGAATGAATACAAAGTGTGCTTTTTTCACCCTATGCTCTTGACATTTTAATTTGAGTGTGCATTTACATTCTATTTTAAAAGCATTTAAAGTGGTATAGATACTAACAACTGCATTGGTAAATGTAGCATTTTGTTGTCCATATTTAAGAACACAGATGTTAATAATAGTGATGGGCGAAACGGGCGCGTTTCGCTTCGCCGAAAAATTTGCGAATTTCCAGAGATTCGCGAAACGAGTCGCGCGTCATTTTTGCCAGCGGCGAATCGCGGGAATTCGCCGCGAATTCGCCCCTGGCGAATAAATTCGCCCATCACTAGTGAATAACTAATATCATACAGCAAGTCTGGAGAGTTCCAACAAGTCTTTAATTAAGTACCAAATCCAAAATGATAGTTAATGAAAACCACAACATTATTGCTGTCTAGCAGTAGTAGTCTGTAAACTTAAGAGCAAGAGGGATAAAAGTAATTTCTAATAGAGCAGTTGTTTCCAATAAAACATTTCCACTTGAATTGTTCTAAATAAAGACACCAAAATGCACAGAGAACAAAATGCAACTGTTTAGCAAAGAATCAAGTAATGTGTGACTGAACTGCATATTAAGGGAAACGTGGTTCTGTAACATGCAAGCTGGTGTTTGTAAGACAAGCCCCTGTAAGCGCACAGTTGGGCCTTGAATCAAAGGAAATTTAAAATCCTATTATGTTAAGGGATGCAGGGAAATCAATGAATATTAAGCAATCATACACCTGTGTGTTTCATAACACATTGCACACATTTTAGTCTGTACAAAAACTCAATACAGCAGTGCTCTATAAAATGTGTTACATAGATAAAGCATTAAATTACATAAAATATATTTAGTAACATAAAACCTAATGATACATGATACAGAGTTTTAAACTATCTTTGACATGGGTAGAACCAATGAAAACTCACAAACTAGATTTGTTCTTTAACCTATGTAGAGATGTATCAGACTGGTGCATCTAGTGGAGCCCAGATCTAGGCTGATCCAGTCATTTGCCCTATGGAATCAGATCATCCTAGGCACCTATGGAGACCCCCCTAAAATCTCAGTTTGGGAAGTGTTTTTTTTCTGCAGCTAATGTCCATCTGTATAATTATCTTTGTAATCCCAAGATTTAACCCTTAACCAGCCTGTAGCAACATGTTTTTCCAATATCTTAACCACAAGCTCAGAAATGTCCTCGTTAGCAGAATGTTACTTTGCTTTGCTGTAACTTGAAGGAAGAAAATTGCAATATTTTCCTTATTGAACTAGTTATATAATCTGCATAGCTGATAAACATTTTCAACAAGCTTATTATTAATAATATTTTCTGGTGAAAATTATTTATCTGCATGATAGGGCCTTTTTTTAAATACAAAAATACTTTTTGTATCCTGCTAATATTTGTTTATTTGTTTAGAATTGCAATAAATGTATAAAAAAAATTTAGCATCGTATTTTCCACATTGCCTCGGCACTTCATTTTTCCCTGTAGGCAAGTTTTCTTCCAGAATTGTTTTAAATTAGCTTTGAGATAGCAGTTTTCACAAAGACATGCTGACCATGGGGTGAGCTACAAAATCCATATCTTAGTAAACAATAATGCGGTAATTTAATAAGTCTTTAAATCTGTTGTTTAACATCCCACTTCTCACAGAAGCAATTTACTTGAAAGGAAATATAAAATGCAACAAAAAAAGCATAATATATCTTTATTACAAAAGTGTCATAGTTTGAGGTAGATATAACAAAGGTGTTCTGTGCAGCCCTACAATTGTACAAAAATTCCAATAATCTACTGTAATAAATTAGATTTCCTCATCTAACCCAAGCAAAATTTTTAATGGAGAAATATATAGAATCTTCACAATCAAAATGTAATCCTAAATAGGTCTTATTTTGAAAATGTGTTCTATTTTTTATTTTTAATTATAGAGACTGCAAAATAGGGACAACCGCAAAACTGCAAAGCTGCAAACATAATTTTGCCTCTTAACATGTCCCTGGCAAGGCCTCATCTGGAGTATGCAGTGCATCTTTGGGCTCCAGTCCTTAAAGGAACAGTTCAGGGTAAAAATAAAAACTGGGTAAATAGATAGGCTGTGAAAAATAAAAACTGTTTCTAATATAGTTAGTTAGCCAGAAATGTAATGTATAAAGGCTGGAGTGAGCGGATGTCTAACATAACACAACTTCCTGCTTTTCAGCTCTCTAACGCTGAGTTAGTCAGCGACTTGAAGGGGGGCCACATGGGACATAACTGTTCAGTGAGTTGGCAATTGATCCTTAGCATTCAGCTCAGATTCAAAAGCAACAGTTATGACCAATGTGGCCCTCCCTCAATTCACTGATTGGTTACCGCCTGGTAACCAGGGTAACCAGTCAGTGTAAACAAAATAGATCTTAAAAGCAAGAAGTGGTGTTCTGTTCTGTTATGTTAGACTTACAGTCACTCCAAACTTTATACATTACATTTTTGCCTAACTAACTATATTGAAAATATATCTATTTACCCAGTTTTTACTTTTATACTGAACAATCTCTTTGAGAGGGATATAAATGAGCTGGAGAGAGTGTAGAGATGTGCAACTAAACTGGTTAGAGGGATGGAAGATTTAAATTATGAGGCTGTTGGGGTTGTTTTCTCTGGAGACAAGAGGCTTGCTAGCAACTACAGATGCAGTCACTTTGGATGGTGAGTTTAATGCGTCGCGACTTAACTCATTTATCTCATTTATCCCACTTATCACAGAATATTGTGTCACAGTATCCCATCCAATTAAAGAGTTTACCATTGAAAACAATGGAGCTTTGGTATGCTAATGAAAAGGTTAAATGCATTAAATGAGTTAAGATAACTTTAGATAACACAGTTTCTTCAATTAATGCTGAGTCACGACGCATTTAACTTACAAATCCAAGTGACTCTATCTGTATGATTACTCTTTATAAGTACATTAGAGGGCATTATAGACCAATAGTGGGAGATCTTTTTTTTCCCATAAAATGGATCATTGGACCAGAGGCAATCCCTTTAGACTAGATGAAAATAACTTTTATTTGCAGCAACATAGGTGGTTCTTAAAAGTGAGGCCAGTAAGGGGCTGATTTACTTAAGGTCGAATTTCGAAGTGGAAAATACTTCGAAATTCAACCATCGAATTTCGAAGTGGAAAATACTTCGAAATTCAACCATCGAATTAAAATACTTTGACTTTGAATATCGAAGTTGAAGTATTTTTCACCGAATTAAGCATTTCTGCGATCAAAGTAAAATCATATTATCGAACGATTTTACTTTGATAAAATAAAAATTAGAAAAATGGTCTAGAAGGTCCCCATAGACTAACATAGCACTTTGGCAGCTTTTATTTGGCGAAGTAAAAAAAAAATTGAAGTTTTTTTAAAGAGCCAGTACTTTTCGAAGTCAAGGATTTTACTTTTCACCGTTTGAATGATTGAATGGTCGAAGTAACCTATTCAATGGTCGAATTCTTTTTAAAAATAACATCGAAATTCGGACTTTTTGCATTCGATTGTTCACTTTGACCCTTAGTAAATCAACCCCTAAGGTTGTGTAATGCCCTGTTGGATAATTTCTTGGACAAACATTAAATTCAAGGCTACAGTGACACCAAAATCTACAACTAATATAGATATTGGAAAATACAGTTTTATTGTGTATGTGTGGGTACGTGTGATGGGTTTAATTTGGAGGGGTTGAACTTGATGGACTTTGGTCTTATTTTCAACCCAATTTATTGTATCTCACTATGCAGATAGCATAATTCCACCCCCAAGAAAAGCATATGATTATAAATGTATTATTGAGAAACACATTTTAAATGGAAAAACTCAAATGCATAAACATTTTAAATTTTTTTGTCATTTCTCATGTTTACATACAGAAACATTGAGTTACATTTTTTATTATGAGAGACATTGCATGAGGTTTTGTTCTATATATATTACAGAACACTTAGGGGCTGATTAGTGTCAAAGTATTCAATTGCAAAAAGTTCGAAATTTCGAAGTAAATTTAAAAAAAAATTCGACCAGGCTAATCGAATGGTCGAATAGTAAAATCCTTTGACTTTGGAATTCAAAGTACTGTCTCTTTAAAAAAACCTTTTTTTTACTTCACCAAATAAAAGCTGCCAAAGTGCTATGTTAGCCTATGGGGACCTTCTAGACCATTTTTTTAAGTTTTATTTTTATCAAAATAAAATTGTTCAATGGTAACCTAAAATTGTTCGAATTGAAAAATTCGAACCATTTTATAGTTCGATCGAACAATTTTACTTTGATCCCAGGAATGCTTAATTCAGTGAAAAATACTTGGACTTCGATATTCGAAGTCAAAGTATTTTAATTCGATGGTCTTTAGTAAATCAGCCCCTTGCTGCTATAGACTTTTGAAAGGGAAAAAAACATTTTTTTTTTAGAAAACAACCTCACATTTTTCATGATTTATTAAAAACCTGATGGTATTAAAAGTCAGAATAAAAAAGTACTCAATCTCAGACCTGCTGAGTTCATGTAGACGCCAAAGGCAGATATCCCATTTACAATTGGAAGATATCCTGGTCTGTGCTGTATTTCATACAATAATCTGAAGATTTTGTGGTTTTCATACTATAATCCAAAAAGTCATAGTTTTCACGCATCATATCCGAAAATGTTGCAGTTTAGGTTTTTTTTAGTATTTTCCTGCACAAGAAAATAGGGGGGAAAGTCTGTGCAGATTTGGTCAGAGTAGTTTTCAGAAAAAAGTTTCAGATTTTGATAAATCACCCCCTTTGAGTGTATTATTATAATTTTATTTTAGTTATTAGTTATATTTTATTCCCATCAGATTGAGAATTAAATAAAAGTTATAACTTTTCATTTTTTATTTGCATGTATCAGAACAAGAAAAAAAAAAGAAATGGAAAAAGTAAGCCAAAATTAAAGGTTGAGTATTCAAAAAAAAAAAAAAATTGGCATGCATTTTGTGTTGAGATGCCAAGCACAAACACATTTGTACTCTTGTCAAGTAAACTTTCTCTTGAGAACAGTTCCAATCTTGTTGGCCTAGCCAGAACTGGTACAGAAATTCCTGCCAGCATTAACACCTGGTTCATCTACTCTATGAATAAAACTGTGTGAAATAAACCCTGCTACAGACTGCAGTTAACTCATTTCAACATTCTAAGTTTAATGAAAGAAGCCTGCCATCTTTATACCTGACTACAGTAAACTACAGATAGCTTGTAATTTTGCTTTATATTCTTGTTTTTTAGAACAGTGGCACAAACTCCATAGAGCCTCAACACATAGCATAAATGAAAGCGAAGATGAAAGCTAGAACTAAAAACAAAAAATTGAAATGTTTGTTTACAGGAAAAAGGGCAGACAGAGCAAATTTCTATTTCTGACATTAGCAGTTTGTAATAGTGTTAATACTTTTATTTGATAAGGCAACATTACACTGGGATGGTGACCTTAGATGACAGATGATATATACTCCTATATAATTGTTCCTCAGGTGGGTGGGACTTCTCAAGTAACTTCAGGCAAAAGAACAAAAACAGTTCTTAGTCATGCATACAAACCTTTCTGGGTTAAATATAAATGTTCAGATTAAATTTTTATTTAAAACTTAGGGGCCGATTTACTATATTCACGTAAAGGATTCGAAGTTCGATCAAATTCGATCGAATTTCGAACGTAGGATTTCTTCGTTTGGTCTAATATGTGAATTTTGGCATATTCAATCATCGAATAGGGAATGGTCGAACGATCAAATACATTCGAATATTCGATCATTCGATCAGCGAAGGATTTTATTTTTTAAGTTTCTTCGATTGCCTACTTCGGCAAATTGGACCTACCGAATCGCAATTGAAGCCTATGGGAGCACTCCTACGATCGAAGTGTGCGATCGTTCGAATCGTACGAATCATTCATTGGGGAATAATAGGAAATTTGCCCCTTAATAAATATATGTTCATGTATTTATGAACATATAGATGTAAAAGTAGAAAGATAGAGAGCTCAAATTCACAACTACATGTATACTGTTATTTCTTTGTATATTAATGGTCTCTTTATGTACTTATACAGTATACGTATAGGGCCCATTATAAGGAAACCTCTTACCCAAAAACTTCTGAATTATGGAAAGGCTGTCCCCCATAGATTCCATATTTAAAAAAATATTTCCTTTTTCTCTGTAGTAATAAAACAGTACCTTGTACTTGATCCAAACTAAGATATAATTAATCCTTTTTGCAAGCCAGCCTATTGGGTATATTTAGGGGCACATTTTCTAAAGGTCAAAGTGAAAATTCGATTAAAATTCTAATTTTTAAAATGCGATTTTCAAAGTAATTTTGGGCTACTTCGACTAGCCCAAAATTCAATTTGAATTGATATAAAATTGAACTGCAAATTTTCGAATTTTGAAGTACTTGCCCTTTAAAAATCCTTCGACTTTGACTATTCGCCAGTTTAAAGCTGCCAAATTGCCATTTTAGCCTATGGGGGACCTCATAGAACTTGTCTTGAAAAATGTTCTAAGTTCCAAGAATTTTAAGGATTTTGCGGAGAATCGTTCGAATGATTCAAACTAATTTTTATTCGATCGGAAATTGACCTATTCAATTGAAAAAGGTCAATTTACAATCAAAAAGAAGGGTTGATTTTCAAAGTTTTTCTTACTTCTAAGATTCGGCCCTTAATGTTTACATTATTTGCTAGTAGACCTAATTTATGAAGATACAAATTATGGGAAGATCCATTGTCCATTTTACAGAATGTCCCAGGTCCAAAATCATTCTGTATAACAGGACCCAAACATGTAGTAGCTTGACCATATGTTCATCTACATAAAACTGTTTTTTTATCTATTAAAAATGTGAAAGGTTTTAACAAGAAGAAGTTAAGCAATAGCCAGTTAGAAAGCCATAAATGTTTCCCTCTATTGCACTGCACTGTAAGGTCCAGGGAATCCTAACCTTGAGCCATTTCTTTAATTTCTGCAAACCAATATCATACTCCTAGGGGCAGATTTACAAAATTTGTGTGAAGAATTCGAAGTTCGATCGAATTTGCATAAAATTCTATCTTTGAATATGCAAATTAGGCAATTTCGACCATCGAATATTCAAATCCGAATAATTCGAGTATTCAAATAAAATTTTATTTGAATATTCGACTATTCGATGGTCGAAGTACTTACCCTATTCGAACACCTAGTTCGCTGCTGAATTGGGGACCATAATTTTTGATTGAATAAAAACAATTTGATCGATCGATAAAATCATTTGAATCGATTGATTCAAACGATTAATCAATCAATTTTTTTTTCGATATTAGAATAGTATCCTTCAAAATTGCAAAGCAAACAACAAATACATTTTTTTATTGGAATGTATCCAAGACATGACATCTGTATTTCGAAGTTCAACTTTTTTGGCTTTTTTAGCCCTTGTTGAACTTTCACTGAGGAAAAACACTAACATTTATATTATAAATTTTCTTATAAGAAATGCTTTGTTGCCAGCTCTGATTGTTACCTAGTTGGACCTATTTTGCCAAAACATTTATTTAATTTGTTGCAAATATACAGAACAGTAGAAAAATGTAGTGTTTCATTCATAGATATGCAAACTATTGTTTTGTTATAGTTACCTATTTTTTGGGGCTGGGAGCAATATATTTGATATCTCACTTGTTACATTGTCCGGATGAAGATTTAATACTATCATGAATTATTGTACTAAACTGACACTGTAAATTTTTTGTTAAAACTTGATTTTTTTTTAGTCCCTGTAAGGATCTAAAATTAATTCATAGACCATTTTATTACAAATATACTGGACCATTCATTATATCTGTCCTGATTCAAGTATTCAAGTGATCTAGTAACTTTATTCTATATTTTTAAGCATTCTTTTCTGGAACAAAGTTTTTTTTAGTACACTTAAACCACAAAATGAGATTAGATTAGATTAGTGATTGACAAATCTGACGCAAAAAAGTCTATGGGTGATATTTTTTTGGACGTGCAACAATTTTTTTCACACATTAGAGTCTATGGTCGTCTTTTTTGCAGTGAAACCAAGTGAAAAATTTTGCTCATCACTAGTTGAGATCTCCATCAATAAACACCCCAAAAACTCAGCATGTAAATGATTCCTTACGTGAACATTTCAAGAATTGGACAAGACATTTATGAAAACAATTACTCCCCCCATTGCAAGTAGTGGTGCACACAAGCATAAAATCCATTAGATATAAATAAGCAGTGTTGACATCCGATGGTTAAATTGTAACTTGGAAAAGACTTTCATAGTTTTCAAACTATACTAAAAAACCATAAATCCCCATGCGCATAGAAAAGAAAACAGATTGAGATAAAAGATTAAAATGTTAAAGACCAGGTAGATTGCGTGTTGAATAAAAAGAATGGTATTTTAAAATTCCCCCAGTTTTTGTCTAAAAGGTATAAACCATCGATTAAGAAAGAGCTCTCTTGCCCTCTTGCCGGTGCACGTTTCGCTATATGCTTTGTCTTAGGCTGGTCTGCAATCAATTGATATATACTCATGAATTAAATTAGTTAGCACATAGCACCTGGCACTTTTCTTAAAGTTAATATCCTTATCCAATAATATGCAAATCCTTATCCAATTTTGTAAGGCTGTTAACTTATCCGGCACAAGCACTTTATAGTAACAATTTCTTTAATGAAGAAGTGACTTCAAGATACGTGTCAATCAATTAACTATATCAACATTATAGATATAAGGGGGGATTTCTTTTCTATCCAATCAATCAATAAACATATACAGCTATGTAGCCCTGTATATTACAAGACATACAAGTTCTGGTACTGTAGGTGAAAAGTAGCAAATTAATTGCATATTACAGTTTAATCCAATTGTTTAAGCATGACTTAAAATAAACCAAAAATAGTTTTCAAGCATATTTCAAAGTGCTTTGCGCATTTTATAACTTTAGGGTTTGAAATACTAGAACATACCAGGGGCTGAAGGGAATAAGTAGGAAATAAAATGAATCTCTGGGAAATAAGAGGAAATCACAAATACTATGAAACTCCCAGATAAATGCCACTGTCCAAATTAAAACAGAAAAATGCTATAAGACAGTGTTTGAGGTGAAGCAGACACAGGTCTTTCCACCCTCATTTACCATCATTCATTACCACTGAAAGCAATAGAAAAAAATTAAAACAAATATAAATACAGAAATATGAGACTTGTCAAAAAAATTTAAAAAAGGATTTTGTTATAGAAGGGTATATCACAGGTAGAGGTCAAGAAAACATTATCCAACTACATTAACTGTTAAATACTACATGGCAATCTATTCTGCTATTTTAATGGTAAAGTGAAACTCAAAGAAGAGTGAGAGAAAATAAGCAACCATATGTATGTGGTTTATTAACTCATTTTTGGGAAGCTGACCAAGGAAGAAAAAGAAACTCTATATCTGGCTGTCGGGGAATAATTTGACATCAGAAGCTACTCAAGAAAGACCAAATTGATCATTATATGATAAAATACTACTTCCCTTGACACTTGATCAATGCTGGACAGTATGGTAAATTAGTCCAAATATAAAAGAGCAAATGTTTTTGTGGTGTTTGGCAAAATTACATTTAGCAATAAATTTGCACTTAATGAATATAAATGTAATCTAAATACTCTTTCTTTAGTTTCATGTATAGAGATGGTCTTAATTAGATTACAGTTACCAGATCAGGTGCCAATCTACCTGATAATGTTATGATCCATTCCTCCAGATGTAAAGACAGATACTCCAGGATGTAAAGAGTCTAGTGTGGGTAATCCCTAATTGGTAGTGCGGATTCTCCCAAAGATAGAGGTCTGGGGTATCTGCACCCAGATCACCTGGATACACGACTGAGTTTAAATCGTACACTATATATACTATATACTATAATGTACGAATATATACGAATATTGTGTGAAATTGTAAAGTGAATTTTATCCTCTTCGATCATCGAATATCGAATATCTAATAGATCGAAGTTATTCGACTGCCATTTTAGCCTATGGGGACCTTCTAGAACCTGTCCTGAAATTTTTTCTAAGTCCTAGGAATTCAAAGGATTTGAGCAAAATCTTTCAATCGTTCAAATAGAATGTTCATTGGATCGAAAAAGCACCTATTCGATTGAAATAGCCCTTTAAAGAATTAGATGGTCGAATTTCGAAGTTTTTTACTTTTGAAATTCGACCCTTAGTAAATCTGCCCCTAAGAGTTTCCTGGTCTTAAGTCTGGGGAAGATTTACTAAGGGTCAAATTTCGAAGTGAAAAAACTTTGAAATTGGATCATCAAATTTTTTTAAAGGAAATTGTTCAATCTTTCGATCGCATCATTCTAATCGAAAGATTCAAATGATTTTGCACAAAATCCTTCGAATTCCCAGGACTTTTTTTTATTCTAATGTTCACTTTGACCCTTAGTAAATGTGTTCCTAAGAAACCACATCCAGATATTAAGGGGCAAAATTCACATGAAGGATTCGAAGTTCGATCGAATTTGTATTAAATTCGAATTTGAATCTTCGAATATGCAAATTAGGCAAATTTGACCATCGAATATTCAAATTCGAATGATTCGAATATTTGAATAAAATTTAATTCGAATATTCAAATATTCGATGGTCGAATACTTCCCCTTTAAATTTTAATTCGACCACCTACTTTGCCAGATCAAAGCTACCGAATTGGGCATCATTATCTTTAATCGAATATAAAAAATCCGATTGATCGCTTAAAATCCAACTAATATTCGATTTGAATATTCGTTCGATCACATTTTTTATATTCAATCGCTCGATTGATCGAATTGCGGTAACATTCTTCGAATTCGATAGTCACTACTATTCCCCACTATTCCCATGGTCGAATTTCTAATTTTTTTAGCATTCGAAATTTGACCAATAGTAAATCTGCCCCTAAATAAATTACTTCTTTTTAACCTTTGTTTACCTTTATTATTGTGTGAAGTGTAGGTTATTCAGAATCAACAAAACTGTGAATCTTAAGTGTGATAAACAAAATTAACAAACTTTATAGCTTAAGGGGCAGATTTACTATTGGTCGTATTTCAAATTAAAAAAAATTCTAAATTCGACCATGGGAATAGTAGGTAAAATCCTTTGAATTGAAATATCAAATTTGAAGGATTTTACCGCAATTCGATCAGTCGAACGATCGAATAGAAAAAATTTGATTCTCCATTAATCGATCGTTTCGAATTTTTTTTATTCGATCAAAAATAATGATACCCAATTCGGCAGCTTGGATCTGGCGGACTAGGTGGTTGAATAGAATTTTAAAGGGGAAGTACTTCGACAATCGAATAGTCGAATATTCAAATAAAATTTTATTCGAATATTCGAATTACTCGATTTCAAATATTCGATGGTCGAATTTACATAATTTGCATATTCGAAGATTCAAATTCAAATTTTTTAAAAATTCGATCGAACTTGGAATTCTTTATGTGAATTTTGTAAATTTGCCCCCAATGTAGTCTGCAACAAACTAAATTGAATGGCTAAAACATAAAACAGAACTCAAATAGAAGGATTTATTTGAATCTGCTGTTTTTGCACCTGATATCAAATTATAATTCACAAAAAGATTAAAAATCATCCAAAAATATGCTTGGCTCTAATTTCAGTTCCTAGAAAGTACTGTTTTTCAAATGTATCCCTATTAGTATAATTGCTTTGAGTAATAGTTCCATGATTTTTTTACAGGTGTAATGACACCCCTTTGTTAATGTTACGCAAAAACTTGAACTTTTCCATGTTCTATTTACAATGAACTTCAGTTTTATATTTGGGGAATTCATTCTTTACATGAAACTCAATTAATGAATGTAATTAATTAACTTAATTAATTCATTTCAATTAATAAATGGTACAACTGAACTTAGTAAATAGATCAAAGTACCAGTAGTTGGGATATGTTTTATTTCCAAATAGCCTGACCATTTGAAAAACAATCTAGAATAGATGCTAAAGATAGTGATGGGCAAATCTATCCCGTTCGAAGAAAAATTTGCGAATTTCCAGCAAAATTCTCGAATTGTCAAAAAATTTGCGAAACAAGTCGTGTCTCATTTTCGAAGTGTGCTGCGTTGTTTTTGGGGCGTGTCGCGTCATTTTCAGCGCGCGTCTCGTTTTTTTTATGCCAGCGAATCACTGCATGCAAATATTTGCAAATGCCTTGCAAATGAGATGGGTGTTTGTGTGAGCGCAACCATTGTGCATGGTTGTTGTGTGTGAATTTAGGGGTATATTTATCAGTGAAGTTAGAGATCACAACAGTCTGCTAGTATGAAATATCACATCTCTCCTTCATTTCTATGAGATTTTTGTGTATTTATCAAATGGTGAACTTTCACCTTTTGAAAAATAAGCCTTTAAAAATAGAAATGAATGGAGAGAGGCTGCATTTCACTCTAGCGTACTGTGGTGATCTCTAATTTCATTCTTTGATAAATATACCTTATAGGGGTTGTTCACCTTTTTCAAATTGTTCCCCAGAAATAAAGACTTTTTTCAATTACTTTCCATTATTTATCTTTTACTGTTTTTCCAAAATCCAAGTTTAAAGTTGAATGTTGGTGTCTCTTGTATTTGAGTCTGGCAGCTCAGTAATTCAGGTGTAGACTCTAAACTGATACAATTTTGCAACATTTAATTGATACATTTCACAGCAACATCTCTGGAGTATTAGCAACTATTGTATCAATTCAAGCAGCTGCCTGTAATGAAACCCAGAGATTCTGCACAGCAGGGACAAAGATAAGAAATGTATCCATTAAATGTATCAGTTTAGAACAGTTGGGGTGTCGGTGACCCCCCCTCCCAGAGCTGCTTTAGAAGGCAAAAAATGACACTTTACACTTCAATATTAGAAAAACGGTTACAAATAGAAAATAGACAGTAATTGAAAAAAGGCGTTATTTCTGGTGATCTATCTGAAAACAACTAGTTGTTTGAAGGTGAACAGCCCCTTTAAAGAGGTACATTTATCAGAAAGTGAAGTTAGATATCAGCACAATCCACTAGTGTGAAATTCTGCCACTCTCCATTTTTAAAGGTGTATTTATCAAAGGTTACATTTTCACTTTCACCAATTGATAAATACTCATAGAAATGAATGGAGAGTGGCGGAATTTCAAACTAGTGGACTGTGCTGATGTCTAACATCACTCTTTGATAAACATGCCCCATAGAGTTGAAGGTAATGCTGTGAATATAAAGTTTCAATTTGCAAAAACTGAAAATGCAAATAAAGATTTGTTTGGAACTGGCCATTCAATAACATACTATTCAGATTTATACATCTGAACATGCACAGGACAAATCTGTTCACTGTGTGCATTGCTCTGCTGTGCACAAAGTTTATACTGTATATGAAGCCCATTGTTTTGTTTTTTTTTTTAGAAATAATTGGTGAAATCACAATAATGATAAAAGCTCAGATGTTTACAGTGGTGACTGTATATCAACCAATAATTAATTATAAGCTAAAGACAAAATCCATTTGATATTTTTCAGTTTGTCTGCAGCTCTGGGCGGTGCATCCTCCCCTGCTGGCATCACTCCCATAATGGCTGTGCCAATGCCCGCCACGTGGGTAGCGGTGCCCTGGACGCCATTATGGCGCCCAATTATAGGAATTGCCTTGCTATGTTCCAGGGTATGTTATGCTCTTGTTTTCTGTATTATTGACCTTGCCTGAACCTTGTTATTGGATTCTACTGCCTGCCTATAAAACCTTTGCCTGGACTTTGACCCTGATTCTGCCTGATCCTTGCCTGTACCTTGCATTTGGACTTTAACCCCTAAGCTTCCTCCTTGGTCCCGACTACCTCCCTAGGGTGCCGATAGGCCTCCCCTGACAGTGATGCAGTAAAATGCAGATATTCATTGACATCTTTGCTACATGAACTTTGTTGGTTGCATGGAGCCACCTGGCAATTTGAGGAAAAAAAGCTCACATGGGGATCCATACCCAGACTATCCATCTGTGTGTCTACTAGCACTTCTCACAAAATTCAGCCTGAAACAGGGATGTATTTTACTGCCCCCATAAAGCCCTGTCCTAGGCATGGGCCCTTAAAGGCCTACATCAGGGATCTGCAACCTTGGCTCTCCAGCTGTTAAAGAACTACAAGCCCCACAATGCAATGAAGGAGTCTGTCATGATTCATAAAGGCAAATGCATTGTGGGACTTGTAGTTCCTTAACAGCTGGAGAGCCAAGGTTGCAGATCACTGGCCTACATATATATATGTACTTGTTTAACTCAACTGCAGCTTACAGTTTAACATATCATTGTAACGTGCGTCCATTGACATGTCACAGGAGAGGTTACAACTTGCAAGATGGGTGGGGAATGATAAAGACGTTTAAGATACACCTTAATTAAATAATGGCAAAAAGATAGCTAAATTTAATCATCCTTATAAATACTACATTTATGATCAGTTAATTAATGGGATCAATCAAACATACAATAATGCAGTATTTAGGAATAATACGAACTTAAAAATGTTTGACATTTCACAGGACACCCTTGTGAGATTCAAGGAGAGGAAGCATGCCAGTTCACATGAAAGTTATGCATGGAATAGATCTTGCTGCCAGAGAATACTAATAAATTCCTTATGATATAGAGTGAGACAGTTAAACTTGTACCCTTTTTATTCTCTTTCAAAAGTAACATGGGATATGTAAATTATTCTGTACCATTAACCAAGAAATCCTTCTTTGGGCCATAATTTACTTTCTTTGACTAGCATCTGTAGCAAGCCGATTACTAACATAAATTCTCTTGAAACTGACCCCCTGGTCACATACCATGAATAATAATATTTAATGATCCAAAGCAAAATTGTGTAATTTTGTTACATGAACCAAAATTAATTTGCTATCTCTACCACCCACCCCACTCCACCTTCACTTTTGAGTGTTCATATTAATATTAGCATGTTTTCAGTCTGATCAATCATATTTCAGAATTATATACTGTATGCAACAAATGCAACAAAATGTTTTAGTGACCATCCTATTTCTCGGTGAAGGTCAACAACTAAAAAAAAAAATACCCTATATACACCTGCCTTACTATCTAAACACTTCTATAACACCATTCCATAGTAGTGAAGAACTACTCAGCAGCACCTTATGGTGTCTTTACCTAGGGGCAGATTTACTATTGGTCGAATTTTGAATGAAAAAAAAATCGAAATTCGACCAGGGAATAGTGGGGAATTTAAAAAAATCGAATTCAAATTTTTTTAGCGCAATTTGATCGATCGAACGATCAAATTTTGGTAAATATACCATGACCTGGATGAATGAGAATCTTCACAGTCATTCAGCAGAAAAGAAGATGAGGAGTTACTGGGGCATCTTCAGATACAGATGCAGCCACTGGGATTTGTGAGTTAAATGCGTCATGACTCAGTGTTAATTGAAGAAACGGTGTTATCTAAAGTTATCTTAACTCATTTAATGCATTTAACCTTTTCATTAGCATACCAAAGCACCATTGTTTTCAATGGTGAACTCTTTAATTGGATGGGATGCTGTGACACAATAATCTGTGCTAAGTGGGATAAATGGGATGGATGAGTTTTTCTGTGTCAAATGCACAATCCAAAGTGGCTTCATCTGTATTTACTGCAAAAGGGCTGTGGTTCAACCAGAAATGGATAATTGAAACAGAAAGACAATATCTTTTACTAGATTATCCTTTGTATCCAATTTTATATTGTCACAAGGATGTGTGCAACTACACTGGTAGACCTATTGTTTTCTCAAGGGGTTGTTTGTTACATCCTATTGGGCTTTATTCGAATCTCCTAGACACAGTTCATGCCTTACTCCATTATTTAAGGGATACACAACTTTTAAGAATTCTCTCAAACTTAACTTTACAAAAGGGACCAATCATATTGGCCAGTCTGGGTGTTTTTAGTCTATACACAGTAATTACTCACCAAGAAGGAGTGGAGGTGGTACATTGGGCACTACAAAATTCTGCTACATATGAGGGTCAACCCACGACTTTATTTGTCAGCTCTCAGGATTAACTATTTTTGTTTTGAGAAACAATATTATCTACAAAAGGAGGGTACATCAATGGGTGCTGCAATGACTTCTGCTTTTGCTAATTGTTTTATGGCTTATTATACAACACAACATTATACATACATTTGGAGAATCTATCTTCTTATACTTATGCTACATTGATGATTTACTTATTGTGTGGTGGGGTCATGAAACAGCTGTTAAGTATTGTATATGCGCTTTGGGTCCTACGGGAGAAAAGCGCTTTACAAATGTTGTTTGTTGTTGTTGTTGTTGTATTGTTGAAAGCCTTAATGCTTTGAATTCCCCAGTTAAATTCACAGTCACATATGATATGTAACACTTCCAATTTATGGATGTTGAAATATGTAGGCAGAACAATGGGTTTGGGTTATAAGTTAAATTGTAAGCAAACAGACAGAAATATACTTTTATACTCTACTAGTTTTCACCCACCTACAGTAGTTAAAAAAAAGCAGTTCCTTTTTCACAGTTCCTACATGCCATGCTAAATAGCTCCGATCAAAATATTTGTGAAAAGTCATTACTAGAAACTTTTGATCACTTTAAACAAAGAGGTTATTATAAATGTACACTAACTGAATCTTTAGAAAAGGCCCACAACCATTTGGTACAGAAACGTGACACACATCAGAAATTAGTTTTGAATGAAAAAAAATCACTTTATTGTAACTTGTTAAGCTACTGGTTCTTCTGCAGTTAAATCTGTTGTGGAGAACAATTGGCCTATTTTACAGAGTGATAAAAAACTATCTCAAACTTTGACCCTAAATCCAATGTGGGGTTATAAATGGAATGAATCTAAGGAACTTGTTAATGTAAACAGATCTGGTTAAATGCTATGTGCCTAGTGGTGGTTTTCTCAGTAAATTAAAGAAAGGATGTTACAAATGTGCAGAATGCACTTCATGTAGATACATTTCACCTGGTAAGTCTTTTAGACATCGCCACTTGTAAAGAGATCCATATTACATATCGGATCTCTTGTACAGTTACACATGTTGTATACATTATAACACACCCTTGTAGTTTAACATATGTGGGTAAGACGCATAATACATTATGGGAGATGGTGGGCAATCACAGATCCTCAATTAAATGAGCCTTTGAAGCTGGGAGATCAGATGTACCCCTACCCCAGTATTTTCTAAAGATGGGACACAGACTAAATGAGTACTGTTCATTTACTCCATTCTTAGAAACAAGCTAAAAATGTTATTGTACCGTGACCCTATATCGTTTGTGCTGCTCTCTACACTGCAATTGAGAGATATTAATGTAATACATGTGACTAATTGTATAGTGTTTAATGTAATTTTATTACACTATGTAAATTTATAATATTATTACACTCTATTTATGTAAATGTATAACATATGATAATAACAATCCTTGTCTAATCAAAACCTTAACTCATCTATTTAATCTCTTGCTCTCAACTGGACTGTTTCCTTCTCAACTAATACAGATGCAGTCACTTTGGATGGTGAGTTAAATGCGTCGCGACTTAACTCATTTATCTCATTTATCCCACTTATCACAGAATATTGTGTCACAGCATCCCATCCAATTAAAGAGTTCACCATTGAAAACAATGGAGCTTTGGTATGCTAATGAAAAGGTTAAATGCATTAAATGAGTTAAGATAACTTTAGATAACACAGTTTCTTCAATTAATGCTGAGTCACGACGCATTTAACTTACAAATCCAAGTGACTCTATCTGTACAAGAGGTCCTCTGCACTCAACCCATTATCAATATATTTAAGACATTGAGACATTTTGTGCATACAGCTACTAAAAAATGCCTTACCCTTTAAACAACAGGGATTGTTTGTGCATATATTGCAATATATTTAAGCTGGCCAACTACGTCAAAGTCATCCCATATCTGGCCAGTCCAACTCTCAAATTGCATCTGATTCATTGAGAATTTTATTACTTCATTATACATTTTACAAAGGGACTAAGTTTTACCTGCAACTTACTTGCTGCTTTCAAAGTAAAACTCCCACACTTGGTTTCCCTTTTATTAGATACCAGTGGGATCACCTGACTATAGTTGGGAGGGGTAGGAGCTACAACAAGGAGCTGGTCACTGCTCATATATGAACTATAACAAAAAAGGGAAAGTTGTGCTCATCACTAATTTTTAAAACCATTAGGCGGGGATGCAATGAGGCTGTGACCACAAAATACATGTAGACAAATACAAGAGGTCCTCTGCACTCAACCCATTATCAATATATTTAAGACATTGAGACATTTTGTGCATACAGCTACTAAAAAATGTCTTACCCTTTAAACAACAAGCAGCAAGTAAGTTGCAGGTAAAACTTAGTCCCTTTGTAAAGTGTATAATGAAGTAATAGAATTCTTAATGAATCAGATGCAATTTGTTTGGTTTGATCTGTTTTCCCATTTATGAAAACTTTCCTGATCAGATTTTCCTGACACTTAGGAAAAGTTTTAACAAATTGGCACAGAAGGACCGATTTGAAAAAAAAATCTGGAGAAATCTGAATTTTAGTAAATCATATTTTTACGCTAAAAATTGTTTTTTTTTATGTATATAAAACTCAAGAATTTAAGAGTTTTGGAAAAGGCACAAAAACTTTAATACAAAACTGCACCCAGTAAATGCTGTTCAGATCCTACTGAAATTAATGGAAGCTTTGATGATCCTAAAGTATTTGACCATTTGTAATCAATTCTGACTTTTCAAGGTTTTTTGAAAATATATATATATAGGTTTTAGAGAAATTTGTATTTTTTCTGCACTTATTTTTATATTAGGATCTTTTAGCAACTTTCATGGCATTCATGGTTTTAGAGAAGCAGTGTTTAACCGTGATTTCAAAAACCACTAAAATTTTGACTTTAATTAATAGACTTCATTTAGTTTAGGTTGATATTTTGATGTTTTACTGTAACGTCTTATTCTTGAGACCCTTCACAACAAAGTTATGAAATAGAAACAAGGGTTGGTGTGTCCAGAAAATCAGTCCTACTAGTACTCTGTACTTGGCACCACGATACTCCTGCAGCACATGGATGATACAGAACCCTGGTTTGATTCCCTGTGGCAACTGTTTGAACCCTTGCAGGGTTTATTCTTTGCTTCTTACCACTTGAGGCCAGGGCCGGACTGGAAGGAAAAAGCAGCCCTCGAAAAAGTATCAAAGCAGCCCATGTTTGCACGCTGTATGATATAATTTATTAATAGATATTTTAAGAGTCCATTACCATTTAATCCCCAGCAATATTATACACCCTATGTACTGGAGCTGGCCCTTGCAACAGATATTTCACCCTAGTATCTATCACAACTATTCTATCAGATGCGTTAGTGGCCCTATACTTACAGAATATTCTAAATTTTTCTTTGTATGCCCCCAGCTAGACCATGCACCCTGACAGATAAGATAACTTTAATTACCATGTGTAGTGATTGTTCTGAGCACAGATCCTTCTGTTGCAAACATACCTATCATAAGCATAATGGATTGAGTATATAGCAAGTAACTCTAATATTACTAACTGAAGTTGGTCAGAATTCCTGGTTCTGCCCATATGCCAAACAACTAATGCAGGCATGGCTGTTAGGGACAGCTCATTTACATTTCTGAAGTAAGCAGTAGTGATTGGCGAATTTATTCCCCAGGGGCGAATTCTAAGCGAATTCCCGCGATTCGCCGCTGGCGAATAAATCCGCGAAATGGCAGCAAAAATTTGCTAAAAAAAAGAGTTGAAAATGGAGCAACGTGTCGAAGTTGAAGCAACGCGCGTCAAATTTTTTTTCGCGAATTCGCAAATTTCGCTGGAAATTAGCGAATTTTCCGGCGAACTGAAACGGGGTACATTCGTCCATCACTAGTAAGCAGCTCATGTACATATTAAAGACAGACCTAGTTACCATTTTTAGGTGAGCAGCTCATTTATATTTTAAAGCAAGTGGCCCATCGGGCATTTGCCCGAACACACAGATTGCCAGTCCAGGCCTGCTTGAGGCAGTTCCTTTAAAGGAAAACTATACCCCAAAAATTAATACTTGAGCAACAGGTAGTTTACATCATATTAAGTGGCATATAAATAATCTTACCAAACTGGAATATATATTTAAGTAAATATTGCTCTTTTACATCTCTTGCCTTGAACCACCATTTCATGATGGTCTGTGTGCTGCCTCAGAGATCACCTGACCAGAAATATTTCAACTCTAACTGTAACAGGAAGAAGTGTGGAAGCAAACAACACAACTCTGTCTGTTAATTGGCTCATGTGACCTAACTTTATAGTTTGTTTGGTACAGATGCAGCCACTTGGATTTGTGTGTTAAATGCGTCATGACTCAGGGCTAATTGAAGAAACTGTGTTATCTAAAGTCATCTTAACTCATTTAATGCATTTAACCTTTTCATTAGTATACCAAAACACCATTGTTCACAATGATGAACACTTTAAATGTTAAATGAGACAAGTGTGAAGTCTGAGTTTAGCTATTCTGTGTCAAACACACAATCCAAAGTGGCTTCATCTGTGTGTTTGTGTGCACCGTTGAAACATACGATCCCAGGAATCTGTCCTTATTTTTTTTAAATGGAAATTTTCTATTTACTGTATGATTACCCAATGGCACATGCTACTAAAAAAGTATATTATTATAAAAAATGGTTTATTTACATGAAGCAGGGTTTTACATTGAGTTGTTTTATGCAATGTCTTTTTATAGAGACCTACATTGTCCGGGGAATATAGTTTTCCTTTAATGCTGCCCCCCTTGCTTGCCTTTTTTGTGTAGACACAAACATTCCATGCTGCTATGAATAATTCTGGTGCAGAAAATAACGGGGTTATGTAATAAAAGGCACTAAATTTGCCCAGGAGCAATAACCGATAGCAACCAATCAGCAGGTAGATTATAGCAGTCACATGTTTAAAAGCAAGCATCTTATTGGTTGCTATGGGTTACTGCCCTTGGGCAAACTTAGTGCTTTTTATTACATATGGGGGTAAGTGTTTAAATCCAAAAACACTGGTAAAGTTTACTGAACAGTAATAATCGTATCTACCATTCAGGTTAAGACTTGTGTAAAAATACTAGATATTTCTTAAAAAAATATGTTTAAAACAAACTGTTTTTATATATAATCCCCAGAAACATTCTAAAAATGAAAAGGATGTAAAAAAAATAAACCACACCTCTGCAACTTTTGTAGTCCATGTCCTGTAGAGCTGTTGTGAAACTTTGTATTTGAGGAATATCAGGTGTCAAAATTTAACAGCTGGCTAGCAGTGGGTGATTGGCATCTGTACTGTCCATCATGTGTAAAAATGGCTGACTTGCATTGCAAAATATATATATATATATATACCTCCAAAAAGAATCCGTCTCTCATGACTTAAAGATGAATAAAATTGGTCTTTATTTACAGAATTTCAGTCTGTAAACTGTAGACTGAAGTTCTGTAAATAAAGACCAATTTTAATCATCTTTAAGTCCTGAGAGTGCGGATTCCTTTTGGAGGTATTGTGAAAATTTAATGTCTCTGCACCCAGGCATATATACTAACTTTGTCGAGAGTGCTGGTAGCTTCGTGGAATATATATATATATATATATATATATATATATATATATATTGCTTTCAATAGGAAACCCGCACTCCAAGGCAAAACCACTTCAACAAGGGGAGGGGTGCACGGTAATTAAATATGCATCAATTATTTCCAGACCAGCACTCCCTTGCACAAAACATTATCATTTATTGTTGCATGATATCAATCTCCAATGTTTCGGTCCCCATTGAGACCTTTTTCAAGGATGATACCATTATTAAAAACCAAACCTTAAATAACACAGTGCATCACTGTGCATATATATATATTTTTTTTCCTTATTAAATGCCATGTAACTGATTTAAATGTATAAGAAAATCAAACCTTTTACAATATGTGATTGACAACATGTGATTATATACTCTTTATTTCCAATTAGATAGTAATAAGAAATAAACCATATTAAATGGATTAATAAAATACCATTAAAATAAAAGGAAATCCCTAACATATTAAAATTGCATCTTGCATTAGTGCTGAAAAGGTCAGGCAATAAAACCAAAAACTGTCTGGGAAATTTTTTTTTTTTTGAGACATGTGTGTCTACCAAACACTAATTAAGTCATAAGCTCAGACTAAAATTAAAGTCTGTATTTTGGCACAATGACAACAAGCAATAAATATAATTCAGATAATTTTCTTTATTCACAAATCATCTGTCATATTTGTCATAATAAATAGGTTACTGCACATATTTTGCATTAATTTAGGTTCTTTTAGGGCAATTCTTGAAGAGTCATATTACCTTAGAGCTAAGAGCATTATATTGATATAGAGCAGTAATTCACCCAGAAGTTGGCTAGAGACAAATGCACACTGATGAGAGTGCAGGAACTACACAGACATACTTTGTTTTAATGATCAAGAAACTTTAATTCAATTTAATTTTAATGAGGATCTGGGTGCGAAAAAATAATCAGTGGTAGTCATGATGTGAGCAGAACTGCTCAGTGTTCATTTTACAAAAACATTTAATTTAATATATAGAATATCTGAATTTCCCTTAAAATGTTTGCTAGAGTCAGTTTCAGAGTTTAGATTGCATACCTGTAATACTAGGGGGGCAAATTTCACTTGAATAGATTGAAGTTCGATCGAATTCGTTCAAATTCCGATCGTAGAATTAATTCGATTGGTCAAATATGCAAATTAGGCTTATTCGATCATCGAATAGCGAATAATCGAATGATCAAATAGATTCGAATGAATGAATATTTGATCGTTCGATCAGTCAAGGATTTAAATTTAAAAAAATATTCGACTGCCTACCTTGCCAGATTGAACCTACCGAATTGTAATGGAAGCCCATAGGCTTCTGAGGCTAAGTCCTGATCGAATAGGATTCGTACGATCGAAGTCTTCGATCATTCGAATCATACGAATCATTCGAATAATCGAATAATTAATTCGAATGATTGAACGAACGAACGTTATTTGATCGTTATTCGATTGTCGAATGATCAACGATCGAATAAAAGGGTAGCCTAAAACTATTCAATTAGCATTAGAAAATTACATGAAAAATGTATGACTGGGTTACAAATTCCTTCCTCTAGAACAGGGGTCCCCAACCTTTTTTGCTCGTGAGCCACATTTAAATTTAAAAAAGAGTTGGAGAGCAACACAAGCATGAAAAAGTCCATGTGGATGTCAAATAAGAGCTCTGATTGGCTTTTTGGTAGCCCCTATATGGACTGACAGCCTACAGGAGAGAATGTTTTGCAGGACATCTGTTTTTTATGCAACCAAAACTTGCCTCTAAGCAATTAATTCAAAAATAAGCACTTGCTTTGAGGCAACTGGGAGCAACATCCAAGGGGTTGGAGAGCAACATGTTGCTCGCAAGCTACTGGTTGGGGATCACTGCTCTAGAAGCTGTTTTTATGTCTGTTTTACAAAAGACTATCTCCTCTAATGTTACAATTAAATATATTTAATGGCTTAAGGTATAAATATGTGTAAAAATAAAAAATAGGAAGAACATGCTGTTTACTAAGCTTTAAGAGCCTGAGTGGCTTTCAAATTTAATATGAAATTCTACTATTCTATTTTGATTCTATTTTTGCTCATAAGTTCTCAGCCTTGGGCAGATAGAAAATGCTTGCAGCTAAATTGTTGGTTCAGGAAATGAGTTAACTTTCTTAAGGATGTAACCTGCCTTGGGTGGAAAAAAGAAGGGTATTGTAATTTATCATACTTAAAATGGAATCATTTGGCGCTTAGTGTAGTAATGAATACTTGAGCAACAGGTAGTTTACATCATATTAAGTGGCATATAAATAATCTTACCAAACTGGAATATATATTTAAGTAAATATTGCTCTTTTACATCTCTTGCCTTGAACCACCATTTCGTGATGGTCTGTGTGCTGCCTCAGAGATCACCAGAGCCTGCAAAGGTGAGAGACTCCTAATATATACTACTAATCATACTAATATCAGTTACTAATCAACTAATGTACAAAATACTGAATACAAAATACTATATTCATATTTAAAAGCAAATGCCAAATCAGCTTGCAATTTAAGGGACAGAACATGAATGGCCCATAGGCTAGGGTGCATTTGCATGAGTACTAGAGGGAATGACTGTGAAAGAAAGGTGTAGCAGAAGTCTTGCATTTATCACCTCTCAGTGTTGGAATTATGTACCCTTGTGCTTTTCAACAGCATGCAAAATGTTCTTGCATTGTACATGTTTATGGAGAACTAATGGGTATTTTTGAAGCATGGCATACACCTTCCCCTTCATAAATGACTCGAAGGGGCAAAGACTTTTCTAAAGTGAAGTATTTCAATTAGTTTTTTCTTCTATTAGTTTTTTCTTGTTCTAACACAACAAAATGACATTTTACATCTGACTTTTCTCATCATTCAATCTTTGAATAATCTTTGAATAATCTTTGAATAATCTTGAGCAATTAAAACTTGTAAATCCATTAAATAAAAGCCTATGGATGAAGAATCCAACAAAATGTATGAGAAATAACAAATTTAAAAAATGCTGAAGTTCTCAGATTGCTAAATGTGCCCCCCTGCAAATGAGTTGGGGTGATGGGTTGTGATCTTAAAGGTCATAGAAAGCTCATAATAAACTTAGATCTTTTCCTACCTGTAAATTTTGTATCTTGTGGTGAATCCTTGACGACTTCTGTCCACAAAATCAGTGTATTCCTGTGAATGATGAAAGGGTCCCTTGTCAGAAAGGAGCCAATCAAAAGGACTGGTGGCATGCTGGTCTGAAACAGCATCAATCAAAATAATCCAGCAATGAAGACTCAGTGCAATCCACACCCATAGAGCCATCAGAGAGAGCAATTCAGCAACAACACTGCATCGCCATATCATGCTTCCACAGAGATCTTATATCCTTCATTCTTTTAGCTTTGCTTCATCATCTACACATAATGCAGAAAACAATAAGATATTTATTACATAGTTTGTTAAATTGGGTTGAAAAAAACAGTCCAAAAAGGTCAACCCCTCCAAATTAAAGTCAGCACCCATACATATACACACTCACACTGACCCCTCCATTCACTCACATAAGATATATATATTTATACAGTATATATATAAACGTCCACCGGGGAGTCGGCACTCTCGACACATAGACTTAGTATGCTTGGGTGCAGTGTCCAAAACAAACAATTTTATTCAGAAGAAAAGGTCCGCACTCTCAGGTCTTATGTAGAATAAAAATGTATTTATTGTAAGC
>CM044438.1:96542584-96616029 GCA_024363595.1 Xenopus borealis
CCAATACTTTCTGGTTTCACCCACTTTAAAGCAAAACCATTTTGCTATTTCCATTTTGCTGTGTCTTGATGATAGGAAATCCAAGCAGGCTGCCCCCTAGCACAAGCAGTAGTAGCGTCTGTATCAAACAATCCACCGTGTAGTCACAGGAGAGAATCTCCTTCTTCTACTCTGGCAAGGTCCACAATGAGCCCAACTGAAAACCTTCAGTTGTGCTCACCCCACCAAACCTTAATATTAATTTCTTAATAGATGATAACATAGAAAATGAATTAAAACACAAATAATACTAAAACATACAAACAATGTTGATGTATCAAACAAACTGTACCACAGGATGGATTAAATTGGTAAATTGCCATATTTTTAATATCCTATTTGTACAAACATAAATAGATTCCTTTTTTATATACTTTAAAATAATTAATGACTGAGTGCAACTGCCTGCAAAGCCAGCCACCCTCCTCTGGATTTATTTTGTTTGGCAAAGTTAAAGCCATGCAAATTTACTAGTAGGTTGCCTGTCACACTGGATCACACAGTTCACTGCTAGCTATCTGGGAAAGTATGAAAAGTCAAAGCCACTAAAACATTATACTGGCCAGGAGATTTGACCTAGGAAATTGTAGTATTCTCTTGGTACAAATTACCATGCCCATGTGTAAGACTAGGATGTTTACACAGACATTCAAAGGCAATTTTATTTCATCTTGGACACCAAATGTACTTTCTTTTATTAATAATGGAGTTATGGACGGCCTCTCCAATCTGTTCCGGAGGCCCTGAGCTGCATGTGCCCAGCACAGAGAGTATAGTCACCAAATCAACTTGCCATTTTGCTTCCATAGAATCCCCTCCACTATGTAGTGGCCTTCCTCCAGCCACAAGCGTCCAGCTCAGAGGGCCCAGCATAGAGGGTAAAGTCAACTAACCCCTTTCCCATGCTAATTCCTTAGCAACCCCTCCCAACTATAGAGACCTCCCTCCAGCCGCAAGTGTTCAGTTTAATGGGCCCAGCTTAAAGGGTAAGGTCTCCGAACCACTTTGCCTAAAGCAATAATATTATGGTCACTGTAGTGACAACTTATCATAAAGAATACTGATAACCCTGTCACAACTGGGATGAGGGCTAATAATTCCTCTCTTGCATTTACTCACATTCACCCCCTCATATAACCTGAGCTTTCCTAGTACCCTATGAACTAAAATCTATGTAGGGATTCCCTTTCAGATTGGTAGTAACCCTAAGTGCAAAAGTATTTCTGGTACTTAGACACTCGTAACAAATTTCCAGCTATGAATACATTTTACCATAGCTGTGATATCTAAATGTGTTAGCTGCTGTACTATGTTACCTTATTCCACCAAGGGTAGCATAACATAGTACGAGGTCACCAGCATAGTGGGTAGGCACTATTGTATGTTTTAACCCAAGTATCTCAATGTCCCACCATGGGCCACTGTAGCATACTGTATGCAGGAACCAGGTAACACTTGCAGGATCCATCGTACCAACCACCAGCCTCTTGTGTCCTCCAGCATGGCGGGCACAGCCAATTGTATGCTTTGACCCAGGTATCTTGATGTAACATAACACCTCTCAGAGAGAAAACATCCAACCATGGGCCACGGTAACACATGCATTATCCATGCAACACTTGCAGGATCCACCATACCAGCCACCAGCCCTTTGTGTTCTCCAACACAGCCCAACAATGCTGTGGAGACCAGCGCTCTGACAGCCCTTCCTCGCTGTGGCGCCTCACGCTCCAACAACCCTCCCATTCTGTGGAGCCCCCGCACTCCAGCAGCCCTTCCACACTATGGAGCCCCTGTTCTCCACCAGCCCTTCCACGCTGTGGAACCTCTGCAGTCCAGCAGTCCTTCTATGCTGTGGAGCCCGCGCTCCAGCAGCCTTTCCATGCTGTGGATCCTCATGATCCGGCAGTCCTTCCATGCTGTGGAGCACATGCTCCGGCAGCCCTTCCATGCTGTTGTGACCCATGCTCTAACTGCCTTCTGCCCAGACAATCAAAACTAGGCAATTTGAAAATAAAGTCTAGTTTGTGCTGGGGAGTTAAGTGATCAGCTTAAGTATAGTAAACCTACCTCTCTTCCCTGCTCAAAAAGGGAATTTGCAATAGCAGGCCCATATGATATAATATTGGGATCTGTTAATTCTATATACTTGCCCAATTACAGTGACATTGCCTCTAACTCCCAACTAGTTATGTTAGCTGAGTGAAACTGCAAGTGACTTTGTGCAGTAAGTGTACAGTACTAGTATTGTTATTATTTTTTGCAGGAACTATGGATTTTATGCAAACAGAGCATGAAGTTAAATTACTCCCTTTTCCCAGAGATATTGCTTGCCAAAAATCTAACACTATCCGCCTTCCTGGACTACCTGACATGCCGGCCACCCAACCGCTAGGTCAGATGGGCAAGTGTAACCAGGTAGCCACTTGTTACTACTCCTGCAAGACCCCTGCCCATCAAGGATAAAATAGTACTCCATCTCAGACCTGCCAAGTTCATGCAGAAGTCAATGGCAGATTACACGTTTACAATTGAAATATATCCAGATCTGTGCAGGGTTTCGTTCAATAATCTGAAGATTTTGTGAAGCTGCAGTTTTTGGGTGCTGCTACATGTATTTATAAATGTTGTTTCCCCTTAAATGTAAATGATGATGCTTTCTGCTTCCCTGTTGATTGTTGCTCCATGAAAAACACAAACATATTTATATTTAAATCTTCAATCCAAACATGTTTAGCCCATCATTTCATGTAGGCGTATATTCAGCAGTTCTTATTTTCAGTAGCTCTCCACTCGATCTCAAAGTTATATAATATTCAAGCAGAGCACACATTGTTGGGGCTCAAAACATTCTGCCAACCAACTATAACTTATCAATTTACTAAGCAGTGGGTATTAACATTGTTGCTAGAACAGGTATATCCCGTTAACTGTATTAGTGACAATGTTAATAACCACTGCTTCTTATCTGGAAACCCAGTAACCAAAAAGCTCTGCAATACTGATCTGGCCTGCAGGATGAACAACTGAATTCATTACTGAATAAATATACACACAGTATATGTTATTAATAAGAAAATATTAAAGTTTTGGAAAGAAAAGCTTTAAAATATTTTTTAGTTTCCAGATGGTTGTAAAGGATTCCACAATCAATTATGAGCCCTTGGAATGTGGTTTAAAAATGCAGGATAGTCTATATGACATACAGTAGCTGAGATGAAAGCAATTCTGCAAAGGTTGAAGTAGACTTGCTTGAGACAGACCAAATTGCAAATAATAATTCAGCATATGTAGTTATAGACCAATCCTTAAAGCAAAACCTTTTGTATTGCTGAGCCTATTAGCATATAAATTACATTTTACAACTATATCACACCTGTTATAAACAGCTTTGTATAGTGCAATATGAGATGAGGATAGATCTCTATTGATCTTGCTAATTGAAATGGACATGCATAGCCTGACAATGTAAATTCAAACAATGTGACATTTACATTCTTTGTCGAATTAGTATTTGGTTCCAGTCCAGTATTATATAAAAGTTAGTTCACTATTGTAGACATTTTTTTCAATAGAGATAAACAATACCTGAAGAACTGTAACAGATTGCAGAGTGTTAAGTTAGATATGTATTTGCTCAATAACAGCCAGTTAGAGTGAAACACTAACTCCTGGGGGTAGATGTATCAAATTGAAAAATCTAATTTTTATGTGCAAATTTTGAGCTAATTATAGGGGCAGATTTATCAAGGGTGAAAGTGAAAATTCGAATTAAAAAAATTTAAATTTTGAAGTGATTTTTGGATACTTTGGATAGGCCAAAACAAATAAAACATTTTTGGAGGAAATCGTTCAAATCAAATGGTTCAAACGATTTTAATCGTTAAAATGGTCCATTTCTAATTTAAAAAAAAAACACTTAAAAAAATTTGATGGTCACTTTGAAATTTGACCCTTGCTAAATCTGCCTCTTAGTATACTTCAACTAGGGAATATTCCAAATTTTATCTGAATTTGAAAATTCAAATTGTCATATCATAAACTTGACTTTGAATATTCGCCATCTAAAACCTGCCAAATTGCTGTTTTAGCCTATGGGTATCTCCTAGAACCCGTTCGGAGTAATTTGGTGGACTTTTTAAAAAAAAAAAAATACTTTGAATTCAATTGAATTAGATCCACATTTGATTCAAACAATCAAATACAGCCTAAAAAAATTTAATTATTTAAATAAATTTCAGTTGGTCTTTTTTTATTCGAATTTCAAGTTCATGGGAGTTTAAAATAACCTCGAAATTCGACGAATGATAAATCTGCCCCTAGTTTTTCCCCTAAAGCATCATCAATGATTGCGAAATAAACATTTATTTTACAACTTTTTAGTTCTTATATTAGTTATATTTTAGAGCAATGTCTCAATAGTTTTTATAGTAATCTGTATTTCTTGTTTTAGAATTGTTTAAAACGCCTTTCCAGTCTAGTTATGTGGAGTAAATAATGGCATTAGCCTGGGATAAAAACATGCACAGATCATGATATGATGATTTACAAATACCACCTTTTACAGTTTTTTGCACACGTTGTGACTTAGTTTAAACTTATTTTAGTGGTATTAGATGAGGTATTAGATGTTTTAGAGGCTTTTGAATCCACAACTAAACTCACAAATTCTAAAACCACCAATTTCTCTGAATTTCAGATCTGAATATAAAAAGTTCAAATTGAAAAAGTCCATAAAAGAAGAAGGGGGTGGTGGTCAGTACATATAATTCCAGTGGGGATGTCCTACTCCTTTATAGTTGCTATGTGCTACAACTATCCAAAACAACTACCGGAACAAAAGTTTTTGCAGTCAAACTGCTACGGTTCCTTTACCTTTTTCTGTTTTTTTTTTGGATTGTTCAAATGAAAAAAAAGCACTGAAAAAAAGATATGAATACCTCAAAAACCTTTGAAAATGTTAGTTTTTTTGAAAATTTCTTGCATTTAGAGGCTTTCAAGGTTTTTACACTTTAGGGGTTGACTTATTATGGCACAATTGTTTTTTCTGAAAACCCAAAAAAGTTGAGGTAAAAAAAACTATTATGCACCAAAGCTGTTTTAAGTCTGAATCTGTAAATACTACATCTAAAACCTGCCAAATTCATGTAAAAGTCAATGGCATATGTCATCTTAATTTATTGGGTTAATGCTGGATATTTCTTGCTTTTTGGGTGTTAAACATTCAAAAATTATGTGTTTTTCATGCAATATTCTGAAAAGGTTGCAGTTTTTCACAATCTGTGCTTTTTTATTGATAAATAAGGGTATAATATACAATAATACAGTATAAAAATAAAAGTGAAAAGTTGGATCAGTTTCACCAAAAATGAGGATTCCCCTCAGTATCTCACATTTTGGAGACTAAACTTCTCAGTGGTGAAAATTCTCTTTGCATTGGAGTAAATGTCCTTATTTTTTCCAGGTAAATGTTCTCCAGAGAAAATTCTCCAATTTACTAAAAGCACAAGAACATATTTTTGCCAAGATAAATTTCTCCAGGTTCAGACTGGCAAAATACCACTGAAAAGATAGAACAGCCAAAAATATGTTTTAAATCTCATTATCAACATCATAATAAATACAAATTTTTTAATCTACATGATTTATCATTTCTCCATGGTGAACATTATCTAGTGTATTTTATCTATTACTATTTACTAGTCCATTACTATTAATATATTACTGGTGAATTTCAGAGATTTACAGTATTTATCTTGAAAAAGTGTACCTATGATTTTTAGTAAATATTAGATGTGTTGTGTTAATATGCCTGGGGGTAATTAATTAAACTGCAAATGCAAAATGTTTTTTTTTTTTTTTTTATAAAATTGGTCTTCTAAAAAATCATGAATTTTTCTGAATTTATGAAACCCAAAAGTCTGAATCTGAAAATCCAGCATCTCAGACCTGTTGAGGTTGCATATAAGTCAATGGGAGAAGTCCCAATGATTTTTTGATGTGTGATGGTTTCGTGCAATACCCTGAAGTATTTGGAGTTTTCGGGTTAAAATCATGAAAAAAATAATGAAAATTGGATGAAAATAATCCAAAAAAATTGTGAAAATCGGATTTTCATCTGCAAAGCAAATTTTTGGGAAAATGTAATAATAAATAAGCATTAAAAACACAAGTGGATTTGATCAGGGTTTGTAGCTGAAAATATTTATATACATTCAGATTTAATAAATAACCCCCAGGTGAATTGAGGTAGACTTTGGTGAAGTTAGATGAAGAGAAAATACATATAACGTAAATGTGCCCCAAAATGTGAAACTAGAGCTCGCCACAGAAAAACTCACTTTCTATTTATTCCTATGGGAATTTTAGAAGAATATTTATCAATAGGTGAAAGTTAGGAGAGTATATATCAAAATCAGAAAGTTCTCACTATCTCTGAAAAGTACTCTGATCAAACCTGCACAGACCCCCCATTTATCAATACATTTTACCGAAAATTAGTAGTAAAATTCAATATTACATTTTGATAAACCTTCCCCCAGATGTAAATTGTTGGTGCAGAAATTTGGTTCTGATTGTGATGGGAACAATTACAATAGAATTCTGGGGAGGTTTATATGAACTATAGTAGTTTTTCTGAAGCAAACAGATCAGTTTTAACAGCACAGGGCAACAATACATGATCTTTTCTTTACTTTAAAACACTTACATTTTTTGGTGTTACTGTTCTTTTAAATCAAATTTTGTAAACTCAAACAAATTTAAATGACCCAAACATTTTAATCAAATTAGATTCAAATGATAAAAACTTTGAATTTGAACTCGATTTGCGTTTTTTTCTCAGAAAAAATTTGGAAAGTCAGGAAGACTGAAGACATCACCAGATTGATCCCTGGACCTCTCCCGTTGACTTACAGTAATTCACCAGGTTTTAGGTGGCCATGGTATGATAAATCTCAAAATTTTAATTACAATTAGAAATTCAAATCGAGTTTGGATAATTCACAATTCAAATTTGAGAGTTTTGATTAACTAAATTTCTCAATCTAACCTCTAACAGAAAAACCCCATATATTCATAAATTAATAACATCTATTGAAATCTAAAGTGAAACTGAACAATACAACATGTGCTAAATGTCAGGGTAGGCCTAGTAGGCACCCTAGGGGAGTAGTAGGGACCAAGGAGGAAGCTTAGGGGTTAAAGATCCAATAAAGCAGTACAAGCAAGGATCAGGCAGGAAACAAGGTCAAAGTCCAGGCAAAGGTTTATATTGGCAGGCAAAAGGCAAAACAAAGTCCAGGTACAGGTCAAAAATACAGGAATAAAGAACAAAATAACACCCAGGAACAATAGCAGTGGAATCCTATCATTTGGCGCCATAATGGCGTCCAGAGCCCTTTAAATAATTGAATTTGGCACCAAAAATGGGGCGCCGTGATGTCATTGCATCAGACTCGACGTGATGACGTCACTACCAGGCACCGCAACCCACGTGGCGGCTATGGGCGCCGCCATTGTGGATGCGATGCCGGAGGAAGAGGACGCGATCCTGACACTAATGCCATGCCCTCTGATTACAGTCAAACACCCATCACTAGTGATCCTTTTTGTGGCACACAAATAAAAATCATATTGTTCCTTTCCTTTTAAAGGGGTGGTTCACCTTTGAGTTAACTTTTAGTAGAATGTAGAGAGTGATATTATGAGATAATTTGCAATTGGTTTTCATTTTTTATTATTTGTGGTTTTTGAGTTATTTAGCTTTTTATTCAGCAGCTCTCTAGTTTGCAGTGTCAGCAATTTGGTTTCTAGGGTACAAAGTACCCTAGCAACCCTGCATTGATTTGAATAAGAGACTGGAATATGAATAGGAGAGGGACTGAATAGAATGATAAGTAATAAAAAGTGGCAATAACAATACATTTGTAGCCTTAAAGAGCATTTGTTTTTAGATGGTGTCAGTGACCCCCATTTGAAAGCTGCAAAGAAACAGAAGAAAATTGCAAATCATTAAAAAACTATGAAAAATAAATAATGAAGACCAATTGAAAAGTTTCTTAGAATTGGCCCTTCTACAACATACTAAAAGTTAATTTGAAGGTGAACCACCCCTTTAAATGAAGCTTAAAGGAAAACTTGTACGATTCGAACGATTGAACGCTTCGATCGTACGAATGGGGGTTTCCCATAGGCTTCTATTGCAATTCGGTAGGTTCAATCTGGTGAAGTAGGCATTTGAAGGATTTTAAAATATTGATTCCTTCGATCATTCGATCTATTTGATCTATTCGATAATTCGGTATTCGATGATCGAAGTGGCTAAATTTGCATATTCGAACATCCGATTAAATTGTACGATCGTAATTCGATCATATATCGAACTACTATCTATTCACGTGACTTTTGTAAATTTGCTCCTTAGAGTTGAAATATTTCTGGTCAGGTGATCTCTGAGGTAGCACACAGACCATCACAAAATGGTGATTCAAGGCAAGAGATGTAAAAGGGCAAGTATTCATTTTCGGGGTATAGTTTTCCTTTAAAAGCTTGAAAACAAAGTGGGAGAATATAAAGTTGTTTAAAATCCCCAGAAACCATTCCCCTTAACCACTAGAGAAACTTTCACTTGCCAAGTTTTTTTTGTTCAAGTTTTTTTCTTTAATACATTTTCAAAAATATTACAAATATTCAAAGAGTACTGTATATTTACTAATGGACAGAACACCAAATACTGAACTGGAGATTTTTAACTATTCTGTGAGTGCCTGCCATTCCCCTTCTCTCTGATATGATACTTCCACCTTGAGCTGTAGGTTTGGGGCATGTGCACCTACAGTACAGTATATCCCATGTACGAACCAGTGAGATTTTTTTACTAGCATGGCTGTGCACCCAGAATTTGATGACTGATTTTTTAAGTATTCATAATTGTTTTGATATTTTTCCCATACATCAACACTTTCCTTCTTTAAAATGTTTTTAATGAAGTTAGACATTTACAAAAACATTATCAGTTTGTCAATATGTGTTCAACTGCTTTGAGCATCATTCTGCTCTCTGGGTTGTTAGAACTGAACAGCATTGTTTGTGGGCTCTAACACCAATTTCTATCAATTCTAGACCATGATCAGCGAAAATGGCCCATCTTTCTTGCCACAATTTCACCAAATGCATTGGAGTCAATGGCAGGGTGACATGACAATGCAGTTATAGTGATGTTATTCAAGACACAACAGGAGCGGAAGGAGTGGGAATTCAAATTTATGAGAAAGTTTAACTCCCTAGAATGTGGCCTGAACAGAGACAGGAGTTTTATGTCCAGATATGACTTTAACTAAGGATATGACACAGAGAGGAAAACACAGCCAAGGACAATCTACATCTTAAAGACATTTTACTTAAGGTGCTGGCTGTACTAGTGTTTGCTTCCTTGGCTAAAGCTAAAGTCTTCACCCTTTGGACTTATCAATATCTGGGCTGGATTATTCTCTTTTCTCTACAGGTCACTATTACCATTTTCAGTGTGTTACAATCTGGTAAGGGAATGTGAAGGGGATAAGTTCTGGTTCCATATGTTATCCAACCCAGTGGTACCCTTATCTGTATCTTCCATTTTTTAGTTTCCAATTCCTAATGATGCACTGTTGTGTTAACCTTACCCCACTCTGTCTTAGTCTAGTTCAAACTATTTGACCTGACTGAATCCAGACCCCTGGACTATTTACAACCCACCCTAATTACTTTTATTACCTTCTACAAGTTATCTCTGTCTATCTGTAACTTTCTAATTCATTGCCCATAAACCCTTTTTCAGTGATCTATTTGTATATATAATGTGCCTTTTCAATGTTCATTTGTATTTTGCCTGACGAAGGGGCCTGTGTGCTCCGAAAGCTTGCAACTGTTACTTATTCAGTTAGCCAATAAAAGGTATCACCAAACTTTACATTTTATACATTTTTTTCGAATGGCTAACACGGTACTACATCTTAATACTAGTGATGTTATTGTGAAACAAAACACATGGTGAAATTCTAGTATGTAGTTACAGACATTTTGCTGGCCAAAATTAAAAATGTTCCATGTACCAGGCAAAAAGTTCTCATCCCTAATTCTAGCATTTCTTTCTCTTTTGGAACCTATCCTTCCAGTCCAAAAAATAAACTGATAAATGTATACCAAGTAAGTGTTTTTATAGATTACATAAACATACATTTACATTAAAAATATAATGGCATGATCTGCCCCTGAAAATCTTTTTCTTACTTGTAATATCTGGTTATATAGTGTAATGGCCTGCCTGGAGTTGAACCAGGGACCTAATGTTTCTGGGCTGTTTAACTTACCATTGCTCTATGTGAGCAGTCAGATTTTTCCCTGGTTCACTCCCCTTGCTATACATGTAACTGCAAGTAAGGCAGGGTTCTGTTCAGCTGTTATCAATCTGGCCCCATGTGATCAGCGTAAGCCATTAGACTGCCTATAAAGACCCCTACCCTGCACTGAATCATTGCCCAATATAGGTTCTGCTATTGTGAGTTCCTGGGTGTGATTCTACTTTATTCTAGTGTTTGACCTTCTTGCCTGTGACCTCGACTACGCTTCTGTCCTGATTTGGTACCGTATTTTCTGACCCTGGTTATTGACCCGGCCTGTCCCTTGACTACGCTTCTTGTCCTCCATTCCTGTACCTACGTGTGGTTCCCTTGCTTGCCCAGAACTCTCCCCCTAGTCCTCTCACATTAAGACCTGGCGGCATCCAATTAGCTGAGGGCTCCTCCCGAAGTGAAAGGCGGCTGTTAAAGGCAGAAGAGTGAGCTGTGACCAGGACCTTGGGGTTTGTTCTGGGTTTTGGGATACCAATCGTTACATATAGTTGTTTTGCATTTATATATTATTTTCAAGGTGAAGCCATGGTGCATGACGCTAAAAAGTCTGGTTAAAGCTGAAAATAACAATCTGACAATTCAATTATGTGCCCTAGTTGTGAACCATAAATTTTATGACATATGCATTACAGTGAGAAAAAAATATATCAAAATAAAATTTTGACGCAACTTATGTAATAAATCATAACAATTATATGAAGATCTAAGGGTGATAATTTCTGTCAGTTATTTTACATTTTTTTTTTCTCACAGAACAAAAACACATACAGTACTGGCCTTAAAAAGTCCAAAAGCCCAGCACACTCGTATTTAGATAAACTGTGTCTGGGTGCATAAAGCCAATATATTTAAATAATGAACAAAAGAAAAGAAAAAGCTTGCACTCTCAGGACTTACCAAAAGTTAGTAATATTAGTGACAAAAAACACCTAACGTTTCAGCTAGCACTCAAAGTGCCCACTTTCTCAAAGTGCTGTTCATTTGTGTGGGCACTTTGAGAAAGGCTAGAGTGCTAGCCGAAACGTTAGGCGTTTTTTGTCACTAATAAATATTACTAACTTTGGGTAAGTCCTGAGAGTGCAAGCTTTTGCACTCTCAGGACTTACCAAATGTCATGATGCATTTAACTCACAAATCCAAGTGGCTGCATCTGTATATATATATATATATATATATATATATATATGTCTATATTTCCACTATAATGTGAAAATATTTTATCTGAAAGTCATATGAACCTAAAAAGCTACAAAGAGAACAGTCAAACAGCAAATTAATAATTTCAAATGTACACTTGCTTTCATTTCACAATAGCTTGCTTTCATCTCACAATGTCTTTTATTTCACAATAGTTTCCAAATCAGAATGTAATCTTCTTTGCTAACAAAAATATAACTTTCAACATACAGTATAAGGAACGTTCTTAAATGCAATGACTGCTAGAATATCAACAATGTAACAGGGGTTATCACTCCTCTAGGTATTTCAGTTTTAATCAGCTAGAAATTACATTTTCAAATAGCATATGATGAACAAGGAACTGTCCTGTTTTGCAAAAAAAAAATTGTAAAACCATGTAGAAATTGCAAAAACATTTTTGCCAAATTTTGTCAAAGCCATTGGAATCAATGGGAAGGCATCACTGTTTTTTTGAATTTCTGGCAGCACAAAAAGCCAAATTTTTTTCCAGTGATACAAAATGCATGGAGAAATTATAATAGAGGTACGGGATCCATTATCCAGAAACCCATCATCCAAAAAGCTCCAAATTAAGGAATGATCATATCCCATTTTTTCCACATCATCCAAATTTTTAAAAATGATTTCCTTTTTCTTTGTAATAATAAAACAGTACCTTGTACTTTATCCAAAATAAGATATAATTAATCCTTATTTTAAACAAACCAACCTATTGGGGTTAATTAAGGTTTACATGCCTTTCTAGTAGATTTAAAGGAAAAGGAAAGTCTAAAAAAATAATACTATAAATACTGTATTTTTATACTAACCATAAGCATGAACTTACTGCATCACAAACCCTAATCAAACAAATGTTTTAAGCTTTCAAAGTTGGCCAAAGTTGGCTGTCAGTTTGCAACTTTGTTTGCAACTTTGTTATACATCTTTGCAAGACCAAGACTGTGCACATGCTCAGTGTGGTCTGGGCTGCTTAGGGATCATCATAAATTATCAAAACAGCACAAGTCAAATTATATCTGCCAGAAGCCAATACAGCAAGACTGATTAATAATCAAAATATACAGATTACACTGTGTCCTGTGTTGTGATGTAATCTAATGTGGATTTTATAGTTTTTTTATTGTTTAGTACAAACTTTCTCCAACTCTGCAGAACCAGTGGCTGCAGAAAAATAATCCTCCAAATAGAATCCCAGTTTATCTGTTTAAAACTGTCTCCATGATCTTTGTCCCTGCAGCTGGAGTTGGAAACATTAAAGGATATGTAAAGGCAAAAATAAAATCCAATACAAATCTCTTCACAGTCGGCGACTGCAAGCTGCTGGAGTTCTCTATGGCCGTTCATAAGTATGATTGTTTAAAATGTTCAGTTAGCATAGTTGCTCAGAATTATACTTTTTTTCATAACTAGATTGTATGCAGGCACACATTGGTCCCTAGAACAAGGCATTTGTTAAAGAAATGGCCGAAGGCTTTTTTGGTTCTGGTACTATAACCAGTTATGTATGCTTACAAATTAAGTTCAAATTTCTGTTTATATAAAATATATAGCCACCTATACCAAAGGACAGTTAAAAATTATATCATCTATTTAAGAAGAGCAAGAATGAAAAAGTAGGCAAAAAACATAATAAATTCTGTATTAAAGAATTTTAAGATTGTTCTGATACTAAAACTGGAATATTGCTAGTTTTGCAAAAAAAATTATTCCTACCAATTTTGACTTGTTCAAGATAACATTTGCTATGATTCCAGCTCTATAGAATCAACTGTTTGAAAGCTCTCAAGTAGAAATTGTTTTGCCTTAGTCGAATGATAGGAGATATTAACACTTTTTCAAGCTTTCACCTAACAGAAAGAAATTTTAAAAAGGTAATGAAGTGTAAAGGTATTGTAAAAAAAATTGCAATATTCACGCTCAACATGAGGCCAATAAATAGAGTTATGGGCAACAAGTGTTTTGCTTGCTGTTTTAAATTGTATAGGTCAAGATAAATAAGACTGGATTTGGAGTAAACATGATGTTTAAAAGTTTCATAATAATCATTCTATTAATGCATAATTTATGTCAGTATATAATAGTCAATATAATTGTTTAATATATTTTTCTGCAAAATTACTTAAGCTTTACATTTTTATACATGTTACCCATGATATTTAATATCAACTGTACTCACCATCAACATTTGGTTCAGGATTATGGAAAATTCAGGAGGGCAACCCTTTTGAAATAGAAAATAACAAAAGTGGTATAAAATTGATGCCTTTATTGGCTACTTAAAGGGAAACAGTCATGGGAAAACATGCTTTTTTCCAAAATAAATCAGTTAATAGTGCTGCTCCAGTAGCAAACAGATTTTTTTATATTCAATTTTGAAATCTGACATGGGACTAGATATTTTGTCAATTTCCCAGCTGCCCCTGGTTATGTGACTAGTGCCAGCACTTTAGGAGGTTACTGCTTTCTGGCAGGCTGTTGTTTTTCCTTCTCAATGTAACTGAATAGTACGGAGTGGGACATGGGTTTTACTATTGAGTGCTGTTCTTAGATCTACCAGGCAGCTGTTATCTTGTGTTAGGGAGCTGTTTAGTGATGGGCAAATCTCCCGAGATTCGCTTCGCCGAAAAATTTGCGAAACGAGTTGCGGGACGCTTTTGACGTGCGCCGCGTCGCCTCCGACGCGCGTCGCATCTTTTCCGACGCACGTCACGTCGTTTTCGGCGCGTTGCGTCGTTTTCAGCGACTCGTTTTTTCGGCGAATTTTCGCCAAGCGAAATTTCGCTGGTGATTCGCAAATTTATTCGCCAGCGGCGAATCGCGGGAATTCGCCGCGAATTCGGCCCTGGCGAATAAATTCGCCCATCACTAGAGCTGTTATCTGGTTACCTTCCCATTGTTCTGTTGTTAGACTGCTGGGTGGGGGAAAGGGGGTGATATCACTCCAACTTGCAGTACAGCCGTAAAGAGTGATTGAAGTTTATCTGAGTACACATGACTTGGGGCAGCTGGGAAATTGACAGAATGCCTAGCCCCATGTCAGATTTCAAAATGAAATATAAAAAAATGCATTTCAGTGCAGAATTCTGGAACAGCACTATTAATTGATGCATTTTGAAATAAATAACTACAGTAAAATGCAGGTTGGCTAATTCCAAAGACATGGCAGGTATATACTATCACAAGTATCAACAAGGACTGTACAACAATTATAGGACTGCAGATAGCACATCCAAGGAAACATGATTCCTTACCTTAAGCATTTTTAAATCCTAATTTTTGAGGAACAGTTACAACATGTACAATACTTTGTTATCATGTTACTATCAGTCAGATCCTCAGTTAAAAACATCATTGCTTTTAGCAAACATCTGTCCGATAGACTTGAATAGATTACACCAATTCTAAGGTGGTGTACAATAGTGACCTACATTTCAGCATTAGGTGCTATACATATACTTAGTATGAACTCAAATGCAAATACATTTAATAAGATGACATTTGTTTAATGCAAATTGATTTACTAAGATAAGAAACTAAGGAAATTATAATTTATTATTTTAAGCATGGCCCAAATCAAAGCATGACTATGAGATAACAGAGGACTAATAAAGCCTGTGCTAAGAAGTCATCATCTCTGGAAAAACTCAATATGACAATATTATTGAATCATTTCTCAATTTGTTTCTGAAATTGCATAGACATCACACTGTTACTATGCACCTCTCTAATATTTTCAGTGCTATTGATCTGGAAAAGTAAAATATCTGGTGTAAAATGTAAATCAATCCATTTGATAGTGCTATCTATGTGGGTGCCATTAATTTAGTACATACTGTAATCCTACCAATGGTGCAGTACAAAATGCAATGTGTCTAGAATCATTTGCTCCTTTTCTCCTCGTCAGTAAGGCACAGGGTGCATAGTGGCCAAACACAAAGTTCTTTGTGGCCAATCAGCATGATACTTTCAGTCTGTTTAAACAAATTGCTTCATTAGTAAATGAGCACTAGCGAGATATAGGTTATTGTCCCTTAAATGTAAGATATGATCCAATCAATTTCTATTTTAGATGGCATAACTATTAGAGGTGCATTTCCCTTTAAACCTTTAGTTATACACACACTGTACAGAATTGCAGAACTGTGCTTCTCAGTAAAGCTAATGCAGACAAAGCTGCTGTCCAGGGTGCTGAATGTGCTTTTGGCCATTCATCAGTAAAGTATATGGGGGTCCAGTGTCTGAATGGCATTGCATGACATGGGGCCCACCAGAAAACTTAAGTAGTGATGGGCGAATTTATTCGCCTGCGACAAATTTCAGCGATTTGCGAAAATTCGCCTGGTGAAAATTCGTCTGGGTCTCGTTTTTGATGCCGGCGCCCATTGCCGGCATCGAAAAAAACGGCGTAAAAACGAGACGTGGGGGCGTTTAGCAAATTTTTCTCCGAAACTTTGCAGATTCACCCATCACTATTAAGAAGGTTTCCAAACTATTATTCCTCCTCTGCTCGGTCAACTTCTTTATTCTCTTAGGGTGAAATGTATAGTATGGGTTCCTTTAACAGTCTTGTACAAAGTAAAAATACCACACTTGCTGTATTTAGAATGACAAGTAAATCAGAACCATAATCAGCAAATAAAAAGGATGTGCACACAGAACAAAGTAATACAGTTATTAACCATTCAGTAACCCTTGTGGTGCCTGCTTGTTCTGTACACTTTACGTTGGTGATCACTTTTGTGTTGGTGTTGCATTCAAAAATTCCATTACAGATGTAGCCACTGGGATTTGTGAGTTGAATGCTTCATGACTCAGAGTTAATTGAAGAAACTGTGTTATCTAAAGTTATCTTAACTCATTTAATGCATTTAACCTTTTCATTAGCATACCAAAGCACCATTGTTTTCAATGGTGAACTCTTTAATTGGATGGGATGCTGTGACACAATATTCTGTGCTAAGTGGGATAAATGGGATAGATGAGTTAAGTTTTTCTGTGTCAAATGCACAATCCAAAGTTGCTTCATTTGTACATGAGATTTGTAAAGTGAATATTGGGAGGGAGTGCATACCTCCCAACTGTCCAATTTTTAGACTGACAATCCCTCTTTTGACAGTTCAACCCACAGTCCCTCATTTGCACTGGAAAGTCCAGTTTTTCTCCACAATGAACAGCCAGAAAAAGAAACAAAGTTTTGGCAGAGAGCCTAGAACTGCCAGGAGGTTCAGATAAGATACTCTGTAACAATTTCTTGATAAGCAAATAAGTAATTGTAACACTATAAGATAACAGGTCCCTTGGGAAAAGTTAGACTGACAGCTTAAAGTGATACTGACAATAAAAAATGAATTTTTTAAATTTAAATGTAGATGTAAGGTTACCTATAGGTCACGTTTGTATCTTGCTGAGAGGTCTGTTTTTTCTTATGGGACAATTCCCTAACTGGGCCATAGATTGGGAACAGCTGCAGTGAAGGCCTATTGGAACAGGAATAGTGATGGGCGAATTTATTCGCCAGGGTCGAATTCGCGGCGAATTCCCGCGATTCGCCGCTTGTGAATAAATTTGCGAATCACCAGCGAAATTGTGTTGTGCGTCGTTTTTGACGAGACGCGTCGAAAACGACGCGGCGCGCGCCGAAAACGACGCAGCGCGCGCCGGAAACGACGCGCGTCAAAGTTGATGCGACGCGCGTCAAAAGCGTCCCGCGACTCGTTTCGCGAATTTTTCACCGATTCACCGATTTTTCGGCGAAGCAAATCGCGGGAGATTCGCCAATCACTAAACAGGAAACTAAAGGGCCTAAATTACAAGGAGAGTGAAGTCCTTCCCTGGCTAACACTTACTGGCACTCTAAGCGAAACCTGCAGTTGATGCAGTCTTTCCTGCACTTCACCAACTTTACATCACAAGAATTTCCATCTCCCTGCTGCTGCCAGATATGTTCTCTCCTTGACATGCTCTCTCCTTGCCTTGTTGCCCTGACTTTCCAGCATCCCTTACACAGTCACATGGCATGAGCCTTGCTGTTTCCATATTGCCTAACACTACCACCTGCAGGCTGGAAGTGACCCCTGCTTTGTCCTTATTTATCTGCCTGTTACAATAGGAGCAGCAGCTTTTATTTAGGAACAGAAGGCAGGAAGGACTGAACGGTGCAAAGCACATCAGTAGGAAAGTGTGAGGAGTGGAATTTGATGGGAAAAGCAGAAGTTGTCATCTGCACTTGAGGATGTAAATGAGCCCTTATAGCTTCTAAAAGATGCAAGTGAACCAGGTGTTTTCAGCAGGTGCTACGAATGGTAGTTACTAACACCCTTGTATGAATCAGATAAAGTTGCAAAAACCGAGCAACTAAAATAATTAATATTCAATAGACAATGAATTATTTGTATGTATGATATTAAAGAATATGAAAGCAGAGTCCCGAGGCAAGCAGAGATGAAAATTGGGCAATTGTGCAATAAAGTTATGTACATAATCCCATTGCAATTGGTGCCACATGCCCAGTAGCCATTAAATATTCATTTGCAGTGATCAAATGACCTTGGGGTAACTTAATGTGTAACAGAATGTTCAGTTAATCTGACCCTACACTCCCAGATACAGTATATAACACTGTACCATCATCCCAAGCAGGTGATGTGCCCTTTCTGAAGTCACTCTCATATTAGATACACCAATTAAACTCCATTACTGTTATTCACAAAGTATTTCTGAAGATTAATTTTAAAGGGAATTTATTTTTAGCAGATCAAAATTACAGCTTTATGCAAACTTTGACATTACTGAACTCAGATTAATATATTTGAAAGAAAAAAACCCTGCACTAGTATAACTTTCATTCTGTTCACTATATTCTGATTACTTGATTTACACTTCAACTGTTAAAAAAACGAACTTTAAAAAATATACATAACATTTATCAAATGCATACATTAGTTTAATAATATTTATTTCACTCAATATGTTACATCATGGCCTCTCTTAAAAATCAGACATTAAAAAAAATTTATTGGCATAATGACCAGCTCTCATTGGCTGCAGAGTAAATCAATTTCTTTCTTTCTTTATGGTCCCTGTACTAAAATAAATGTGTTCATATAAAAGAAGTTAATTTGTGTCAGTAGTTTCAAGAGGCACTTACAATATTTTATATAGATCAGTCCAGGAAAGTAAACACATTTTTCCCTATTCATTCAGTCATTCATTTGAGGATTATACTATACCATTGATTCTATTAAATGCTCCTCTATTGGTTAACATATGAATTGCCACTGGGGAAGCATTTGCAATGCTACTAATTTTTGTAGTAGCCCAAAGTTTCCTCATCCAATTTTAATAAATGAGCCATAATGTATTTTTATTTGATCTTTTACTCAATCACAGAACATATTTCCTTTAATACAATCCAGTGCCATCATACCTGCAGCATAATTTTGCAGGTAAGTACTTTATAGACCAAGCAGACACTTCCAAGCTGTTGGATGTGCATAAGTAGCTATTGTGTAAATGCACAATGCATTTCCTTCTTATGCTGAACATAGCTGATGGAAAGCGTGAAACAACTACAAGTGCTTTCTGGGGACCTCTTATCACAATTAGCTGATCTCTGTGTTACAGTGACAGAACAGCTGCAATCCAGTAAAGCTCATTTGGTCTTGTTCTGACAGCATTTAGCTGCCATGGATAAAGCTTTCCTGTGGGCATCAATACTGAAAAGTTTCAAATAACAGAGACAACTAGACAGTTCTCCATTCCTTATAATGGTTTTGCCATGCCTTGGAGATAGCATTTCAAGGACAGAAAAAGCATGTTTAAGGACATAAAGGTTACTAACCAACTGTGACTTATCCAGTTGTGAGGATGGTTGGAATCAAATCCCACTTTGACCTTTTAAACTATAAATTGAAAATAATTTGGAATGCAGCCTTAATTAAGCTTTTGTTGGGGAACACCTTGGCCAGTTTATTACTGATTCTTACATATATATTAAATAACCTTAAAAGAACAGTAACACCAAACAATCAATGTCCTAAACTAATGAAAATACAATGTACTGTTGTACTGCACTGATTAAACTGGTGTGTTTGCTTCAGAAACACAACTATAATTTACATAAACAATCTGCTTTGTTGTAATGGGGGCATTCAAAACTGAAAATAGGAAAAAGTACATAAAATACACTGTAGATACAATGGTATTCTTCAGAATTTATCTGTTATCTCCTCTGTATCCTGTGCCTGAATGGCAGCCCCCATGGCTACACAGCAGTTTGTTTATGTAAACTATAGTCGTGTTCTGAAGCAAACACACCAGTTTTGCCAGTGAAGGGAGACAATATATTATTTTGTCTTTCCTTTAAATTACATAATGTTTTTGGGTTTTACTGTTCCTTTAACATTTGAAAACACAATGCTGACCGAATATTCTTCAAAATGTTTTAAGGTCACATTTTTCACAGTTTGCAGCTATTTAATCATTTTGTGGAATTTTTAACCATTCTATTCAACTGGAGTATAATGGACAATCAAATCACTGGACAGTTTCATGCAATAGAACAAAACCCTAATTTTATTATCAACCAGAACTTTGAGGGAATTTAAAATATAACTCTAAGGAGCCCATTGACTAACAATCGAAATGCAAGTTTTTCCACGATTCTTAAAAAATGTGTGGTGTTCCTATATTTCTAAAAAGCTCTAAAAATTCTAAAATTATTTAGTGAAAAAACAACAAAAGCCTTTAGTACCAAAAGTTTCATAGGTTCTATATAAGTCAATGGAAGCTGAGCTGAACTTATTGGACTGCTTTAATTTTTTTGTTTTGCTTAATTTTTTTGGAATTGACTGAAAAACCTTCAAAATCTGACCTAATAAATAAGACTTACATCTAAATCTAATCCCAAAACAGCCAATAATCAGAGATGTCCATTTATTTCAAGAAATTTTTAGTTAACAGCCCTAATGTTTTTTCATGAACAGTCAACTCTCTAAATCTCCTTTTGTGCTGCACTTTTTAAGATATTCCCCTGGGTGGTTTTGTACAGGCAAATAATTATCCTGGTTATGAAGAGATTTTGGGTATTGCATAGATTACCCAATGCTTTAACTGACTAAATACAAAAATTGCTTTTATGATGTATTTCCTAAAAAAAATATTCAAGCCTTAGGAGAAAATGTTGAAATGCATTTTTTTATTGGATGAACATATCTAAAAATGTTTTCACCTTAATTTGAAACAGTCCAGAAAGAACATGGGTAAACATCTCATTTCTGCAGTGAGACACTTTGGTACCTTTATTTCTAAATAATTTTTTTTGGTATTGATAAAATGAAAACCTAAAGCTAGAACTTGTTCTCAGCAACATTTATTTCCCTGTAGCTGCAAACTAAGAAGATGGATTTATGCACTGCATTTAATACAGATTTTAATTATTCCAAAGCAATTGAGATCAACATTCTGACTCTTTAGCCTTATATGCCACTGGCTGCACACCTCTATCAATATAATGAAAAATGTTCTTGCACATGGACATATATATATACAGTATATATATATATATATATATATATATATATATATATATATATATATATATATATATACACTTGCAATAAACCTATTCTGGGAGGAAGGATGTGTGTCTGAAATGTGTTTCCCAATCCTATATTAAACGTATTACAGTCCAGTAAATGTATGTGTTACTCTAACAAAGCATGCCCTCAGAGACACAAAATTCACATGCTTTTATTAGGATATAGATAAAATAATAGGCACCATGTTTTTTGTACTTTGCTCCCTGCCCCACCATCAGCGCCTGTGATTGAAAGTCTTCTACACAAGAACCTGCTCTTCACTCTTGTATACAGTGCTGACAGTTGAAGAGACATGCAGATGCTTCATCTACTGCTCCATACTTCCCCCTAACAGGCATGCAAGTTGTAGAGAACCATGGCTATTTACCACCAGTGCAAGGTGCAGGTATGTCCCAGATGCAAGTGCATTCTGACTGAGCACTAAGGGTGAAAAAATTAAGGCTAATGCCATCAATATATTTTGTGTAAAAAGAACAGCCCCAAATACCGCCCACTGATTGACAATGTATTTTGCATGAACACAGCAAAAAATGCCCATTGACTATAATGTATTTTGTGGAATATATGTGCATGTTTGTGCAGCTGTATTTCACCATGCCTCACCGTGCTGTCTTAGGTGGGAGTCAAAACTAGGTTCTGAGATATTGCATTTTACTTTTTGAGACTGTTAATGAGGAAATTCAGTATGAACTTCCCCCATCTACATAATATGACCATCACCTGGTTAATAGTAACTTATGATACCCTTGTGGGTATAGTAAGCAGTTAGTAAGCACCCCAGCAATTTTATATTTCCACGTTATCTCACGATCTTCACAATCACACAGGAGGGGTCAGGACAACAACAAGTTAACCAGTAAACAATAACCACCTCTATACCAGGGATAAAGTACAATTACACCCTTTCCCCCTCTTGAAATGGTTTCCGCTCTCATCCCCCTCCTCGCTTAACTCTTTATTGACCACTGATAAAGTAAGGGTCTGAGGGACCTGCTGTAGACTATTTCCTCATTGCTACATACCAAGCAATACATTACATTCTCTTTGCGCTTCCAATTGAAGAGAAAGCTCCTAAAAATCAGAATCCTAAAATACTACAGCTAAAAGTCATCATTGAAAGATGATGTTCAAGGGTTTCAGCCTGTTTGATGCAGGTTTTCATTTGATAACTCCACAAAGATTCAAGTCTTTTGGGGTAACCTTTAGAAAAACAAGTACAATTTTTGTGGTTGGGTTATTTTAAATATAATGAGAAAAAATTAGTTGTAATAAATTCCCCCTATGATAGAGAGTCATTCATTACCTCATCAGAATTGTACAAATAAGTATGTATTATATGTATTGTATGTAACTAAATACATTACTTTTTGTAGGAAATGTGAGTATCATAACACCATATCTACTTAACTCTAAAATCAAGATCACCATGGTTTCATACCAAATCCACAGAAAAACACACAAACATTTGGCAATGCCTCCAAATGCTAATCACTTCTATGCATATCAGTATAACTGATACAGATTTTGGTTGTACTGTATATTTATTTTCTACCCTTAATATTGTTGTTGGAAATATTTGTTATAAACTCATTTTATGACAATGTGAATAAAAAAAAGTGAGCATTCAGGCAAGTTTTTGTAGCATTAATTAGCAACTATATTATGCTATGAAAGCACATAATGAAAAATATATATAATACTGTATTAAAACTATAAACCATTAAAACTATAAACCAGTTATAGAAAGGAAGACTAGCTGGAAATTATAGAAAATAACGACATCTATAGCTAATAACCAAATGAAAAACTCATGTCATTGAACTCAATCATATTATTGAATTCATGAAAAAAATAAAATCTAGAAAAGCCAGTATTCTTGTTTCTCATTGCAATCATCCTGCATAATTTACTTCATAGAGTAAAATAATATAAAATAACCCCTAAAACCAAAGTACAACTAAAAAGACAATGTCCAACAAGGACAAGGTTCCCTTGCATTGCATTAAGTGCTTTGTTCTGCTTGGAAAAAAACAGCTGCTGACTTTTAGTTTAGAAGTACGACTAAAGACAGCACAGTTTTATCCAATAGTCTCTGATGAAGGTCGTGTAGTTGTGGGCTATTTACATGTATACTTTGTGCACAGTGCTGTACAGTAGAACAATACATTCTTAGAACAAACAGAGGTCAATACAAAAATTAAATACACATAAAATTAAATACAGTTAAAGGGCAGATTTACTAAAGGTTGAATTTCGAAGTTAAAAAACTTCGAAATTCGACCATCAAATTTTTTCAGGGCATTTTCAATTGAAAACGGAACAAATAGGTCAGTTGTCAATCGAATAAAAATCGTTAGAATCGTTCAATTCAAATGATTTTTGGAAAAAAATTTAGATTTTTCCAATGCTTTAAAAAAACACTGTAAAGATTCCAGGAGCTCCCCCATCGGCTAAAATGGCAATTCGGCAGCTTTAAAGTAGGGAAGTGTCGAATTTTAAGATTTTTAAAGAGACAGTACTTTGAAATTTAAAATTTTTGAATTTTTTCAATTTGAAACAAATTATGGGCTATTCGGGCGATAGTCGAAGTAGCCAAAAATTACTTTGAAACTTGAATTTTTGAAATTCAACTTGAAATTTCAGTTTGACCCTTAGTAAATGTGCCCCTAAGTACTAAGTGTTAAAGAGACAAGATCAATAAGATCCCTGCCCTGTAGAAATTACAGTCTAAATGGGTGGATAACTTACTTACACTCTCCAATAGAAAGATAAATAATATGTCAGTAGACTTGTGTGCTTTTTCTAAATCCCTCAGACCCATTTTAAAATATCTCCAATGACATGGTAATCTCTTTGCAGTCGTAATATGTCTTATACATGTAAGCATTACATCATCTCCCACTTGTCAACGTTTCTCATGTAGGTGTCTAGAAAGTCTTCCTGCAAGTGCACTTATACATTACTGTTTCCTTAACATATTTTTGGTCCCAACAACTTAACATCTCAGAATGGCAGAATAGTTGGACTAAATAAAAACTTCTCAAATCGCCTTCATATATGCATCTAATTAATGTGTATGGTTAACTTGGACAAGTCATACATAAATTCCTTGGGTGCCTTTGAGAATTAGACACAAAATATGTGAGAGCTAGGGAAAAGAAACACTCTTCATATTTTTTGGGATAGTGAGTAATAAACAAATAAAATTCTAGAAATGTCTATTTTAATAAATCTGCCTTTAATGCTATACTACCTATTCATCTTTTTGGATTTTAATCAGAAGAAGGTTGGGTTGGAATAGCTCCCTAGAAAAGACATGGTCACTAACATTTAACGTCAACATTGATTAATAAGAAATACATACGTAAGATCTCCTCCATGGCAACTGATTATATGAAAGCTACAGGCCACTAAATACTCTTGCAAGGCCTATCTCATTAACATGGCAAGGGAAATTAATTCATTTTTTAATCAAAGATTAAATTTATCAAGGGAAAACAATTGTAATTAAACTTAGTACAGTTGTTTTTACTATTGCAGTTTTATTTTTTGATTGGCAGCATATTTACAAAAAACTCATCTGCAATGAGAAAAGAAAGAACATTGATTTGTTCCATTTGTTCCAAATAGATTGAATGTTGAAATTTTTCAGGTTTAATCTGATCATGACCAATGTGTTTTTTTTGATGGGTAAATGTTGTAAATTAAAGTTTGGAAAATTATTTATTGTTTTTTATTTTAACTGTTATCTGGTTGCTGAGGGTCTACTTACCCTGAGCAACTAGGCTGTGGTGGGAATGCAGACTGGAAAAAACTACAAGAGAGTCAAAATAGAAAGATAAAAAATAAGGACAATACAAATCTGGCCTCAGGGTTAAAGGGCCAGTAACATCAAAAAAGGAAATTGTTTTAAAGTAATAAAAACATAATTCAGTGTTGCCCTACACTGGTAAAACGGCAGTGTTTGCTTCAGAAGAACTACTATTGTTTATATAAATAAGCTGTTGTGTAGCCATGGCCAACTAGTCAAAGGAGAAAAGGCTCAAGTTACACAGCAGATAGCAGATAAGCACTGTAGAACATAATGTTACCTGTTATCCATTACTTATCCTGTGCCATATACAGATAGAGTCACTTGGATTTGTAAGTTAAATGCGTCGTGACTCAGCATTAATTGAAGAAACTGTGTTATCTAAAGTTATCTTAACTCATTTAATGCATTTAACCTTTTCATTAGCATACCAAAGCTCCATTGTTTTCAATGGTGAACTCTTTAATTGGATGGGATGCTGTGACACAATATTCTGTGATAAGTGGGATAAATGAGATAAATGAGTTAAGTCGCGACGCATTAAACTCACCATCCAAAGTGACTGCATCTGTAGCCATTTTTCAATTTCCACCATTGGTACTTATCAGCTTGTTTATATGAACTATAGTAGTGTTTCTGAAGCAAACAGATCAGTTTTAACAGCGCAGGGCAACACTACATGATATTTTCTTTACTTTAAAGGGATACTGTAATTTTTTTCAAAATGCATCAGTTAATAGTGCTGTTCCAGAAGAATTGTGCATTGAAATCTATTTCTCAAAAGAGCAAACAGATTTTTTTATATTACATTTTGACATGGGGCTAGACATATTGTCAATTTCCCAGCTGCCCCAAGTCAGTGCAGAAGTCTACTGTAGCAGCACTATTAACTGATGCATTTAAAAAAAAAAAAAATAAAACATGTTGAATTCTTGAAATGTAGTAAGTACTGTATGCTGCTATGGTAACTGGGTGAATGGGGGAATGCCAGAGTGGGGTAATGGAGCAATAGTCCCCTATCTGTGGAATGTGTTGATGCCTCTACAAGTAAGGGCCCCAGGAGGTTGGGTTGAGTGAGGTAATTTGCTACTTGCCCTTCCAGGTGCAGCATATTTTGGGTGGTCGGTGTGAGAGTGGCCTGTTCACTTGGGGGAGTAACTGGTTAGGCAAGCATTCCCGTAGGTTAATGTTATACAGTTACATGTTCTTTCTATTATTATGTTGATCAAAGCTGCTGCCTTTAAACTTCATCCTGGGCTCCAAATGCTGTTATTGTAATCAATGGGGCTCAGTTAAAAAACACTGCTCACATTTGCATCTGGGTAGTAACCCACAACAACTAATCAGTGACTGGCTTTTATTCAGCCACCTAAAGGGTGAAAAATGAAAGCAAACCTTTTGATTGGTTGCTATGGGTAACTGCCCAGGGGCAAATTTGCCCGGTGTTTATAAATGTGCTAGGAAATATGTTGGTGCTATAGAAATACATGTAAATAATAAATTAGCTCCGGTATGTTATATATGGGGTTAAGTGTAAAGGGTAAGACAAGAGGCCTCAAAGATGCCCTGATCATCCTGAAGGTAAAACATGTTCCAAAGGTTAAATGGATCTGCCATTGACTTCTACTGCTACTTCAACAGGTTTTATTTGGAGTATTTTCAGATTTGTAGCAGTTTAGGAGTATACATCTACAATAATTCTTGTTTCCCCCCTGTAAAACACAGCCAGAAATATTTGAGGCTTGATATATATGCCCCTAAGTATTGTGTAGTTGATCACTGCTTCCCAAACTGTGGGGCTGGTCCACTTTAGCCCACCTCCCAGAAAAGTTGCTGGCAGTGGGCTCTGCTTGAAGATTATTTTTATAAGTAGGATGCCTATTTGCTACACATGCATCCCCCAAAAAAACACTGATGTACAGTAAATATATTCAATATGTCTTACTGTTGTTGAATTATATCAAAATGGTAAATAAATAAGAGAGGGATGTTATAGAAAGAAGAGCTATAAAACTTAAGAATAAAACTGAACTGGTGTCAGTAATCCCAGCAAACAGATAAACATTTTTCTTTGTAGGCTGAAAGTGAACAATTTTAAAACCATTAAAATAAATAGTGAAGTGAGAGGTAGTGTAAAACTGCTATATTCTGGTAGCTGTTCCAGACTTCTCTAACATTCTACCGCTCGGACTGGGCCAGCAGGACACTGGGAAAAAACTGGTAGGCCCCAGCTCTCTTGGGCCACATCTAGCGCAGAAGTGCTCTCCCCAGCCTCGCTCTGGCACACCTTCGTGACCTCCCCACGTGCAGGAAACGAACACACGCAACATCCCCCAATCCAATGCTGCTACCACTACAGACTTTCCAGAAAATTACACTGAGATGACTTTATACTTGCAGTTTTCCTTTTATGATGTTATATATCTGTAATGCTTATGTAAAATTATTGATATATGCCAGTGGTTCTCAACCTGGGGGTCGGGACCCCTTTGGGGGTTGAATGACCCTTTTACAGGGGTCACCTAAGGGGTGTCCAAACTACAAAACCATTGTTCGGACAGGGTGGGTTAAAGAATAGTGTTGCGTCGGCCATTTCTTATTAAGGGAATGCGCAGTAGCTGACAATTTCAGTGCTATCAGCTGCTTCTGGGTAGTAAGAGAGAGTACTCAAGCCCAGTAGAGGGAGCTGAATACTGAATGCAACTTCTCCAGATGGGCTTCCTCTGATTGGTGGATTTTTGCTTTTTTTTTCTTCTGCCACACTCCTCGATATTTACATTATGTTTCATAACAGTAGCAAAATTACAGTTATGAAGTAGCAATGAAAATTATTTTATGGTTGGGGGTCACCACAACATGAGGAACTGTATTAAAGGGTCATGGCATTAGGAAGGTTGAGAACCACTGATATATGCCATGAAAAATATATTTTTTGACAGAAAAACAAAAGTCTATTTTATAGCTGTTATTACAAATTTAAACAAAACCATGATTGTCCTGCATAGTTATTACAATCTATCATTTTAATTATCATCAGTTTACTAAACAGTGCTTTTAAGGCTTTTTACAGGTGAATCAATAACTACAAAAGAACATTTACATTTCAACAACACAAACCTACAGCATAAAAAGTGCACACAAATAACCACCACAAAAAAGTAAAACGGGATGCACCAAATCCAGGATTCAGCCAGAATTCGGCCTTTTCCAGCAGGATTCAGATTCGGTTGAATCCTCGTGCCTGGGCAAACCGAATCCAAATCCTAATTTGAAAATGCAAATTAGGGGCGGGAAGGGAAATCACAATTCTTTTTGTCACAAAAAAGAAAGTTAATATGTTTTACCTTCCTGACATTCATTTGCATATGCAACTTTGTATTCAGTTTCTGTTCGGTATTCTTCAGAATCTTTCAATAAGGATTTCGGCATTTGGCCGAATCCTAAACAGGGGATTTGGTGCATCCCTACTATAAATCTTGCATGTGTCAATGTATTACTCAGTATATGTAAAAGATGACATTGTGCTGGTGTAAGGAAAATTGAGCTGTTGTCTAATACGCTGGGTTTAATTAACAGCTCCAGTATCTCATTTCTACTAAGAGGGAGACAGATACACAGAATTATTAAAAGAAAGCTAAGATAACTAGTTAGCAATATAGATTAGGTGATCTAGAGGTCACTAGATGCTCTTTGAGTTATGCATATTTTTTAGGACCAACATTATCCTAATACCAGAAAATACTAATAATGATGTACTTGGATTTCTTATTAAATCAAGAGATACTAATTAAAAATAAAAACAAGGTGAACTCTGTTAAAAGAACACATATTGGTGTTTATGTTGCAAATAAATGTACGGGACTAGAACACTACTAATTCACTGTTAAATATGTCCATCAGCTACAGTATTATTTTAGTTTGTTTCTTTCATTGCAATATCCCTACTTTGTAATTAGCGATAAAGCACCAAGGATATCCAACCTGTGGTACTATGCTACAGTTGCTGCTAAACTATTATTCCTAGGCTTCCCATTAACATAGAAGATTGATTATCTGCTCTATTCTGCTTTATACAAACCCATTTTATTATCATAAGGCGCAAAATACAGAAACTGATTTTTATTAACTATGATATGGCTGATCAGGTTGGAAATGAAAGCAGCACAATAGATGAAAAGTTTGGCTCTGTCTGAGCTACAGTAGTTATCACTTTCCTTCCTGGTATCCATCTGGCCACCAATATCAAGGAAATGGTTAAGACGTAACAATGAGCTAGATTCATTATTATTCATTGTTTAATGTTTTCACCTTTTCCTGCCCTCCCCTGTAATTCTTACTGATTAGTGAGCTAAAACGCTTCTTTTCAATACTTTCCTCTGAGCATGATTATCACTGTGCTAAAAGGTTTCTGCACATTTGTCTTTTCCCATCAAAGACTGTTCTGTTTACATGTTTCTACCAGTTATCCCCCCCCCCCCTCCAAGAACATGCTATCTTTGCTTTTGCATTGCTCTCTATCTGGAACCAATCGGCCCTCTCTTTTTTCCTCTCAACTTCTCATCTTCTTCTTTAAATAGAAGCCAGGCTAGTTCTCTGCATGTCACCATAAGTCAAAGAGAATAATATATCTTGCGGTGTATAATTTTATTAGGCACCAATATTTTCCTTTTTTCCCTTCTAAACTCATTTTTCTATTATGCTTTCCTGTCCTTTTGACTCCCTGTTTCAATATTCCTTTAACCCCTTTCTTACTCATCATAAATTAGAGAAAAAAGTAATATACTTGACACAGATGTGTGCCCTTGTCGATAAAATAACTGCAGCTATAGCAGTCCCAAGGTTAACTTCAGAATAAGCCATTGCAAACTGAGAATCTGCTGATACCATGAGGTACACTACATTGCTATTAAACACTATGGACCCCTCCCCCTTCTGGTGAATAAGAGACACTTTCAGTGTGAACTGTTGGAAACTTCCGCAAAGAGTACTTACATTATAGGTACAGTAGCTTAAGTTTTGGGCCTTTTGTAGTACATCGTGTTACATGGTGTTTCTCTCTGCAGTTACATTTTATTCAAGTTGTTGAACTTCAAACAATTAACATAGTACAGGTATGGAACCTATTATCCAGAATGCACAGGACCTGGGGTTTTCAAGATAACTGGTCTTTCCATAATTTAGATCTTCAAATCTTAAGTCTACTAGAAAATCATGTAAACATGAAATAACTCCATTAGGCTGGTTTTGTTTCCAATAAGGATTAATTATATCTTAGTTGGGATCAAGTACAAGGTACTGTTTTATAAATAAAGAGAAAAAAAAATTCATTTTGAAAAATCTGTGTTTTTTTATTATAATGGAGACTATGAGATTTGGTCTTTCCTTAATTTTGGAACTTTCTGGATAACAGGTTTCCGGTGAACAGATCCCATACTAAAACATAAGTATTATTTTTAGGTAATAAAAGAAAATTACATTATCTATCTATCTGTCTGTCTGTCTGTCTGTCTGTCTATGTATATATATATATGGAATATAATGATATATAAGGAAAAGGAATGTCATTAATCATAACTGAAAATTTTTAGTAGTGGTAGGATTATCATTAGTTTTCTTGTTATGGTAGAATATTTCTTCTTTTTAAAAGATATACAGTAATTTATTCTGTTTATTTTCTGTTAAAGGCATAACTATACATAAGCTCTCTGTACATTTTATCTGCACAATTATTTATTTCTGACTCAAGAAAGCCAAAAGTTAAAGTAGACTAATTCATTTGTCTAGAAATTCAGAACTATAGCTGAAATCACCTTTTTAATAAATGCATTATTTTTTAAATTACAGGCAAGACGAAAACAGAAAAGAGGAGGTATTAAAGGATTTTTAATGTCAATGACTGCATACTGAAAACAGACAAGGAACTTTTATATTAATCTAAGCATTTCACTTCATGTCAAACTAATGAATAATTAAGTGCAGCCAAATTGAAAAGGTATGAAAAATAAGTGAAATATTGTACCCACTGGAATTTGGACAATGGCATTTTATGCAATGAAAACTTTAAGGAAACAATAGAGAAGGATAGGAATTTTAATTACCAGGGAATCAATCAGATTTAAACTTGAATTACTTGAATTATTTTAGTTTTTTTGTTGTTGTCTAAAAAGTCAAACAACCTATCCAATGTCTTCAGTAATGAACAAGTTTAGCATTCAATGCAGGCACTGTGTATGATTGAAAAATTCCTGCAGTGAGCAAAGACGCAATAAAATAGACTGGGAAGTTAGGCTATGTTATAGTAGCAGCCTAATAATCCAAAATTAGCTAGCATAACCCTCTTTTAGTTATACAATGGCTAAATGTAAATTTCTTTCTAATGGCCAGACTCTCTGTACCCCATAGTCTTCACCCAGATATGCAATATTTGGAAAGGAAAAGATACAAGTGAAATTTGCAATAGGAAGGAAAACAGACCTATCTGTCAATCCACCCTAGGGGACAGGGCTATGAACTTTTTCTGATGTCCTTTCTCAATGAGTGCTGCAGATCAAGTTAGAAATTCCTTAGCATAACCGGTTCCTTTCTTTTATTAAATATAGTTACAGTATTTGTATCTAAATAATAGATGAATTATACAAAAAACACCTTAGTTGTTGAATATTTTTGAACAGGCACATTTCACTATGGATATATATTAGGACACAATGACAAACATAATTTATGATGCTCGGTTTATGTGTTAAAATTCTTGGCAGGAAAGCCTGGCAATAATCTGCATAGAAATGCTCTATAAAAAAAATTTTCACCTATAAAATACTCACCAGATGGCAGATCAGGAGGAAAATCTGCTGTCCACCAAATTCATCCTGAAAAGAAAGGTAAATCCCATAGTCTTCAAGATGATACAAAGGAAACAGTAAGTGAATGAACTTCAGTCTGTTGAAAAGCTCCAGGACACCAAGCAAAGCAGTGCAAGAAGTCAGCAAAAGCCACGAGAAATGAGCATTCAGCACATAAAGATTGGGAGAAAAACACAAGGAATCAGTTTACAGCTTATCCTCAAGGATAAATGCAATGAAACAAGGAAAAAGACTCCCAGTGTAGCAAGTGGAAAGCTATCCTGAGGAAAAAAAAACAGCAGACCCAAAAGGCAAACAGTTTGAATCTAAACCTAGAAGTAAAATGTTGCTGAGGACTAGGTGATAAAGAGAGAAGTAGAGAGGAGAGCTGTAGTCATCCAGATAGATATAGCAGCTGTAATGATTTAGGGAGCTGGGGAGGATCCAATGAGAATTGAAGAGGCTGTAGACGGATAGGAAAGATATGGAACAGCCACAGAAATTCTGTACTGTTCTCAATAAGCCTTAGCTTACTTCAGGTAAAATGATCTTTTCAGCTTCACAATCCAGCTCATCATTATTACTAATATTGTCCTGTGCTCTGTTTCCCCTCCCTGAAATCCCTCTCATCAGCAGCAAACTCTTGCTAGCAAGCCACAGTCTAACCAAATTTGCAGTTATTTGCACTAAGACTAATTTGAGCCTGTAAGATACAATAAGAAAGACAAAAAGAGGACAAGAGAGCATCCACAGGGTGCCTGGTAGATGCTGGGAACGGAAAGGATTTTTTTTTTCACTCCAGCTTGTTCATTTGCAGAGCTAGTTGCAGCAAGCTCTTGATATCCACTGTCATTTGCAATGCAACAGCAAGAAGAGCTTTATTCAGCAACTACACTGCAACAATAAACAAGCTGAAGCAGAGTATATGCTCTCTGCAGAGGCGTTCTAGGAAACACTATAGCATTTTTTGATTTGATTATGTTAGAGTGATCCTTACTACAGCATGTTAACATAAAGGAGAGGAATCAGATGTCTGCTGAGGACAATAGCAGAGATCCACATGGTAAGCTTATTTTATTATTGGCATGCTTATTTCAATGTCAGCTCTCCTATTTTTGCAGTGATGTAGATGCACAGCTCATCAATTCATGTGGAATGTTATAGATCTCTTTATCCCTGATATTAGAGCCTTTTCATAAATGTACAGCAAATTGTTCAGGCAGCAGGGCACCTGGTAGTTATGCATGTAAGTTGGCTATTTTCTCATTAGATTGCTTGTGGTTATATAGTACATGTCACAGATAAGCCAGGGTTAACAGCAATTTTGAGGAGAGGCTAAGGCAGTGGAACCATGGAAGGAAGAGAGATGCTTGCCCTGCAGCAATAATGATCTTGGTAAGTCAGTGTCAGTAACCTCCCAACGTGTATGTATCAAAGGATCTTGTTTCATTTTGAGCATGTGATGGATTTGTCTATGTAAATGAGCAACAAACCATTGCTTTTTCCCTGATATGAGACTAAAATACAAGCTACTCATATTTAATTCTATAGAAACGCAGCACCACCCATTGCAAATCATCATCAAGCTAATCCCCATTTGTTAAAGCAGAAGAGTAGGTGCCTCTCTTCCTATCAAGGAGCCCACCACTGCATACAATATATAAACGTGATTGTGGTTTCAATGATCTCAGGTTAAATATCTTTGTTTAATGAATGAGGCATTGCTGTGTTTGTGTGTGTGTGTGAGAGAGAGAGACAGTGTCACTTTATTCTGCAGCTGTGAAAAAAGAATTCTCTACAACCTAATTTGTCATCTCTTCTACTGCTTCTAAATATCAAAGCTCACATGTTGGTTCCGGAATTAACTTGTAATAATGTGGTTTGTGTGATTTTTGAAGCATTCCTTTAAAGAAAGAACATGCATCTGTAATACATATCCGAAGCAATTCAGTGTATCATCTATTAAAAGGATGTTTCATTAACAAGTCTGACTATCTGCACTGACTATTAAATGGATATTCTCTTTTTAGGATATTCAGTAAGGGAATTGTTCTCTTGCCATAAATCAGAGAAACACAGAGGATACAGAATGGATGTCTATGTGATCAGGATACAGCATTAGCTAGCCCAGATACTGCATATACATCAGTTGATTAACTTTACACAGCAATAGTGTATTTCATATCAAGAGACTCTCAACTGTGGACATGCTGTTAATTTATCATGTAAATGCCCAACACAGTGCTGTCCTCTCCTTTTTATACCTGTAGGTCCTCTTAGCTTATAATTTAAATTGTTATGCTACAATAGAAACAATAGAATAACAAATTGTCTCAAGATTCAGATTGCATGCTTTAGTATATTTACAGTAATGCTGAAGATTTCAAGATATATATTTAATTGCAAGACCGATGGTGAATTCTTTATTTAATGTTTCAAATTGATTGGTGTACAAAGGTAACAGTAACCCTCTTGCCCTTTTGTTGTCAAGTTTAATGAAAAAAAAAAAAAAAATATATATATATATATATATATATATTTAAAATAGCACATGTTGTACTAGATCAGCATATTTTCTAAAGAGGGAATGTATTATATCATGAATCAACAACAGATGGCCCTCAAGCTAATAACTGTAATCCTTCTCATCACCTGATGGCACACAACTGCCACAGGAAGGTGGGAGTTGCAGATTAGCAACACCTGTAGAGCCTCTACAGTAATAATTTTTTAATGGTTTAAAAATGTATGTTTAATATTTATATAGCTCAGCTCCATACTTGGAACTCTACCAGTTCTTCATATGTGCAAGCTGGGTTGTTTCCATAATACCATTTTCACCTCTTACTTCTGCTGGTCATAGCAGATTACAGAACTGGTAGTAGGAAGTGAGGATTACTGAGCTAAAATTCTTATGGAGGTGGCTTGGGCTAAAATAGGAAACTGTTTCACAATAATCTTATTCCTTGTAGATTATGATGCCACAAGAATAAATTCTATATATTGGAATTGGTTCTTGGAACATAGATATGTACACAATTTTAATTGCATTCATAGCGGTGAATGCAAATGTATCTGCATGTTCAAATGATCTGAAACCTCGGGAGAAGAAACAGTTTAAAAGGGACCTTATATCCTGAGTTTACTAGGTGTCACCAGGCAGATTGTTACTTTTACATTGTGTATAGATGGTACCTCAGCTACTTGCTCTTTGTGAATGATGATTGCTGCATAGTTAAAGTTTTTATAGTAACATGATTAAATGTGTCACTGTAATGCAATCCTTTTTATTATAGAAAATCCCTTTATAGAAAATAATAAAAGGCATGCAATTAGTATTCCCAGTTCATCTCTAACATAACAAGAATACATTATTTTGGTGTAGGAATAATTTAAGGATTGTCCAGTTTACAACAAAAGGCTTTTTTACATATGCTGTCCTGTTAAAAGAAGGCATAGCTTATCTCCACAAACAGATCATCCTTATTCTGTATATTTGCTTTTATACATGTCAGTGGGAGTCACCATACTGATCTCCTTGGATGATACATTCGTCTTTGAAAGAACTCCATGCTCTGTTTTTGTTTGGCTCAGTGTAGAAAATGTTTAAGCAGTGACAAACTTGGGATTTCCAAACCAATATGCAGAAAATAGAAGATTTACATGCACAAAAAGCTAAGACCTACACACACACACACCTCTGTGCTTTTAAGGGAAACACATGGGGGTAAATTCACCAAAGAGTGAAGTTAAGAGGGAAATTCCGCAGCTCTCCATTCATTTCGATGGGATTTGTAAAGGTGTATTCATCAAAGGGTGAAATTTCACTTTCACCCATTGATAAATACACCTTTCAAAATCCCATAGAAATTAATGGAGAGCTGCGGAATTTCCCTCTAGTATGGAACTTCACTCTTAACTTCACTCTTTGATGAATTTACCCAATGATCTTTTATGTTACCCTAGGTAACTTGTATAATGTGTGAGGTGTACACCGTATATTGTATCTTATATTCATAAAGCTGGTTAAAACATCATTTACATTACATTTTCCCTGTCTTGCTATTCACTTCCAGTTCTAGTTATTAATACAAGGATGGGATTATGTTTGTATACATTTTGATTCTATTAATATTTTAAGGTAAAGCCAGTCTGCTATCTCCTAAGGATCTACTGTTAGTGGGATATTTGAAAGGCACTGGGCCCACCTCAAAATAATTTGTGGTTACTACAAGCCTCACACCATGGGTAAGTTATCATTTTTTTGCACACATTTGTTGAAATTGCAGATCAGATCAGTACTAGGGCTTCATTTTTTCCTTGTATCCATCTACTCTGTCTGGTTGATACCCTTGCCTGCTGTATTTGTTTTTATCTCTGGGTTCATGGTAAAATTCAGTAAACTTTTTTTTATTATAAACCCTAAACCTATACCCCCAGTTATTATATGCACTGTATTTGCTCATGTGCAGTAACCCATAATAACTAATAAGATGTAGTATTTATACAAGTGACAGTAAATGCTAACAGCTGGTTTATGTGGGTTACTGAACATGGGCCAACTTACACTATTATTGTACTGACCTTCAACCAGCCTCAGCAATGTCTACAGCTGTAATTATTTCAGTGAGCATTTCAATTATTTATATATTTTATTTATTTTAAAATATGTTGAAACAAAACATATGTAACACATACATGTACATGTACCATTCTCTCAGTTGTCTCTTTTATTATTCACTGATACAGATATTATATTTTAGATTACCCTGTAGGCTTCTGTATATAAAAAATATAAATGTGTATGTAAAAGTTTCTTAATATCTTTATAGTTTTAAATATATAAATTTCTTTCTTTTTCAGAAATATAAGGGGAGTAACTTTGATGCATGTGCTCCATCCAAAAGGATACCAACTATTATGGTAAGACCCAACATGGACATTATCAATTTAGGTCAAATCCAGATAGAAAACCTTCTTGAGGCATTCAGAAGTTGGAAGCCCCCCACTCCTCAAAGACTTCACCTGCCCCAGCCGAATATGCAGCATGACATCTTTATTTTCAGGAGAAAACTCCATATATAAAGTATATATCATTATTGCACAAAATCCTTTTTACAGTACTTTATTGTTGTAATTTACTGATTCTGTCCATTTCCCTGCATATCCTCAAGATTAATACAGTGTATATTGTAGTCAGGATTGTAAAGAAATTAAATATATATATATATATATTTATATATTAAATTAATAAACCCTTAACTTACAGTAGGTTCTAGTAACCCAGGTTCAAGTAACTATGGATTTATGTTACTTTCATTTGAGTATCCACTGATCCATAGACTTCAAATTCATAAATTGTATTTGACTTGTATGAATCAAAATTTCTCAGCAACAAGTCTGAGCTCTAACACCCCTCTCAATAGTTAACCCCAACTGCAACCTATATATACAGATGCAACCACTTGGATTTGTGTGTTAAATGTGTGTGACTAAGGGTTAATTGAAGAAACTGTGTTACAGATGCAGTCACTTTGGATTGTGTGTTAAATGCGTCGTGACTTAACTCATCTATCTCACTTATCCCACTTAGCACAGAATATTGTGTCACAGCATCCCATCCAATTAAAGAGTTCACCATTGAAAACAATGGTGCTTTGGTATCCTAATGAAAAGGTTAAATGCATTAAATGAGTTAAGATGACTTTAGATACTGTAACACAGTTTCTTCAATTAACCCTTAGTCACACACATTTAACACACAAATCCAAGTGGCTGCATCTGTATATAGGTTGCAGTTGGGGTTAACTATTGAGAGGGGTGTTAGAGCTCAGACTTGCTGCTGAGCTCTGACACCTCATAGAACAAAACAGTGTTCAACTGGTCAAAGCAGTGAAACACATTCTGACAAATTAATCTATCTGTTCTTTGAGAATAAGCAAATAGAACTGTTACGAATTTAAAGCCATTTGAGTATAACAGGAATTATTCATTGTGTTAAAGTCTCTAAAATCTGTAGATGGAAATGCTATATTTTATTTCAATATGGCCTGCGTATGTTATACCATCATCTCAGGATATCTTATAGTAGGTTTCCCCAATACGGCTGCAGGAATTATTCCTTTCAATGCAGACAGATAACCCATTAAATAATGATCTATTCTTCTGTAAGTCAATCTATGCTTCTACAAAGAATTTCTCATTATACTTAGTTAAAAAGTGGAATACCCATGGGCCAGTTCATACATATGAAACCAGCTATACAAATCAAAAGCTAGTTCCTGAAATCTGCCCCTAAAGAAAACAGTCAAATATTTAAATAAGAAAGTTATATTTTTTCCTTATTAAATTAATGTTTTACATTTATTTTGGGTAAATAAAAGACAACTGTTCATCAAGTTAAACTCTTCTGTGAGTATCCACCAGAAAATAACATAAAGGAATATCTCAATGCATATGCAGCACAGTAACTTTTATAAATATTTTAACTATGGCTATTCATACTTTAAAGACTTCAATATGTTTCTGTGTTTTCTTTCGAAGCTTTATGATCTCAGAAGAATCTACATCAGGATGTCACTGGGATCTTGTTTTAGCATAAATACTATGGAAATTTCCTTCATAAGGTCATTCATTTTCCTAGGGGTCAATGAAAACAATTCACTAACATCTATTTCGACACTTTCTAAGATAGATCTTTATGAAAGATGTTTTGTGAGGTCTGGTTTTATCAGTGTAAAATCAATACCCTGGGGTTATTTATCAAGCATAGTACTGTCACATTCCTTGTCATCTTGTTGTTATTTTACATGAAAACATTACAACATCTCATGCAAAGCACAATTCTTTCAAATCCAAACCATCAATACAGTCGACCTACAATTAACAAATAAGATATAGTTTTTGCCTTTTTTCTACCCTTGTATGGCCCAATGAAATGGTCTTAATAAAAAATGTGACCCAGTCCTTTCAATGATACCCAACCCCTTCGGAGGTTATTTGTTATTATAAGCTCTGAATTTATCTCAGTATTTTCTTTTACAAACTCTGAGCAAATCCGTGTGGGTTTTTTAGGCTCATTTATTATAACATTTTCCGGAATATTTTCTATGTGGGAAAAAGAAACAATTTGGAGCTTATTATATAACCTCCTTAGTGTTTTTGGGGTTATGAAAGTAAAATATATTGTCTGAGCTGCCCAATCAGTGGCTGTTCACATTGACAGATAAGTGAAAGACTAGAAATATTACTCCAATCAGTCTTATTTCAAGGGGTACTTACTAGTATATTCTATGCAATTTTCTGATTTTACTGCACCCTTTGCTTTTTGGAAATCCAAAAAAGTGGGATTGCTTTAGTATGTGGAAGAATTCCTTACAAGGTACAACCCTATATATTTATAATATTAGGGTACCTTTAGGCACCTTGAACCCAGAACTTTAGGAATGCTAGATATATACTGTATATATATATACATATATATGTCAAAGTTTGAGTCAAAGCAATCAATGTTTGATATGTATCAATCTATGGAACACTGATCCCTGGTTAAGTGGTAAACCATGGGGGTCAGTACTGACCACCAATTTTATTCATATACAGTATTTCCACCCAAGCTTTGTGGGGAAAGGTCCCAAGGTGTTCCAGTGAATGTCTTGTAATGCCTCAACTGATGAAAATGTAATATAAGCTTTATCAATAGACAATAATAAGCTTTCTTTATAAACAGCTACAAAATCTATTATTTTTCTGAAATAATCAAGTCAATCTTCACTATCTATCTCTCAGAAATCTCTCCATGCAGACTTTGAGTTGGTTATTTTTATTTTGAAAGACAGTTACAATACTTTGTCATGGCAAAGGATCACAGACCAGTATAATATTTGACATAACTGTGCATCAAAAATCTGACAGGGAGATTCAATTGTTGAGATGTTGATGAATAATTTGATTCAAAGGTGGTACAAAAGTTTTAATTGATTACATTTATAAATATGAGTGATACCTATTGGTAGGCTGCTGGTGATATATTTTTTTATGCTAAAAAACAACACTTTTGTCATAATTTGTTCACATTACAATACAATGAGCATTCAGAACACAGTATTCTGTTACTTACAAAACTTCTATTAATCTAGAGCTGCTTTTAGTGAAAAAATAAATAGGCACTAGTGATGGGCGAATTTATTCGCCAGGTGCGAATTCGCGGCGAATTCCCGCGATTCGCCGCTGGCGAATAAATTCGCGAAACGACCAGAAAAATTTGCCGCCAAAAATTCGCCGCGCAAAAACGAGACGTGCGGCGTTTTTGACGCGACGCGTCGGAAACGACGCGACGCGCGTCGGAAACGACGCGATGCGTCGGAATCGATGCGACGCGGGTCGAAAACGACGCGACGCGCGTCAAAAATGACGCGACGAGCGTCAAAAACAACGCGACGCGCGTCAAACAAGACGCGCGACTCGTTTCGCGAAATGGCGAAAAATTCGCGAATTTCTCTGGAAATTCGCAAATTTTTCGGCAAAGCGAAACGCGGCCGTTTCGCCCATCACTAATAGGCACATTAGATGCTTTTAATAAAATAGATATCTAGGCACAGTACTGTTGACTGAAATGTGAATGGTTAACTTTAGGGCCAGACAATAGATAATATATACTGCATATCTTTATTTGTCAACTAGCCTTTACAAAGTATATTCCTCATCTTGAAACTCTTTCTGGAGAAGGTGCCCATGTTAACTTGAAGTACTTATTACTGCATTCCAAAAGGCATATGCAAGTTCATTTACATCTGGTGGGGCATGGTGTTGTAACTTTTATTTGAACTACACCTTAATACTGCCACAAATGGTGTCTTTGCAAACAACAGCAAGCTTTATTAAATGTAAAGCACTACCAGGTTAAGATCACTTACCGCACATTATGTATTAGTGTAGGTGTAGCAGATACAGATAGAATGGCACCTTCCAGGTTTTCAGTATCTTATGTGATCCAGATCCCTACAATAGATGTGGAATAATAACCTGTTTCCCTTGTCAGTACTGTGGCCCCTTCAATACAGCAAGCAGAGCCTGAGGGAGAGCTACGCTTGTCTATAATCATTGTTGGAGCTCCAAGCTGCTCTTGCTAACACTTACTGACTCACTCCTCCCAGAGATTTATAACAGTGAGTATCATGCATACTAGCTAACCTTGTTCACAGGATCCTGCATCTCTGACATCACTAAAGGGGTTGTCTGTTTAGGGCCCAACTCTTCTGGGGCCTTGCCGACTCCAGGCTGGACATCCACCTAGATCAACAGCTACAGGCAAAAGAGGAAGGCCTTCCATGCACTGTGTTACAGTCAGACAAAATAGGGTCATCAACCTAAGGACAAATAAACTTGGTATGCAAAATAAGTAGAAATGGTTACATGGGTTTTAACCCAGCAACAAGCAAATTTGTTACTGGTAGGTAATGAAGCCATAGGGGACATTAATCCATTACACATTAAGTGTAAATGTGCAATTTAGGGTGTGATATTTCCTCTTCTTGCCCTTGCAATTGTGTCCAGGTCATTTGTTGATTACCCCAATGATTCTCATTATGAATAATGGAAGGAGCTCTTTGTAGTCCCTATGGATTGTTCATTGCAGTTGAGATGATCCAAGGTCTTGTGGGGCAGGTGATCCATACTGCAAATTTTATCTTAACTTAACACATTTTACTGTTCTATAACATCATTGCAGTCTTTAGATGTTTCATTTGCTACACAATTCCTGCATTTGATTTATAACAATATTTTTATTGTGTTTTCACACTACAACAATCCAACCAAAGTAGCCTCCTTATTACCGCAGCATGTTTGTAATGTAGATGCATTAAGCAGCCTCCTTTAAATAGGGCTATGGCTCATATAGTCTTTTCAATTGTGCTATTTTGGTAACAATAGAAAAATGCTAAATGCCCTGGCTACCTCTTGCTATTTACATTAAAGTTAAAAGTCACCCTTAGTCGTACCTGAAAAAGTAATTACAGTCTGATGAGTGTCACATGTGCAAGTCCCAATACTAATGGGTAAATGCAATAAAAGGAGAAAGTTTATTCTGGTCTAATCACCATAGCAACCATTCAGCTGGGAGTATTTACTGGTCACCTGTTTAATACCAAAGATGTTATTGGCTGCTACCAATATGGGTTACTGCAACTGGGCAAACTCAGTGCATTTAATTATATATGGGGATAAATGTATTTAGTGGAGCAGAAAGCTCATTATAGCTAGTCCTTCCTGTATAGAATTTCTAGAAGGTTCTATAACAGTTTCTATCCTGCCACTAGCTTTTCACACTATCCTGCCACTAGCTTTTCCCATTCACATAACCCATTATTTTAGACTTCACTGGGCATGTGTTACCTTAAGGCTTAATCTTCTTACTGGTGCCTTCCATATCATGCTCTCCAGCAGCATTCACCCTTCCTATAAATTCGACAGATGACAGAGACAGAACCATTTTTTCCTCCCTTATATGTTCTAGGATGAAGAACTACAATAGCTCCTCCAAGGCATAAGAATACTTCCTCACAATAGGGATTGTTATCTCCTTAAACCCCTGGCAGAAAATATGGAAATATGAAAAATATGAAAATCTCCTTATACAAAAATTGCAGGTTTCTCCAATTTACCTATAAGTTTGCCCTAATTAGATATCTTTGCAACAAAGGAAAAAATATATACATAGGAGTATTCTGGGTTACTGAGTATGGGAATGTTATCCATTTACCCTGGTAAAGCTGGATACATGTCCAGCTGCCAGTCTGACTAATTACATTGGGGAATTTCATAGTACTGGAGAACCACCCAAGAGTGCATTTTGCAACAAAGGGCAAACATGTACCTAGGGGTTTTAAAAGGTCCTGAACTTCAACCTTTGATGAATAGATCTAAAAATCCAAGGCCTGCCCATTTGGCCGATCAGACTTTGGCATTCTATGATACCATACTATGCTTCAGTACATTGTAGCACAAGAAGAAAACATGAACCAAGGGGAGGTGAACTATAATTTCCCATCTGCTTACACCAAAGTGTGGGCCTGTCAATTTGACTATTAATATTGTCCCATCCCTTAGTATTGGGGAACTATTAAGCACCATTTTGGCAAAGGAAAAAGTATAAATAGAATCTTGATCTTGGTTATGTTGCCAGTTGCCTTGCAATACTAGGTACAAGCCAAACTACATATCTGACAATGACTTTGCGAAATGCCATGGAGACCTACAGTACTTAGTAGCACATTCTATGGAAACACAAAACAGCTTTAGAATGTATAGAACAGCTTCAGAATAAATTGTATTGTAAAAATACAATATCACATTGTATTAACTGCAGCTATACAGCTACACTGTTAAAGCTGTCTGTCTAACCAAAGAGAGGAGTAAGAGGGGGACAGGATGTTAAATAGCAAAAGGAGGGAGCAAGGCTGAACTAAGGGTAGGCAGAAAATGCACTTGCCTAGGGCTCAAGAATAGGGTGGTGCACGCACAGTTGTAGTTGGGCGCGCACATGTGCATGGAAGGTGGGGAGTTTGCACCCAGTGGTCAGCCAGCTGGGTTGCCTATGGCTTCTGGCCAGCTTGGCCCGGCCCTGGGAGGGAGCAGTACAGGTTGGTAGTTAAAGCTGACAAGACAGTATATTTATACATTGATTTATTTATTTATTTATTTATCAAAGACTATTCCCAGTCAACAGAATGAATATGTTTATAAATTAAATAAATTTTTTTGCTCATGTTCAATTCAGCTTTTGTTTTGTTAGCTCTTTGCAGAAGTTAGCAGGTGTGTTAATAAAGGGTCATTTTATTTCCCTGTGTGTGCACATGGCCGAACAATTATACAGAAAACAGTCCTTATGGTATTTTTCTGTGTCAGCTTCAGTCATATTTCTTATACACACATGAAATAACGTGACCTTTTTCTAAAGCTGTCAACCAACTGGCGTGTAGATGAAACAAATTCTGAGTTGAGCACATGCAATAAGAGGGCTGAAAATCTGTATTAGATAAAAGGAAATATAAATGTATCTGTGGTGTAAAAAATGATAATTCAATGTATCTGAACAAACCTTCGTTCTGATACAAATGTCATTATTGCAAACAGATAAATCAAGATTTGGAGAAGAGACGTAAAGCAGGCAGTTGCAATTAGTGAACCCAAACTCTGAAATACCACAGAATTTGATTGAGAGTAAAGTGTTTAGCAAAATATAATTAGAATAACAGCCCATACATATTTTCTAGCGATCATCAAGATAATTTATAATATCATATGCACAGTAGATAATAAGTATGTCATAAAATAGCTTTACTTTTCCTGGCCATTTGTCTCACCTACCAGAGATTCCTGAGGTTGAAGCAAATGTATATTGGCATGCTTCTGTATAACCCCCATGTGCATGTACCAGTAGGAATATACTCATAAAATTAACAAGAAATGGAAGGTCACATGTAGACGTGCCAGAAGTTCTATAACATACTGGAGATATCATACCGTGGACTTAATTGCCCTTTAAGGTCAATAATGAATAGACTGACTACATATACAAACAAAAACTAATTTAATTGAGTTCCTTGTTATTACATTGAATTTAATTTAGAAATTGTATCTAGATTAATGTGCTGGCACTATCATTGAAGCTAATACTTAAATTAGAATTTGTAACAATCATGGCCAGCCAGTAGACTCATTGATGTGACACTTTAAAGGAACAAGTAAAAGGTTAGAAAAATAAATTGAATTGAGCAATTTTGGGTAACATATTGGTTTCTACTCTGTAGCAGTAGTTTGTAGATTAATTAAGTACCTTTACATATTTTTGTATAAAAGCACAATCAATGCTCTTTTTTGAAGATCCATTCCAATTAGAAACTTGGTCAAACTGGGAAAAAAGTTAGGCATGTCATAATGATCAGTTTAATCACAATGATCTTTTAGTCATTAGGTTATGCATATATTCATTTTGCAGAAGAAAACAAGTGAAACAAATTCTGTTTCTACCCTTGTGCTGGATATACACATAATCACATACTTCAGCTAAAACCACCTTTTCTTAATGGGATGTGAAATGCTGTATTTGATTTGAAACCATGCTTAATATTTCTTACTGTTCCATCCAGCTAGAGGGAGCTCAGTGACTGGCACTGAAAAATGAAGTATGTCAAATAATACATTATACATGTTTAAATATACCCACAGCCAATTTAATATGTAAAACTATTTCATAGTATTAGTTTAGTAAACTTATCTGACTCTGGTGCCATAAGGGCTTTTATAACACAGAAACAAACAAAGAAATTAATACATATACAAAATGTTAATGTTAATCTTAAATAATGTTTAAACAATGTAGAAATACTGAGAAGATTATTATACATCATCACTTAAAAAATACTTTCATAGTAAATAGCTTGGAGCACTTATACATTCAACTCACCCTCACCTAGGAGGATTCAGTGAAGGTGCTGCCTGGTGGAGAGGTGGAATCCCTCAGCTGTCTGGTACTGTGATGGTGGGCAGCATCATGGTTTGTGAATGTGACAGGAACTAGAGCTGTGGCTGACGATCAGGAAGATTGTCAGTAGGACTCAGCAGCCAGCATGTGCAGCGGGGCCAGCACGGCACCACATGTGATGTGCCAACGCGCTGGTCACTTCCCCGGCTGAAACAAAAAATGAAAAAAATAAATGTATAAGTCAGCAGTGGGCCCCCAAAATAAGTGGGCCCTTTACAGATGCCCACTTTGCCTGCTTATTAAAGGAGCCCTGATACTTATATTGGGCATATCATAAATCTTCTGCTTTTCTACCTTCTATTTAAGGAAGAGAGGCATTTTTCAATTAACTTGTGAGATTCCAGCTACAGTATCTTTGCATTTAGACAAGAGAGAGAGCTTATCAGTTCTCCTAGGCAACCTGGCCGGCCACCTTGGCTAATGAGAAGACAAGCATGAACTGCATATGCAGAAATGGTGCACCGGTGTTGTGAGGGCACGTGTGAAGAAAATTCATTGAGGATAAGTATCAGTGATGAGGGTGGGAGAGATGAGGGCTTAGAGTAGGGGTAAGCAGGCAGAGGAGGCATGTGCCTTGCATCTCCCCACCAATGAAAATGGAAAGATCAGCACAGCAGTGCAATATTTTAGCATTTTGGACAAAACATGGGCATTACAACCATGTGCGAGTAAATATGCGCTGCACAAATTTTATATATGACCCCCAGTGAGTCTTAATATAGATCAAAGCAGAGGATGGTACTTGTATTTGGGGAGGCTCAATACAGATTAAGTCATACTATCAAAGTTCCATATAATATCCCAGACCACAAGGCTGTTATATTAATACATAAATACAATGACAGTTACATACATCCCAGAATACCTGGCATGATAAATACAGTATCTGTTCCATATATAATTGCCACAGAACACACAGTAGTTTAAATACAATTTCAAGTATGATAACCCCAGAACACATGGCAAGTCAAATGCAGTGCCAATTTCTATACAGTTTGCTGTATGGAAATTCATTGGTGTTGGTTTAGATAGGAGTGGATTGGACTTTCAGGGCATTGCAGGCAAGTTGTTTAAGGTGGACACAGCATTGTGTAAGGAAGTAATGTAAAGTGCTTAAAAATCAATCTGTTTGCATGTATACAGTAAGAAAGCCATCAACTGGAAGGCAACAGCTGGAGGAACAAAGCATCTTATAATGTGGAGTCTGGAAGGGTCACAGCAAAATAAACTGTGCAGAGGTGCAGTAGGAGAATCCCAAACATAAATCAGAAACAAGTTGGATCAGAGCCAACAAACATATCAGAATCAGAACAGAGAAAATGGAACCAATAATTTCTAGAGGATGCAGTCTTGGCATTCTATCTGTAGTAGGAGTATGTCCCTCCTGTGTCACTGTGGGCTTGTTTTGGTTAGTTTTGTTTACCATTTACTAATAGTGATGGGCGAATTTATTCGCGAAACACCAATGAAAATTCGCCTGGCAAAAATTCGACCAAAAAAAATGAATTGCGCATCGACGCAGCGACGCGCGGCAAAAATGACACGACACGTCTAAAACATGCGCGACTCATTTCTCTAATTTTTTCGCCAATTCACAAATTTTGCTGGAAATTCTCTAATTTTTCGGCAAAGCGAAACTGGGTAGATTCGCCCATCACTATTTACTAAACATACAATTAGGTTAATTATCGCCTGATGAAATTATAGATTGTAAGCTCAACAGGGGCAGGTACTGATATGATTGAGGTATAACGGTTGCTACATAAAAGTTTTCTTACCATATCCTTTGGCTTAAAGTGCTCTACTTTATTTGCACTGCAAATACAGTATATACTGTAGCTTTCCTTTTGCCCTCATTCATCAATGCACCTGTCATGAAGCAAGTTTGGAAACTTATCTCAGATGGCAGTACCCCATTGGGTAAAGCCAGCAATTTCCTATCTTCCCCAGCCTCTCCAAACGATATGGCTTGGTGTTTGGAAAAGTACCCCATTGGGTTACATGGGGTTGCAAAACCAAGAATTCAGTTCTTCTAGTGCAGAAAGTGAAATTGTTGCATTAGTGATGCAGCCCTTCCTTGCACCTGTAGGTGTGCAGAAAAAGTAATTGTGTCAGTTGTTACTGGGAAGATTGGCAAACTTAACTTAATAATAATATATTTTAAATTATGAGGTAAATTTATTAAAGGGCGAAGTGACTAACGCTGTTCACCAGCTTTAAAGTTTTCAGTCACTTCGCTTGTTTACTAATGCAAATTCACTAAGATGCAGATTTTTGTGAATGTTACCTTTATCGACAGACTTGCCTTCACCAGCTCTGACCTTTTGAAATGGAGCATATAGAACATCTTCAATCTTCAGTTACTTACATCATCATTTTTGAGTGGAGTTTCCAACTGTATACAAATTAGCTTGATGCAAGAACCCTATAGAAGTTGCGCTAGCCAGAATTGAACACTAATGCATCTTCATTTTGATTTGATCGCTCTGCCAAAGTAATGCTAAGCAAAATTCGGTGGTGTTCGTCACCAGGGACCTAACTTAACTACTTAGTAAATTAGAGTTGTCTGAGCAAAATTTTTGCCTGGCAAAGTGTTGCAAAGCAACAAGTTTACCCCTATAATTCAAGATTGTTGGGCAAATTCACTAATGGGCGAATTTTCGCCATCAACTGATTTGACACACTTCATGCCACCTCACCAGGCATAAATTTGTGACCACTACGCTAATTCACTAAAATGCAAAGTTGCATCTCGAAGTTGCACTAATGTTAATCACTGCAAGCATTTCTTAGTGATCTTTCGCTAGCGTTCATTTCTGCCTAGTGAAACTTCATTGTATTCTTACACCAAGGTCAGTTTGAATAGGGTGGATACATATAGGTCGTATAGACATCTTATTATTACACATGTCCAAGGAAGCAAAATAAAGACAAAAGAGATTCTCTAATGCCCTAGACATGAGCCCACTGTAAAACAAATGTGGAAGCCCTCAAATTGGTTAAAAAAATGTACACAAAAATTTTAATAGTTAGGACTTTCTAAGGCAATCCCGCTTTACAAAATGAAAAGACGCCAGCATTTTTTACAACTTTTTTTAAATTACTTTTTGCATACAGCATATGATGTCACTGACACAAGTTTGAGGAGGATGTATCTTAATTTTATCAGTTTGCCTAGTCTAAGGTGGCGAAGGAAACTATGGAGAAAAGAGGTAACATTCTGTAAAATTCGCACTTTAGTGAATTTATGGAGCAATTACAGTTCAACTGAGAGAAAAAAGACCTGGAGACAGGGTGCGAACATACACTAGCGGCCACACAAGTTTCATAGTAAAAAACCCAAATATAAAAATAGTTAAATCAGTCCCTTAATTTTAAAAGGCAATTAATGTGGGATAAACATTTAATCCTGGTGGGTATAAAAATCCAGTTAAAGATAATCCTTTGCTAAGGGGCAGATTTATCGAGGGTCAAAGTAAAAATTTGAATAAAAAAAAGTAAAATTGCAAAGTAATTTTTGGGTACTTCTACTATTGAATAAGCCAAAATTCGATTTGAATTGGAAAAATTCAATTTGGATTGAATAAATTTGACTATTCAAATATCGAAGTACTCTATTTAAAAACTTTGACTTTGACCCTTTGCCATCTTCAACCTCCCGAAGAACCTATAAGGGAGTCTTTGGCTGAAGTCTGAGAAGTCAGAGTTTTTTTGGGGAAAAATTATTTGAATTGTTCCATCAAATGTGCTAATCGTTCGATTTGAATGATTCGAAAACAAACGAAAATGGGCCTATTGAATAAACAATGGTCCAATTGAAAAAAAAAAAGTTATTTTCACTTCAAAATTTGACCCCTGATAAATCTGCCCTGTAAGGTCATGTTGGTATGGTCGACACTGGATGCTGACTTTGGTAATAAAGGACTCTTAAAATAACTTAATATATAGTATATTACTATTCTTTAGGTATACAGTAGCAGGATGCCAGGTTCAAATGCAAAAAAGTGATATCATATTTATGATATATTTACAATATGGTTAGTTTCCGACTTGTATGGTTAGCAATCAGCAATTGTCATTGTCAATATTTTGTTATTTGGTAATTAGACCTCTTCAGATTATTTGCCACTACAAGAAACTGTATCATCCTTCTCAAACTACCGTTTGCAAAAATTATTTTTTTTGTCTTTCATACTTTATTTATGCAGTGGTAGCAAATTTAAAAATGGGACCTTTTCTATATTCAATTTTCAACAATGTAAAGCTTTGCTTATTTTGTGGAATATAGAAAATGTTAACAGTGTTGGCTTGTAGTAGAAGAAAGTAGGCATTACACATTTGTTTATTCAAACAGTCCCACAATATAAAATCCAAGGTTTTTCATAATAGATAAAATGTAATTTTAGTTGAACAGCTACATGGAAGATAGTATATTTTGTAAAGGAAATATTCTTTGGCTAAACAAAAAATATATGTAAGAAGGATAATATCAAAGACATTTAGTAGTTTCTTATAAGGCACAATATTGCATCATGCTGTTTCAACACTTTATTAAAAGTCATTTTCTTGAATCCTATTCTTCATGGAGAATAACAATCTGGGCCATACAATGCAAAGAATTTAAAATATGTTTTTAATCCAAGAAAGGTCTGTGAAACATTTCAAGAATACAATGTACCCAGGGCCCCCTTTCAGTTTCTCTGCCTTGAAAAAATATTGATGACTTTCTGTAGGATGGTCATTGAACAATCCCTTTTTGTTGAAAGGGGCCAAATAGAATTTGTTATGCTATTGTGCTATTGTTAATGTCACAAATGAGCAGGCAATCGATACAAATTGAAGTTTTTTTACCTTAAAACCCTCAATTTTCTAGATGGATTTCTTTCGTACAATTTCAAACAATCCTCAGAGAGGATTCTTCCATTGAGTATATTGAAAGAGAAGATTGAATGGGAGTGTTTACTTGGAGAAGCAATTGTGAAATGAGGGAAACCTCTGAAATAATATTATCTTGTATTACAAATACAGGAACAGAAATATTTATGCAATTTAGAAAATCAAATGTATGACAAATATTAAATATACATTTTTGAATGTCAATTGGTTACTGTGGAAGATAAATTATATTTACAGGTGGTAAAGCAAGCAGCTTTAGACTGTACTTGTTTGTCCCCTCAATTAACTGAGGTTAATGACCTCACTAGGTCATAACAAGGACATTATGGATTTAAAAGGATAAAAAGAGCAAGAACAGTAAAATGAATTCACTTTAATTGGAACATGTAATTATAAATATTGAACTTTATTTGGTTTACTGGTCAGCAAAAGGGGTGAGTAATAGACAATATCATTCTTGCTGTTCAAGGTCAAGATAAGAAACCATTAAGCATCAACATTTAAAAAAGTTCAATGTATTGCTGAGCCAGACTGCAAACACTTTCTGCAGGAATGATTTAATGATTTAATGAAAAAAGTAACTATGAACCCCTTACTGAGAAACATCATCTTCTTTACAGGACAACAGCAAGTCTCAAACAGGCATGTTCTGGACTTTGAGGTTGTATAGTATGTTTGTCTTGGAATAGTAGTAAATACACAATTACACAATATATTATATATATTATAATGTGGTGCACACCAGGTGGCACTACAAAAGTATTGGAACATGTAATTATAATTAATGAACTTTATTGGTTTACTGGTCAGCAAAAGGGGTGAGTAACAGACAACATCATTCTTGCTGTTCAAAGTCAAGATAAGAAACCATTAAGCATCAACATTTACAAAAGTGCAATGTATTGCTGAGCCAGACTGCAAATAATAATATACTGTATATAATATATTGTGTAATTGTGTATTTACTACTATTCCAAGACAAACATACTATACAACCTCAAAGCCCAGAGCATGCCTGTTTGAGGCTTGCTGTTGTCCTGTAAAGAAGATGCTGTTTCTCAGTAAGGGGTTCATAGTTACTTTTATCATTAAACCGAATGGTAAAAAGTAACTATGAACCCCTTACTGAGAAACAGCATCTTCTTTACAGGACAACAGCAAGTCTCAAACTGGCATGCTCTGGACTTTGAGGTTGTATAGTATGTTTGTCTTGGAATAGTAGTAAATACACAATTACACAATATATTATATATATTATAATGTGATGCACACCAGGTGGTACTACAAAAGTATACTGCAGAATGATGCTTTTATGTAGGAGGTTCTGCAGCCATCTTGGAGAATGCTACACTGACTAAATACAGATCCCTTGTAGCAAGAATGCCTCTTGTGTTATTGTGAGTAGCTTCACCTTACAGCATCAGAAACACTACACCTATGCTACCTAAGCTCATCCTATCTTAGTCTACTGGGTAACAGGTAAGGTAATAAAGTTTTGTTGCTGTGCTTTTTGCATTTTGACTTAGCTTCCAAGGTGGCAGATGTTTACAATTAGATTTACACGTATAACATTTGATTATAGATACATGTAACTTTGTGAACATGATGTCAGACAATTCAAAATGATCAAAATCAGGCACAATCATTACTCTTGTATAAAATAGTTCAAATGGACTTGGATAATCTACAATGCAATTGCATCTGAATTATGGCTAAGTGTGAGTGCAATTGCAGTAATATTGATGTATCAGCCAAAGTTAAGCCAGAAGCAACACCTTCTTGCACCAGCAATAATTTTGGAATTCTGGGAAATGTGTCTCAGTGGGGCTTGGCTGTTACTATTGAGTGTTGTTCTACCAGCAGCTGTTATCTTGTGTTAGGGAATTTTATTTAAAATGTTCAAAAAACACAATGATAAATCAAATTACAACACAGATATTTACAATTCGAATAAAATATCAAACATTACATTTCAACAGAAAGAAAAATGAATACCATCTCACATTTTTTTTTTACATAATAAAAAGCAATTTCTTTAGTTTTGATACATACAATGTCCCGACAGATTGCATTTGTAGCATTTGCTACTGACATGTGAAACTGACTGGTGGTCAGTCGGCATCTCATGTGCCACAAATGATACTTCAATACTGCAATTATTATGTACAATGTGACCCTGTCTTTCCCTGCAGCCTTGCTTCCCTCCACCACTATTTATGAAAACTCAGAAAACTCAAGACTTTTTAACCTAGTCAGATCCGAACACATTGCCACACTTTCCCATAAAGGGCACTCTCTATCAACAATACCAAGATATTTAAGATTACTTCTCACAAATAGTCTGCCCTTCAAGGACAGCTAAGAAATGTCCCAGAACTTTTTGGGTAACCTTTTACTTGTGAGGAAGCGAATACTTTCCTTTAGTATTTTCTTTGACACAAAGAGGTTAAATAAAACGAAGATCCATCACTTTCCAATAAATTATTTTTCTGTGAAGGGATCATATGTCTCTTGCACTAATATTCCATTTCTCAAAGATTTTAACTGCTTGCTGCAGATAAGAAGTGGTGCAGCCTCCTCTTATCTAATAAAAGGCGATGCCCAGGCTATAACATTGATTTCCCACAGAGACTCTCTCCCCTGCACCACCACTCCAAAGTTAACCTTTAGAAAGATGGTGCAGAAGAGAACCTCAGGACAAGGCATGTCCAACCCTCCCCTTTTCTTCTGAAAGTCCTCACCTTTCCAACCATTAATCAATGGGAAGCTCTTTGCCCCACTGAACAAAATTCTAAGCCATCTAATGAATTCCTCCAGAATGCAGTATCTTTGCAAAGTAGCCCATAGAAACTCATGATTGACTTTATCAAAGGCTTTAGCTTGGTCTAAAGAGAGAAAGTATTTTCCCCACTGCCAAGCCTTACACCTCTCCTGTGCTTCCCTAAGAGAAAGAAGAGCCCCAAAAATATCCATTCCTTCTAGTGAGCAGAACTGAGAATTAGAAACAAGAGACCCAGCCACCTCACCCAACCTTTGTGAGAGAATCCTAGCCAGAATCTTCCTATTACAATAGACATGGCTAATCAGCCTCCAATTCTCAATTTGCCTCAAATCCTTCCCCTTTGATATCAGAACCAGAGAGGAAGACTGTATAGGAAGGCACCCCTTTGCCAGACATTCATTAAAGACTCCTCATAAAATGTGCTGTAAAATTTAGCAGTGAAACCATATGGCTCAGGGGCTTGCCTTTTATGCTGTTTCTCAATTGCTTGCAGTATTTTCTCCTCTGTTATCTCAGACACCAAAGGGGAGAAGTCTAAATTTTCACGTCCGAAAATACATATTTCAAGTTTCCTTCTTACATACAGTAGTTACATAGTTAAATTGGGTTGAAAAAAGACAGAGTCCAGCAAGTTCAACCCCTCTAAACTAAAAACCCAGCATACACACACACACACACACACTCTTTCACACAAACCATATATGCCCATAGCTATACTAACTGTAGAGTTTAGTATCAAAATAACCTTTGATATTATGTCTGTCCAAAAAATCATCCAAGCCGCTTTTGAAAGCATCAACAGAATCAGCCATCACAACATCACCCGGCAGTGCATTCTACAACCTCACCGTCCTGACTGTGAAGAACCACCTGTGCTGCTTCAAATGAAAGTCCTTTTCTTCTAATCTGAAGGGGTGGCCTCTGATGTGGTGATCCTCTTTATGGGTAAAAAGGTCCCCTGATATTTGTCTATAATGTCTTCGAATATATTTGTAAAGTGTAATCATGTCCCCTCGCAAGCGCCTTTTTTCCAGAGAAAACAACCCCAATCTGGACAGTCTCCCCTCATAATTTGTCTTCCATCCCTATAACCAGTTTGGACTGGAGGCCAAAACTGCACTGCATACTCCAGATGAGGCCTTACTAGGGATCTAGGGATCTATAAAGAGGTATAATTATGTTTTCATCCCTAGAGTTTATGCCCTTTTTTATGCAAGTAGCTACAGAATGACACTGTCCAGAATTAGACAACTTGTTATCTATAAAAACCCCAAGATCCTTCTCACTTGAGGAAACTCCCAACACTGCCATTAGTGTATAACTTGCCTTTATATTATTTTTGCCAAAGTGCATAACCTTGCATTTATCAACATTGAACCTCATTTTCCAGATTGCTGCCCAGTTTCCCAACTTAGACAAATCACTCTGCAAAGTGGCAGCATCCTACATGGAACCTATACTGTAGCTCTGCACAATTTAGTATCATCTGCAAAAATAGAAACTGTACTTTCAATGCCCACATCCAGGTCATTAATAAACAAGTTGAAAAGCAAGGGACCCAGTACAGAGCCCTGCGTTACCCCACTAACAACACTGGTCCAATTAGAAAATGTTCCATTTACCACCACTCTTTGAAGTCTATCTTTTAGCCAGTTCTCTATCCAGGTACAAATACTATGTTCCAGGCCAACATTCCTTAATTTAACCAGTAACCTTCTGTGTGGCACTGTATCGAATGCTTTAGCAAAGTCTAAGTAAATCACATCCACTGCCATCCCAGAATCGAGGTACCTGCTTACCTTCTCATAAAAAGAAATTAAGTTAGTCTGGCAAGATCTATTACGAATAAAACCATGCTGGCACAAACTCACAGTATTGTTATTTGCTATGAAGTCCAGTATCCTATCCTTTATTAATCCTTCAAAAAGCTTTCCTACCACCAACGTCAGACTAACTGGCCTATAGTTTTGAGGCTGAGAATGGAATCCCTTTTTGAATAGCAGCACCACATTAGCTATTCGACAGTCTCTCGGCACCATGCCAGACCTCAATGAATCCTGAAAAATTAAGTATAGAGGTTTGGCAATCACAGAGCTAAGTTCGGCTAAGTACCCTGGGGGGAATCCCATCTGGGCCTAGACCTTTGTTTATCTTAACATGTTCTAGTCTCTTTTGAATTTCCTCATGTGTAAACCATGCATCATTGGATGTATTAGAATTGGGGCTATTAACAAGGAAACCTTCATTAGCTGGTTCCTCATTTGTGTATACTGATGAAAAGTATTCATTCAGAATCTGAGCTTTTTGCTTGTTCTCATCAACCAACTGACCCCCCTCTGATAATAAAGGTCCTACCACTTCCTGTTTCATTTTTTTATATATTTAAAAAATAATTTTGGATTCTTTTTACTGCTTACTGCTATATCCTTTTCCATATTAATGAGCCACAGCATCTGTCTCTCAAATAAAACATCTAGTACCATGCATCCAGTGCCAGTCTTAAGCACATTGGACCAATTTGGCCCAATTGGGCCCCGCACTTATGGGGGCCCCGCTCCAGTGCGAGCTCTGATTCCTATTTCCTTAATCCCCCAGTTGCCCAGCCTGCCCCTAATCCTGATTGGACCAACCCGCCCCCAAACACAATTCGACCACCATGCTCCAAACCCAATTGACCCAGACTCTGCGACAGACAGCAAAGTTCCTTCTAGGGGGCCCCACCAAAATGGTTCCAATTAGGCCCTGCAGTTGGTACCGGCCCTGCATGCATCTATATTACAAAATGCATGTTACCCTTGAACAGAACCCCAATACCCCCAATTGGATCTGTACCCATGGTCCAGAAAGAATACCCTTCCCTCCATTCCTTTTTTTGCCTCTCTAATATCCTGTAAGGATGAGAGCTATGTCTCCTGGAGAAAATTATGTCTGCATCACATTGCTTAAAAAAATTCATACGCCTAAAAAAAGGCAAGTTGTATTCTTGATTCTACAGTTGTTAACTGAAAGAAAATCAAGGAACAGATTCATTGTTGAGTTTTTTCTCCAGGACAACACAACCTCTGTCAACTGTTCTGGTAATCTGCACCCTGGGGCCCAGATTCAGATGCTCCTTTATTTCCATGCACTCCCCCTCATCTAAAGACTCTCTCTCTAAATCTAAAGATAATCCATCTACTGGTTTCTTGTACCTTGCGCTTTTTCTCTTTTCCCTTTCCTCTTCCTCCTCCATCCTATCCAATTCCGCTGCCTCTTCAACCATGTCACCCCAGGACCCTCCTCCCAGCACCTCATATCTATTTTGGTCTTTGAAAACCATTTTGCCCACAAAATTCTTTCTTTTTCCTGGCCCCCTCTTTCACAGTTTCCCATCCTTCCTTCTTCTTCTTCCTTCTCTGAGCTGCCACAGAATTTTCCTGGGGGGGGGCACCCACTTGAGCACCCACGTGAGCATCCCCCCTTTTATTGAATAACTGGCACACGTTATGTCATCTCTTCCATAATTTGCTCCTCCAAATTACGGAAATATTTCTTAACATTACACCAGGCTTTGGGGCAATTTCTTATAGGCGTGACCTATTTTTAAACACAAATTGAACCTAATATACTTGACATATTCTTTGCTAATATGCCCAGTTTCACCACAAAACATACATTTCTTCATGCTGCATGTCCCTGCCAAGTGAGTTCTGGCTCCACATTTGAAACACAGCCTGGGTTGCCCAATATAGTAGCACGCAGCAGTAAAGAGGTTATAAGAGCACAAGTCACATGACTGGGGGAAGCTGGTAAACTGACAATATGTTTAGCCCCATGTCAGATTTCAAAATTGAATATATAAAAATCGTTTTGCTCTTTTGAAAAATGGATTGCAATGGAGCAGCACTATTAACTGATGCATTTAAAAAAACAACATCTTTCCCATGACAGTATCCCTATAATGGAAACCATGTTAAACATATTGTACTTATAGAAGTGGTTTCATGAGAGCACTAAGGTAAATGGGCACAGTGGTAAAAACAAAAGCTGGTAGACTGAAAGGTAAGTATGTATAATTTTATATATCACTATTAAGATATGCAACACTGTACAGTTTTGCAATATAGAAAAGTGAACACAAAGAAGAAGAACATGTTAAAAAAAAAAAAAAAGCAAGCCATTGATCAGGGCTTGCAGCAGACATTCACTAGTATATTATGCAATTCATGGGCAGAAAGAGCCCTCAGACCAGACATCAGAGTCTGGTCCTGTGACAATCTCCCAGTGATGGGAGAATCGGCTGCATTTTGCTTCGCCAAATTTTTTGTGAATTTTTTTTTTAAATTTGCAAAACGGGAAAAACTATTGCGAAATGTCACATATTGGTTATAATGAGATGACATCAGTTAGTGCCATCATGCATACATTAATCTAGGGGAATGGTTTCTAGAGGACTTGATCTATCACCATTCATGTTTGGTGTCATATTTGAACCTGGATGTGCATATTTGGTGCCTGGGAAAAATCCCCTCCCCACTGCCGCAGGCATCTTCATTAACCATGTTGGCAGTGTTGATTCTGGGGCTGTTGCCTCCTGGGGCCGCAGCCCAGATGCCACCACCCCTCTCCTACTCTGTGCTTAAAAATCAGCATTGGAGCAGGTCAAAAGGGGACAGCTTCCCTAGTTCATTGATTACAAATACCTCAACGTGTTTATTATGAGTACAGCCATAAGACTTTACATCTTTTTTGTCTGTGGTATAGCACACATAATGCAGACTATTGTCCACCACTCATTTACAACAAGTTGTAATGGAGACATTCCTGGCTGCCCATACCTCATACATATACATACATAGATAATGAAAAGGAATGTCTCAGCAAGAAAAAAGGAAAGGGACAGATCCAGTGATCTACACTTACAATATGAGACTCCATATTGGGTTGCATGTCTGTTTTCTACCTTGCCTTTGAGAGACACAAAAAAATTCCAGTACATAAAGTTTCTGGGTGCTTTTATGCCTTTTTATTTACTGTTTTAACTTTATATTTGTATGTCCTCTTTGTAATATTTTTGTACATATGTGTAATGTTGTAATCTTTTGTAATCTTAAAAATAAAATGTCATACATTTTGTCCTTGTTGCTCTAAATGACCCATAGCCAGAAAGAAAGTAGGTAACTGTGACTTAAGCCTGAGCATGGATTGCCTTTTTACAGAAATAAGGAAACATTATCATAGCACACATTTGGTCACAAATATATAAAGGTCTTAGAATGGATACCGAATCCCATCTCCCATCATCCATACTCACAACCTTTTACAGAGGGACTATCGAGAGCATCCTGAGTAGCTGTATCACTGTCTGGGCTGGGAACTGCACTGTTATGGAGCCCAAGACACTACAGAGGATAGAGAAGACAACAGAGAAGATCATAGGAGTCTCTCTTCCTTCCATCACGGACATTTACACCTCTAGCTGCATCCGTAAAGCCACCAGCATTGGGGCTGATCCAACACACCCCTCACACTCACTGTTCACACTCCTGCCATCTGGAAAAAGGTGCAGAAGCATTAGGGCCCTCACTACCAGACTGTGTAACAGATTCTTCCCCCAAGCCATAAAGCTCCTGAATACTCAGGGACTGGAAAGATCTCCCACACACACACACTCCATCTGACCTTATATACCACAATGTTACACAACCCCTGTACAGCCACTGTGCACCATTGTATAAATAAATAGCCATGTGATACAATTGTTCTCTATGAGCACATCTGCAATTTAGCATGTTCTTACTACTATCATATCACAATGATACACATTATTTCTGATGTTTAGCATTATTGACTTTACATATTATATCTGCTGAGTGTGTACTGTCTTATCCTGTCCCTGCAGTATGCTGTCCTGTCTTGCAGTAGTTGCACATTATTGCACTTGGATGAAATGACAATAAACTCATTCCTGACTCTTGAGTGAAGAGATGAGTGCTTGAAGTATGAGTAGATGAGCAGATGAAAGAATTGGTTTTTGGCAGTGCCTAGGCTTTTGCCTCTTCTCCTTACCCTTAATTCCAGCACTGGCTTCATGCATGTTCTATGGGGTAATTTTCCATAATCACACGTAGAAGCACCACCTCCTGAAAACAAGGACCATGGTTCTAGCAGTATTATTGTGGATCTACAGAGCTACAGCAAGCTTTTAATGATATTGTAGCATTTTTATTGAAACCAGTTAAATTTTATTTTAGAATATTGACTCTACAGCTTTGCAAAGATCACTTTGCATTTAATTGTATGGGCAAAAAGTATTAGAGAAAATATTATTAAAAAGCTGAATGCAACAGGGCAATTTACTAGAAAATAAACAAATAAGTTTTATGGCATTTCAGATCTCAGACCTGTTGCTGTTATCAGAAGCATGGAAGCATTTGCTGATCATATGGCAATAATTTACTACTAAGAATATTTTAATAGCATTCATGGATACACATTATCAAAGGTCAAATTTTTAAGTGAAAACAACTTCAAAATTCGACCATCTATTTTTTTAGAATAGATCAAATAGGTCCGTTTTCGATCAAATTAAAATTGTTAAACGATTCGAATGATTCCTCCCCAAAATGAGATTTTCCAGATATTTCAAAAACACTCCTTAAAGCTTATAGGAGGTCCCCCATGGGCTAAAACAGCAATTCAGCAGGTTTAAGGCGGCGTAAGGGTTGAATTAAAAATTTTCAAAGAGACAGTACTTTGATTTTAGAATGGTCGAATTTTTTAATTCAAACCTATTTTTTTCAATTCGACTTGAATGTTGGCCTATTCAATGGTCGAGTTACCCAAGAATTACTTTGAAACTCAAATTTTTTTAATTAGAATTTTCACTTCGACCCTTGATAAATCTGCCCCTAGGTTGTTTCTTGACCTTTCAAGCTGCCTAAATCACTTGATGCTGTGTATTGTAATAGCATGCACAGTATTTCCCTAGTCAAGTAAATAATACAACCTATGGAATGCTTGCTGTTGTTCAATGTAATTGCTTGCTACTATGATTTATTGGACAAAAGAAAAGTTTTGCCCACCTTACATTACAACCGTTATGGGTTTTGTGTTTCATGGTAACAAGTTTTTGAACATTGGAAAAGTCATTAATCCTGAAAAATCTTGAAATAGTAGCCTTAAGGGACTGGCAGATATAGCAAGTTTTTGCAATATCCCTAGGGATGAACAATGCAGTTGTACTGTTATAATTAGTGGAAGAAAACATTAAAACATTGTCCTTTTGAGCCATTCATTCCAGTCATATAGTGGTTACATCTTTATTTCTAATTTGAAGAATGCTCACCCTATGTTTTCTTTTATATGACACTACCATCACAATGCCATCTGGTGTGTATAAAGGCAATGAAGTAGCGATAGCCGCAAAACCATCAATTAGTTGACTAATTCACTGCTGCTCAATTATAAACTGTAAAGCTTCCGGGGACTGTTTAGCACACAGCTGTTCAGAGACCTTTAATATATCAGATATTTGTAGCTGACCAATTCATGACAGGTAGTAGCTCAAAGTAACTACAATGATACAAATGTACTTTTATGCACTGTACAGCACTGCAGCTCCTTAACAGCACTTTACAAATAAAGTTATACATACATACATACTAATCCCAAAAGGAATAATTACCTTGAGCTATTAAAGTGAATATTTTTAATTAACTTATTTACATACAGATTCACCATGATGTTGCTTGTCTAATCTAGTAATATCTCCATCCCTGTCCTAACCTAATTAGTAAGATCATAAAATGTGAAATTAGTGAAGACATGAAAAAAACAAAGTTATTTTAAACCTTGCTAAAATATATTTAGTAAAACTGTCTGATACTCCATCTTCTGATTATTGGCAAATCACAATTCCTCAGTACTTGAATCAAGTTTTATATTCTGCAGAGTACTCATTTGTGAACCCTCATAATGCCTGCACATTAGGATAACTCTCCAATGACATAAGAAGTATATCATACTTGCCATTACTTGATAAGACGTAACTGCATATAGAAATACAAAAATTGTGTCAAGTCACATCAAATCAGGCTTTATTGTCATCTTAACGATCGTAAAAAAATGTTGTAGCTGCACATTCAAAACAGTGATTATAGCCAGAAATGACCACACATGTTGCTTGGAAAGCAGAACCGAAGTTGGCAAAGAAAAGGATTTAACATAAAGGTAAGCAGTAAAAACAAAACAAATCCCAAAATTTAAATTTCACCTCAAAACTGTATCAGGCTAAAAAAATTACTCTTCCCATTAATTCATAGAGGAGATATGCCAGACACAATTGCAGCTAATGTGATCACAATTGTGTCTGGTGTATTGATGATCAAGTTTTTTCTAGGGTTTGCGTCAAAAATGAAGCCTATAGACTCTAATAGTCTAATGAGTGAAAAAAATTTGTTGTGTGTCAAAAATGTGTTGCGCAATTTGACATGTGTCAAATAAATTTAGTTACCTCTATATTCCAATGCATTTTGGCAAATTTTCATCAAAGCTACACAGGTTATATTCCCCCATCACTTGTCAGGTGCATCCCTCCAGAAGAGCAATTATTCTGCAATTATGGAAACAACATTATTCACACTATATATACATTTGTAAATTACCCCTATAGCATCAATGACTTTTGTGGAGACAACAATGCTGAGTATATCCAGAAATGAAGAAAGCTGACCCTAACAGAAGGGTAAGCAATGCAAAAACCCAAAAATTTTAATTTTACCCCAAATCTGTATCAGGGTACATCATTTTGCTCATCCCTACATTTGAAATGGATCTATGAATAGACTTTTTTTAAGATATGAAAAAATCCTTTAAGGATGATCTCCTCTAATGATGATATGAATTAAAGTGGACCCGTCACCCAGACACAAAAATCTGTATAATAAAAGTCCTTTTCAAATTAAACATGTAATCCAATTTCAAATTTTTATTAAAGCATTCATAGCTGTTTTAAGCTCATTTAAAAATCTCAGCTGTCAATCAAATATTGTCTGCCACTCCTCTATGAATTAGGCATAGAGGCGGGGTAGATAATTACTTTCACTTTTCATTCAGCACTTCCTAGATGTCACTGCTCCCCACACATTCCCATAGTTCTCTTAACCATTTAATTGTGTAGCCAGGACATGGGGATGGACATCAGATTCCCCATTCTGGTGCACAAACAAGATTCTGAGATGATGCAAGGCTTGTCTTAATAACAGTGTCCACAAAATGGCTCCTGCCTGCTTGTTATAATTATGAATTCCCAGACTGAAGAAAACAAGATTAAAATAATTTATATAGTGTAATTAATGTTCATTTTGCTTGACTAATGTGATAAAATAGGATTTTGAATATTTGTTTGGGGTGACGGGTCCACTTTAAGAAATACAGCTCTCAATCAACACTAATGAATCTGCATTATTTTGTTGGAGTTTTTACATTGTGCTTTGATAATTCAAATTGTAAACCAATGGTTGGTCGTTTGTAATTGGTTCCTGTCAATGTTCACATTAGAAAGATCAGTTTATTAAAATAGTGATGACTCCTAAGGGTATGGGAATTCATTTCAGTTTCATATTTCAGTTTAGCATTTTGAAAGAAAGTAAAAAGCTCATGCAAATGCCATGAAAATCTCTAAAAATGTTCACCTAGCTCATGTTGTGAAAGAGTGTAGGGGTGTGTGTGTATGCTGGGTTTTAATTTGGAGGGGTTGAACTTGATCAACTTTGTCTTTTTTCAACACAATTTAACTATGTAACTATGTAAAGAATGTGCAAATGTGATTGGTATTTATATATTGTACTTTAGTGCTGAGACCATTGTCTTTCATAGAGGAACAGATGGCAATGCTGATATTTTAAATATTTTAAATATTTTAAAATGATGCTTTTACATTACCTGTCTGATCCCCCATGTTCCTGTATTAGGGGGCTGCCATATTTGTGCAGCAGGCATCTGTCATCATTAAAAACTGTAACTAACAGACTGAGATGGGACTGTTAGGTTGGCAAAGTAAGAGTGTCAGAGTGTCAGAGAGTCAGGCTTAGAAATTTCAGCTAACAGTTATATACAAAAACAAACCCTTCAACATGGCCTATAGGTAACAATTAATGTACATTCATACGTATGTTAAAATTCATATTTTAGTGTCAGTATCACTTTAACGAATGTTGCTCCCTCATTCCATTTTTGTAAATTTTTGTAGCATTTATTATTAATGTGATGCGTTGTCCATCTGCATTTTTGATGTATTGACACAATGCTTTTAACCTGTGGTTTTTACCCTTTTTTGTAGTCTTATGGTGCTATATATTTATGATATTTAAAATATGATATTGATAATATATGTCGCTATGCTCTTTGTCTTCCAGATAACCACTCACAGTATATCAACCACCTAATATGGTTTATCAAGGGTTAACCCACACATTTGAAAAAGTGGGAGGTGTTTGGTGATGGGTCACTGGTGGGTGAGTCTTTATAACTTTTGTCATTTCTTAGTATTTTCATATTGATAAAAGTCCCTGTGAGGACCAAAATGTTGATCAAATAAAAGGAACTATTTTTGGATGAAAAACCCTGGTGTGCGTTAGCATTTTTCGATGGATATGCATTATTCCTGTACAGCACCCAGGTAGTTGATCTTTGAGTGTGTGCCTAAGCTTTCAATTTGCATTGTATTATTCAAGGCAGCACTCAACTTCTATGTTGGCCTTGTGTGTCCAGTAAAAATTCCAAAGGCATACTAAATAAAGATCTCCATAGACGCAAAGATCTTTCTCTGCCGAATGACCGATCTTAGGGAAGTCCAACCAATCTTTCAAATGATCTTGCAGTTAGTGGGATACCAACGATCGTACATCTTATGTTTTTTCGGTTAGAAAATCTTTATCGGTCCCCATGCAATCTACCTATGTTTGCAGGGCCAAGCAGGCAGCGATCCTTCGGTTTTACAGGCACCTGAAATGGTCTTTTTAGTTGATGGACACATCGGACATTTAAACTATCATTTAACTATTGTGGTCTCGTGATAAACATTGGATCTTTCAAAAATCTTTACGTCTATGGCCAACTTAAGACCAGCAACATCGAGATTTCTTGTGAAAAAAATGAATGTATTAAATAGTGCATGTACAGCAATGTGACATTTCGGTCCTATTAAAGTCCTATTAAAGTCCTAAAAAAAGTTCCCGGGTGCCACATTTAAAAAAGTCATAAAATTCCTTTTTTTTTTAAGATTTCAAAGTCTTTTCTCATACCAGATTTTTTAGAGTACATTTATTGATAAATATGGTAAAAATGTGCATAGGAGTTTGGTGATGTGGGTTTAAGAAGAAATTTTCAGATTTTAGTAAATAACCCCCTAAAAGTACAACAAGTTTGGAGAATTAATTTTACATTGGTGACTTTTTTGATTCATGTAAATGTACATCTTTTCTCCAGGTGAAATTTTTCCAGTGAATATTCTCCAATTTACTAAGAGAACAAGAATTTTTCGCACTAGAATTTTGGCTGGATAACGACTATTATATGGAAAAGTCAGCTACTTTTGCATCTTATTATCTATGTTACCTTCTCCATGTTAATGTTCCACATATATCATTTCATTATGGCAAAATTTTTCTAGTAAATTTTCTCATTGTATGGGGAAATATATACTGGTGATTTTAATAGAGACTTTAAGGCAGAAATTTTACTACAAGAATGATATTAGCGATGGTAAATTTTAAACTACTTTAAACTACTGGAGAGGGGCTGAGAGGGCAAGAGTTTAGTTTAAAAGGTAAGAAAATTATTTTAAATCTCCAAAATATACTTAGGGCCATATTGTATTTCACAAGGATGGTTACTATGACTTAGATGAATTAGACAATAACACTTGCCATTAGTGATGGGTGAATCAGTCCCATTTTGCTTCAATGAAAAATTCAGGGAATGGTGAAAAAATTGCAAAATACATTGGAATCATGGGCTTCAAAATAATATTTCTTATGCGCACAACAATTTTTACAAGCGCAACTTTTTCGTCCAAATGCATTGAAGTCAATGAGCGTCAAGATAATTTAGATGTGTGTCAATTTTTATACGTGCCACAATTTTTATATTTAAAAATGCATGAAAGTTAATGGGCGTCAAAATTATTTTGACACAGCAATTTTACAAGCGCAACTTTTTTGTTGCAGTAAATCTTTGTGGCAGTCTCGCGAAAAAATTCCCAGATGGCAAAATGTGGAAATTCACAGCAAATCCATGCCTGGCAAATCAATTTGTCCATCACTACTTGTTATTTTATATGTTTTGGGGCAAATCTATAAATGTATATATACTGTATTTATACATAATTGCCTAAAGCAACAACAGATTTTTTTTTATAAAAGTTGCAACAAAGGTATATTCAGTCAACATTTCCTTCTCACAAACAAACTTTCCTCTAGACAAACAAAAAAAAACAGCAACACTTTTTTATTTCTTTCTCACCATAAAGTCCTATAAGTGCCTTATTTATTTTTGGTTATTCGTGATTAATTTGGTTTTTGCCCCGGGCTATTATGAATAGTGGAGTGCACTATAATTCTCATATACATATTTAGATACGTACATTTATATTGTAACATGGTCTTGATATGAATCATTTAGATAAACTAGTGACACCTCCAGACATTTAATGCTATCTGAAGACTACTATCTTCTGATGATATAATTTTGGCTTAGGAATGTTAATTTATTGATTCACTAAGGGATATAATATTTAGTATGCTGTGTAAAATGAAATTCACAAAAAAACTATAAAAAGTTGGGTAAAATAAATGGCAAATGTATCAAGGTGTGTGCAATTTTTTGCCATGTGAATCCACACAAGCCCCATTGACCTGACATAAACATATTCCAGATCTGCTCTTTCCTTACCCTGTCAATCCTCCTTTCCCTAGATTCCTCTGCAGTTGGCTCACCCTTGCTGTCTGTGGCATCCTTGGGTTCTGTGTACATGTCCTGGCTTAGGATTAGCTGTTGGACAGTACAGGGTTTGGATGGCTATAACACATATTGCTTCAGGACCAATCCCTGAGCCTCTACAGGTCACATAAACCTCCAAACTCTTGGCTAGAAATTCAAAAAAGTATTTATATTTAGCACACAAGCAAGCCAAATGTATCCATGGATACTCTAACCATATATTTCCTTTTTGTGAACCAAACATTATTAAAAATCTTATTAAAAAGCATATGCAGTGCTTTGTCAACATATTCAAATGCATGGGCTTTGTTTCCCTGGCTCAAAAAATAGCATTTTCAACTAATGGATTTTACAGTATGTTTCAAGCTGCTCAGATAAAGTCTGTAATGCTAATGGCAGGCCCACATCCCTCACAGTCCTTAGGAAACATGTCATTAAAAACAAATGTAGATCTGTAGATTCAAGTGAAAGAGCACTTTTCAGCAACATATAATATCCAACTTTATAAATATAATCATATTATATTATGTGTGGCAAAATGCACTTGAGTCTAATGTTTGTGTGAATACGTCCATTCGTAATTATTCATAAGTCAATTTTAAACACAAATTCTAAAAGTTTATTTATTTGTAAGAGGGAATATTGAGAGACATAAAGGGTCATCTAGAATAAACAACAAAATTTACAAATTGCCATTTTTTTGCATTTTGTATGCATTGTTCTGCCCTGTGCACTCCATTTCATGAATTCAGCACTGAAAATGTGGTATTGGTCAGTGGCAGGAGGGAAGGAACATAGGCACCCTCTAGCCACTAACTTGTGTGTCTATCATACACAGTTAAGGAATATAGAGGGTAAAGGCCACAATAGGGGACCTGTATTTACCTTTTGTCTTTACACTGCTTTCTGCACTGAACACCAGCATTCCCAGGCACAAGTGCCTGTTAACTGAGCACTAATGCCATGCTCTTATCACTTGCACCCCGGGGAAAGGAAATATTACCCCTATAATGTAATAATGTTAGAATGTCACATTTTCCCCAATAGTCAATTCTTTTCTTAAACTTTGCACAACAATGTTAAAGTTTGGTCCACAATAGAAAAAGGTAGGCTTATTTTTTACAGCGTTTTTCCCACTTTCCTATTTTGACTGAACTGAAAAATGGTGAAAAGTTCTTCACACTGATAAATATATACATTTAAATAACTTTAATTTGCTTAGAAATTTGATTTTAATTAATGAACATTACAGAAAAACTATGCTGAGAAAAAAAACATCTGTAAATGTATTTTCCTTCCTTCTTCATTTTTTATTTTCAACCCATATTATACAATAATTTAAAAGAAAATTATTTTCACACATTTATTATAGTTTAAACGGTGTTATCTACATTTGAGCAGCTGAAAAAAATGTCAAGTTTTTTTACCCATAAGTTTTATCCCTTACAAGTTGACAAAGATAAAAAGCCAAGTTCATGCTTATGCTGTGGGATAATGTACTGTAAGTACTGCAATTAATTAACAAGTTTTTCACACCCTTTTTTGTTAGTTCATTAACAAAGACTTTTATAGCATCAACCTCCACTTCTAATTGCATTTTTTCCCTGGTCTCTCTGTTTATTTCTAGCCTGCTCCTCCACTCCTCTCAGAGCCACCATCATATGGCATATCCACATCTACACTCTTGTCTAATACCTTGCTGCTCCTTACAACTGGAATTCCATCCCTTATTTCCTTAATAGGGAACACTTTCCCAGTCTCCTCTAAAATAAACTCATATCCTACCTTTTGGAGCCCTAAAACGTTACCCTAGTCCAGTCAAGCTGACAATAGTAAAAAATTTACAAGCATGTAAGCTCCGAATATATTGTACAAATATCAAACATATAACCCTTTAGTAGAGCTATTAAATATATGAAAAGTTTCATCACTAGTTTAGAGCAATTGTTTCCTGCATTCTTATATACTGTAGTTCTTTTAGATGTGACTGTTTAGGATTCATATTAATGTTTCCATCCCTCCCACTGGCGGTTTCTTTTTGCCTTCAAAGCTTTTTTTCCCAATATTTTGTAATTTCTGACAATCTGACTCATTTATTAAACTAGAAATCACTGTAACATTTCCCATTATTTCCTTATATTATGATCCATATAAATTCTTTTAACACAGGACTATGAAGATTTTCATTCATCCAGGTCATGGTTAGTGATGGGCGAATTTATTCGCCAGGGGCGAATTCGCGGCGAATTCCCGCGATTCGCCGCTGGCGAATAAATTCGCGAAACGGCAGCAAAAATTCGCAGCAGAAAAATTCGCCAACAAAAACGAGTAGTTTTTGACGCGACGCACCGAAAACGACGCGACGCGCGCCGGAAACGACGCGACACGCCAAAAACGACGCAACGCGCGTCGGAAACGACATGCCGCGTTTGACGCGACGCGCGTCAAAAACGACGCACGACTCGTTTCACTAATTTTTCGACAATTCGCGAATTTCTTTGGAAATTCACAAATTTTTCGGCGAAACGCGGGAGTTTCGCCCATCACTAGTCATGGTATATCTTTTTAATTCTTAAAAAAAAGAAAAACTGGACTTGCTATGTAATCATGAATGGCTTTCAAGGTGAAACACATTAGCGAGGTCACACTTGGGAGTCTGTGGAGACACTGCAGATAAGGACACTTCTATCTCTGAGGGACGCCAACGAGCACCAGCACCTTTTAAGGACTTACTCTGACTTACATGTGACTACTCTGGACTCATTTGTGAGTGTGTTTTTTAATCCGTATATTAAAATGTTTTAAATGTTTCTGCACATGCTGTTTGGATCTCTTGAAGGGGAAGGATCTGGAACTTTGAAAGAATCTTGAAACATCCACATGTTCTGCGCATGTTCCAACTCACTTTTGTGAGTATATTATACCACTGGGGGCAATAGGACTTTATTGCTCCTTGCTACTTATCCTTTGTACACTAAGGGGCAAATTTACTAAGGGTCAAATTCAACTGTTGAAACCAAAAACGAATAAAATATTCACCGGTTTTGAGCGTGTTTTCGACTATTCGACAGCATCATACAATTCAACGATTCTACGAAAAGTCACAGAAAAAACATTTGAATATTCGCCAAAATCGTACGAATCGAACGTTTCGAAGCGTTCGATTGTACGATTGAAATTCAGCAAAAGACTTCCCATAGGCTTGTATTGCAATTTGGTAGGTTCAAGTAGGCAGTCAAATTAAAATTTAAAGGGCAAGTTCTTCGACTGGCGAATAGTCGAACGATCAATTATATATATTCGATCTATTCGATGCGACTGAATATTCTATATTAGATAGTCAAAAATACTTAATTTGCATATTCGAATAGTTGTACGATCGAATAGAGACTAAATCTGCCCCTAAGTTACGTACCAATAATTTATTCTCTCACAAAGTTATGCAGTATAGGAATTAGATTCTAGTTTCTAAGCTTTCTAAAATATTGGTGGAATGGTTGTGATCACACACCACTTCGAGCCGCGAGATTACTAAGGAAATACAGAGTGCTAATCGTTATGTGTGGAGTGTGGTTCACAAGGTGTTAAATAGACACTTAACTCATGGAGGGTGTAATAGAAACCTTTGAGCACTAAATATACTACACTATATAGTCTATCTGTTTTTTTCCCCTCCTTGAAAAAACATTGTTTTTGGATGAACACAGCAATTGCTATATTGAAGAAACATTGTAACTCTTCAAAGAGGGGACATCTGAAGTTTACAGCGGTGTTGATTCTGTGTAGTTACTGTTATTGGATTGTTGCATGAATGGATGTTTGAAGTCTTCTAAAACTGCTGGGGTACAGATGTGAGAACAGCATTATATGTAGCAGACAGGTGGTGTTGAAGGCCCCTGCCTCTATTCAGGGATGGTTTTTCCACTTTGACATAAATTGCCTCTTTCATGCCTCGTTCAAACTATCGTTTTTCTTTATCCAAGATATATACCTTGCTGTCTTCAAAGGAGTGTCCCTTGTCTTTTAGGTGTAGAAAGACAGCTGAGTCTTGCCTGTAGAGTTCTCTCTCCTATACTGAGACATTCGCTTAGTGAGTAGTTGTTTGGTCTCCCCAATAGTGATGGCCGAATTTATTCGCCAGGTGCGAATTCACTGCAAATTCCCGTGATTAGCAGCCGGCGAATAAATTTGTGAAACGCCAGCGAAAATCCGCCTGCCGAAAATTCGCTGGCGTAAAAAAAAAAAACGTGTTGCGCAACGAAAATGACTGGATGCGCGTCAAAAACGACGTGATTATATATTATTATACTATTATAGTTATATTTTAAAAGTAACTAAATTATCTTAATAAAATACATAAATTATCATTTTAAAGAGCCATTGAATCTATATAGGTAAATACATAATCAGGTAAATTCAAATAGTAGGATATCTTAAGAAGGGAATTAATTTATGTCACGTTGTAATATTTTATACACTACTTAAAATTGATGTATAACCTCAGAGAGTGCAAGTTTCATTGAAATCAATGAAACATCATACTAACCATTTTTAAGAATTGTCTTTAGTTAATTTATAATCAGAACCTGCACAAGCCACTTATAAATATTATATTCAAATCAATAGAGTCAATAAAATAATAATAATGAATACAATTCAGTTAAAGGGTTAAACCACTATTTAGAATAGATTGGAACTGACATCGCTACAATATAAGTACATGTTCACACGTAACTTGAAAGGAATAGTTGCGAGATGTAGCGAATGATGTCAGAACGTAGAAGATACTTTATAGCAATTGCACGAATACGCTGAACGGAGGACCACGCGGCTTGGATGACGCTGCAGTAAGAGCCTACTGTATTTATAGATGGCGTCCGATGTCAGCGGACATTTGCCTTTGATAAAGCAGATAGCGAAACGCGGGTCAGCAAGAGAGCTTCTTTTAAACTGATCCTTTCTTTTAGAATTACAATTGGGGGAACTTTTTAATATAATTGCTGTGGTTAATCCGAGATCTACCTGGTTCTTAACGCTTTTAACCTTTGAATCTGTCTTCCTTTCCATGCACATAGGGATTTGTGGTTTTTCAGCATAGCTCTACATGATTAAGTGTCAGTTAAAATTTGAGACCACAGTCCCTGTGAAGCAGTCTTCTCAATCTTATGGGGTCCCGAAGATAGCCTAACAAGAGATAGTTCTTACGGGACTTATATAATGAATTAGCACTTAGCACTTATTAATTCTTCTTACAACTAACATGAAGTAAACTTTTGATAAATTTGATTGGCACCAGCACTTTTGGAGTGCATATAAGGTCTCCTTCCAAATAAGCACACTATGAGATATTTTTTAATATCGCTCATTTCTGTGGCGTCTGTGCGCAAGTGACTTATCAGTATTTTTCTATTTTTCTACCTTTCCATTTTTGAACCATACTCCGTGTGAAAGATTTTGAACATATAACCAGATGCTGGATGTTTTTGAGTGACTTATACTACACATATGCTGCGACAGAGGAGTCGCGTTTGCTCGTTGCTTGATATTATATATATACATATACAGGATGCCTGCATCATATTATAATATTGTATAATTTGCCTACAATATATGTGTAATTGTTAAATTGCATAAATATACATATTGGATTACTATCTGGTCACAATCCCGGTCTATTGACCGATTTTTGGGCCAGTATTACCTTTAGGAACGGGATCCCGTCTTCCAGGGTACTAGTCTTGGTTTTAAATATGTTTTAAAACAACTAAGCATGGTGGTGAATAAAAATTGCTTTTTATATATAATATTGTCATTCATGATTCAAACATTACTGCTAAACTTTTGACTGGTGGAGGTTGAGCCCAATTCAATTTTTTGGTGTTTAATTTATACTTATATTTGGGCACTCCATCAAGCTTAAAGATAGGGGACTGGCCAGTGGCCTAGCTTACTTCGGTGTTTGTTCAATTTAATAGTTGGGACTTGTATTCCCTAAACGTAAGCGTTGTGTTGTTGACCTGTTTGCGATCTTGTATACTATATTATAAAATGGAATTTTTTTCTGATGATAGTAAGTGGACACAGATGGCAAAATCAATATTTGTGGGAGCGGGGACTCCTATGGGGTCCCCTACCCTCTCTCACTTAATGATCAAAAGCAAAAATTTACTACGTAGGAGATTAAACATATTTTGGAATGTTATATGTTTGGAGGAGTACATGACGCGCCGTATCATCCCTAGGGGACTAAGGATACAGCTTTTTCCCTCTTTTTCCGATACACCCATTGAATTTAAAAACCAATGGGAATCTATTTTGAATGAATGTTCCTGTAAACTCATGTCACTTCTTAAACAGCATAATATGGGAGAATTGGAGTCCATTAAGGACCAGCAAAAGATACTCTGGGAACAGATAAAGGTATATGGAAATAATGAGGAATTTAAAAAATTGGATCTTGATCTAAAAATGTTTATGGAAAAATTGAACGTTGAAATTATGGACACCAAGAGACGCAAGTTCGAGAGAGACATGTCTGATTACGATAGGCAACAAGCATACTTATGGCACAAAAAGAAACCCACTTCCATTCAAAATAGACGGGGTTTTGATAATAAGACACCGAGCACATCACACCGTGATAGGGGTACTTACCAGGTTCCAGACCGCAGTTCTCGCTCTGGAAGCGAGAACAGCGAGTCCGAAACTTCTTTCACTACACAGAGACACAATGATCGTAAAAAACGTAAATACAATCCTGCACTCCAAAAAGAACTCACATTTTCACAGACAGAGGGAAGAGTGGGTCAGACCCCCTTCCTGTTTGATTTTTCTAGGGACACGACAGCTTCGGTTGGGGCTGGTTTTTTAGAGTCACTGCACACACACAAAACATAAAGCACTTAGACTCTTCACAACAAGCACTTCAAGATGAACTTCAAATTATAAATCTATCGGACATGCCCCTCTCGGACTCAATCTCAAAAGTACTTAAAAAGGGACTATCATTTGTTCCATCAAAATCGATTGACCATTTTTCTACTGTTAAAGATATTCATTTATTTGCTCGTAAGATTCTACTTAAACTACAATGGACAAAAAATGAACATAGAGCCCATTCGGATTTCAGCCAATTTGACAAAAAGGACTTTAAAACTCTCAAGGTCCTGTTAGACCTCTGGGATGATCCACGAACAGAAGAACTTTCGGAGAACCTGATATTACAGGACATTCATGACCTATGGGCAGAGAACTCAGGTGATTATATTACCCTGCCCACTTTCTCAAAAAAATCCAGTCACTATCCGAATATCACAGAAAATGGTACTATTGAAACTTTTGTACGCAGGGTATCTGATGAT
>CM044438.1:96619284-96639473 GCA_024363595.1 Xenopus borealis
GCTAAACTTTTGACTGGTGGAGGTTGAGCCCAATTCAATTTTTTGGTGTTTACTTTATATCTATAACCGTATCCAAATCTATTAGGAATTTTTAAGTTCAGGTAATTTATTCAACTATACAGATTAGCTCTTTAGATACAAGGGGGGTTTTCATTTCTATCCGTATAATTAACAAATTTATTTGCCAGGTGCATATTCACTGCAAATTCCCGTGATTAGCAGCCGGCGAATAAATTTGTGAAACGCCAGCGAAAATCCGCCTGGCGAAAATTCGCTGGCGTAAAAAAAAAAAAACAACGTGTCGTGCGACGAAAATTACGCAATGCGTGTCAAAAACGACGTGACGCTTCATAAATTACACGACATGTCAAAAACGACACGGCATGCATCAAAAAGGTGCTGCGAATTTTTCGCCAATTCGCGAATTTCGCTGGAAATTCGCTAATTTTTCGGCGAAGCGAAAAGGGATAGATTCGCCCATCACTACTCCCCAATGGTAGATCTGTGCACTCCTCGCTACACTGGACTCTGTATACCATATCGCTTTGTTTTTCTTTTGGTGTTGGATCCTTTGGGTGTACCAGTTTTTGTCTCAGTGTGTTGCTAGGTTTAAAAAACACAGGGATGTGGATGTTTGATGAAAATCCTCCTGAGTTTCTCTGACACTTCAGCTACATATGGGATGACTATGTGTCACTAACTATGTATTTCTTTTGTTGTTCCTGTTGGGCTTGGCTGCTGCTGTTTTGACAAAGGTCCAGTCTGGGTAGCCACACACTTTCAAAGCTCCTTTTTGCTGTTTGTCTTTGGACTCTGTATCAGCTGCCACACATTCCTCCCTATGGTGCAAAGTTTTAATGACGCCCAGTTTGTGTTCCAGCGGACAACAGATATTGATCCAAGTGGGTTTCCTGTATACAGTACTTCTGTTTTCAAGTTACCCCCCTCTTGGATGCATCAAACAGTTCAAAAAGGCAAGTTTTTTCTCGTGTACATCTTCCCTTGTGAACTTGATGTTATTGTTATTTTTAATATGTTCTGTAAAGGCCGGCACTTTATTGGATCTGATTTTTACCCAAGTGTCATCCACATACCTAAACCAGTGACTCTGTGTTGTTCCCTGGAATGTAAGTAAGGCCCTCATTTCCACTTCCTCCATGTACAAGTTAGCTACAATGGGAGAGACTGGAGAACCCATTGCACAGCCATGTTTCTGTCTATAAAAAAGGTCCTTGTATTTGAGGTATGTGTTGTTAAGGCACACATCTAGCAACAAACATACTTGGTCTGAGCTTTGTTCTGCTGCTGAGGGTGCTATCTTGCTGCAGTCGATTTCTTACAGTCTCGATTGCCGATTGTAGGTATACATTATACATCATAAGATTCCATTGTTTCTTCTGCCTCTAGTTTAACACCATGAATCTTTGTTACAAACTCTTTGGCATTCTGGATATGATGCACTGTATTGCCTACCAATGTGGATAAGATGTTAGCCAAGAATTTTGCAGTGCTGTATGTCACTGAATTTATGCTGCTGACAATGGGCCTTAGTGGGGCTCCTTCTTTGTGTATCTTGGGGAGTACATATTGTTGTGGCTTCTCTGGGGTACAGGTGGCGGTATAAAACTTGATCGATGGCATCCAGGTCAAGGATGACACTTAGTAGGCGAAACATAGTCATCCCATATGTAGCTGGAGTGTCAGAGAAACTCAGGAGGATTTTCAACAAACACCATGTCCCTGTGTTTTTTAAACCTAGCAACACACTGAGACAAAAACTGGTACACCCAGAGGATCCAACACCAAAAGAAATACAAAGCAATATGGTATACAGAGTACAGTCCAGTGTAGCGAAGAGTGCACAGATCTATACATTGGGGAGACCAAACTACTGCTCACCAAGAGAATGGCTCTGCATAGGAGAGAGAACTCTACAAGGCAAGACTCAACTTTCTTTCTACACCTAAAAGACAAGGGACATTCCTTTGAAGATAACAAGGTACATATCTAAGATAAAGAAGATCAATGGTTTTAAAAACCATTGAGGTGATTCATGTCAAGGTGAAAACCCTATCCCTGAATAGAGGCGGGGGCCTTCGACACCACCTGTCTGCTACATACAATGCTGTTCTCACATCTGTACCCCAGCGGTTTCAGAAGACTTCATACATCCATTCATGTAACTCTCACAAGTAACACTTATGTCTAGGAGTTGCATGACACATTGGTAATCCCATCACAGTAACTACACAGAATCGACACTCTTGAATGGCCCTAGACACTATGTACTATAGTTTTGCTTTTAAAATGGAAAGCAATTCAAATGGAAACTTCAAAAATCAGCATCTAAAAGCTTGCGAGTTTCAAGCCTTTTTTAATTCAAGTTTTTAGTTTTCATTCTAGTTTACAAGCCTAAATACTAAAATCCATTTTTTAACAAATATATTCAATTGAGCTTTTTACAATCAGTTTTTTCATAAATAAGAAAACATAAATTTTTTTTAAATGCGAGTTTATTCAAAGTATAAAAAATCTTACAAACCTCACAAAATAATGTTTTGATAAATAAGCCCATACATGTAAAAATGTCTATAGTTTAATGATTCTATACATTTCACATTAGAATAAATGGTTGCAATGGTTAAAGAAATATAAGCATGAAAAGGGAAATTGATAAATAAGGAATGGAACAGTTCATTTGATGTGAAATATGTTTCTGCCTGTAGGCAGTTGTGGAGAGCAATGTATTGAAAATAAACATTCATTTAGCTCCAATACATAGAAAAATATGCATCATTGCACCTAACTCTGTCCACCAAATGTAGTTATTTTTAATACACAGAAAAATGTTTACAGAACATTTATTTATGGATTGAATTTCTTGTTGTACAGCAATACACTTTAACTGAAATATTCGTCATTGTTTAGTGAACCATCATGTGCTAGAGTGATTCAATGTACTATAGTATTGCATGGGAAAGCAAGGCAAATGGTAACTTTGATATATGCTGGCATAAAATTTGCTAAGACGTATCAACACATTGATCAACAAATTGCCTTTGCTCTAAATAACATAAAATGTCTACCTACATCTCAGATGCATTAGAATCTTAGTAAGTCAGGAGCTACTTTTTAAAAATAAATTTCCAAACAGGATTGTCCAATTAATGTAAGGGAGCCAGAGGATATCAAGATATTTTATAAACTGTAATAATTTGTTTGTTGACTTGGTGCAATATATTTTACACCACATAATGTAAAATCCTTTGCCTGCTTTTAATTTTTTTCAGTCACACAGGGAAGAGATAATGTTTTATTGAACGTCATGCATCCTCCTTGCTGAGGACTAAATACAGTGCAGATCCCACTTTATCAGCATGTTCTAAGTGGGCTGTCGGTACTAACAAAGGCAGTAGTGGAACTTTGTGTTCTATGGACTTTTCTTGTAGGCTGCTCTCTGTAGTCTAGCACCTACTATACAAAGCTACAATAGAGGCTCAATTTGATATGCCCAAATCATTCCTACATTGACCAGTGATGATATCCTATATAGATCAAGTACAACAGGTGCTGCACCACTCAGGTAAAATCAGTGACAATAGTGTATTTTACAATAAAACGGCTTATGTGTTGAAGAGTCAATGTATATCAACCTAATTAGAAAGGCAGATTTGTGATTACAACCTTTAAAATTTAAAAAGTATATTTAAAGTATGGATTAGTAATAACATTTCTCAGGGGTAGGCTTAATAAGCCATAAGGAAGCACACAGTTTTTTTTTACAACACCAAGGGGTCTTCCTCTAAAACCAAGTTCTTTATGTGACCTTCACGTGAAATAAACTCAAGGCCGCAGCTCATAGTCTACTCACTCATGAAAGTTGTCATTATGTTAGTTCCTTTGATATCAAGCCTGAAGTACAGAGGTGAAATATATTGTATTTCAAATGTAAATAGGCAATATTTATTTTAGCCACCAGATTGCAACACCAAGTTTGGCCTCTAGGGATATTCCTCTTCAGGGGCCTATTTAAGCAAGTGCAGGAGCCAGGTACTTTTTCTTTGGCCTGATAACATCTTAAAGCAAGACAAACTGCAGAGACAGACCAGGTGGAAGCTGGCTGCAACCTGCAAGCACATTATGTTAACAAGGATTTCAGTACCAGGTCCACCTCAGAGGTGAGAGGTAGTTGTGCTAGTCATTCAGGGTAGCCTGTGGCCCAAACAATGAATTAGGGATTTGGTGGTACGACCCTGGGCAATATATTGTGTGCCTACGGGGACAGTAGTGAGACAGCTCAAGAGAAGCTTATGTACTGCATGCAGGACATAACAGAGAAGGGGGAGGGCAGTGTTATAGAGTCCCCCTCGATGACTAACAGCACTCTGTTAAAGGGGTTGTTCCCCTTTGAGTTAACTTTTAGTATAATGTAGAGAGTGAAATTCTGAGACAATTTGCAATTGGTTTTCATTTTTTATTACAGATGCAGTCACTTTGGATTGTGTGTTTAATGCGTTGTGACTTAACTCATCTATCTCATTTATCCCACTTAGCACAGAATATTGTGTCACAGTATCCCATCCAATTAAAGAGTTCACCATTGAAAACAATGGAGCTTTGGTATGCTAATGAAAAGGATAAATGCATTAAATGAATTAAGATAACTTTAGATAACACAGTTTCTTCAATTAGCCCTGAGTCATGACGCATTTAACTTACAAATCCAAGTGACTGTATCTGTATTTGTGGTTTTTGAGTTATTTAGTTTTTTATTCAGCAGATCTCCTGTTTGCAGTGTCAGCAATTTGGTTTCTAGGGTACAAATTACCCTAGCAACCCTGCATTGATTTGAATAAGAGACTGGAATATGAATAGGAGAGGGACTGAATAGAATGTTAAGTAATAAAAAGTGGCAATAACAATACATTTGTAGACTTACAGAGCATTTGTTTTTAGATGGTGTCAGTGACCCCCATTTGAAAGCTGCAAAGAAACAGAAGAAAATTGCACATCATTAAAAAACTATGAAAAATAAATAATGAAGACCAATTGAAAGGTTTCTTAGATTTGGCCCTTCTACGATATACTAAAAGTTAACTTGAAGGTGAACCACCCCTTTAAGGGAATTCCTCAATAACTGTTGAGAGGATCCTCTGGAGAAGTATTGTGTACTGATAGTCTGAGAATACTTCCTGTACTGAAGATGTTGGGTTTCCAGTGCTCCAGTGCTGTATCTTGCCATCCATGTGCTAAGCTGTTCAATAAAATCTGCCATCACTTTGTGAAATGCACACTTTTAGCAGCAAACGCGCTAAACATTTTTTCTCCAATTCGCGAATTTCGCTGGGAATTCGTGAATTTTTCACAAAATGGGATAGATTCACCCATCACTACTACTGTATGCATATACAGCCATGAAAAAAACAGATGAAGACATGTGGGGAGGGGAGTCCATTGATGAGGTGAGATGCTTTGAACAATATTATATTATAACTAGCTCTTACTTTTCTTATGCTTTTTTTTTAATCTACTAGCACCAATTTAGGATTATAAAACAAGAAGATGTGGACAGACACATTAGCACTAAAATGTTTTACAGTATAGAAGATATAGCATAATATTTTATAAGCTGGGACCATTATAAATTATACGTTGATTCTACTGCTATGTTTGCAATTTTGTTATTCTTTCTTATATATTATTATATGGTGAAAGCTTCAATAATCAATTTTTCTATTACACTGTACATTAACATACAGTATGATGGGATTTTTTAAATCATTTTTAAGCCATGCACACTATATTCTAATAGTTATTTTATGTTATTTTTTGATCTCTTCTATTATATGCATTTTTCAATTTCTATATTTTTTTCAAGGCCATAATGTATTTTCACTACTGGTGCCAACACTTGGACTACACAATCAAGGTTAACAATACTGCCAGTAGCAAAATTAATCTGCCTCTCCATATTAGTACTCAGGTGGATAATTACTACAGGGATATCTCTCACGACCATGACATTTAAGTTTGCATAATGCAGTGAAAGATAGTTGGTGAGGAAAATGGAATATAGTGTTTTCTGTCATACTGTCAGTTTGCTTTTGACTGGATTTCAATACAGCTAGCATGTAATTGTGCCTGCATGTGTCAGCCTTATTTTTAACCAAAGGCATGTTTTTTTTCCTCTGGGGTGTTTTATCTTACTTAGCATAGAATGCATAATAAGTGGAGGAAGATTTGAAAAGTAGAAGTGTATTATGGAATCTAGTAAGCAAAATAGTTTTGTTTACTTTTACTTTTAAGTGAACCGTGAAGGAAATCAACTTTTTGTTTGGTTAATGTGATAATGAATTATTTTGAACTGTCTACCCTACAGTTTACATCTCAGTTATTTTAAATTAAATTTTTGTGGCAATGCTCATTAGAATGTATTTTTATTTTTATGAGAAATTCAATATTTTCTCTAATACAAAAGAGGATATAATTTAGATAATGTTTCATGTTCAGTTGATTGCTCTCTGTCAATATACTGTAAGCTATGAGCTAAATTTAGTAAATCATACTTTTCTGAGTATTTTTTTTTTATTTAAGTTTGATTTTTTGCAAATACAAAACAAGACAAAAAAAAAAGGAACAAATTAATGAACAGGAAAAAAATTTAACATTCAAATAATAGGTTGACATTGTCCTCAGTTGACTTCATGTTGTCAATAGAAAATATTTATACAGTACTAGGTAGTGGATATAGACATGTTATGGTCTGCATAATTGTGTTACATTTAAACATGGACAATTTAAAGGACAACTGAGTAGTCCTGGGGCAAATCTATCCCCTTTCACTTCACTGAAAAATCAGCCTTCTGGCCTGGATAGATAGAAAACATAAAAGGGCAGGGCACTTTCACACATATGAAGATAATTTGCTGGGGAGTATGTGCATTTAGGGCATATATCAGAGGTATTGGGGTTAATCTGATTGGCAGTAATCTGCGGGGGGGGGGGTTAGGTAAATTCTGTGTAGGTATTTGAATTGGATTATTTTGTCCTTTGCACTGATCAGCATTGCCATATGAGATTCTAGGCTATCTGTCCAGATTTCTGGAGTAAGGTGGGGGCATCTATTCACCATTCAGCATATAGTTTTGGGTGGAATAGGGTCCCTGGTTTTGTTCAGCAGAGTATAACTGTGATACTGATTTACTTTGGCTAGGCTCACATGTCAGTTCTTCAAGGTATAGGGAGGTGGTGTCAATTTTAGAGGTTCCTATTTGGGATCTATATGCATGGTGTAGCTGAATGCATCTTATTTGGTGGCTGAAATTTATGGTTCAAGTTATTATATGAAAGTATATTTCCTTGGTCAGTTACTTGACCTAGGTATTTGATTTGATATTTGGGCCATAATTGGGCATTAGGTACAGTGCACATGTGGGGTAGCTGGAAATTGTGCCATAACAATGTGCATCTAGAGAATTTGTTCTCTTTCTCTGGAAAATATTGTAGGGCTATCTTCCATATTTGCACTATAGTTTTCATGAGGGGAGTCATGGCATTGAGACCTCTAGTACCTCGGTATACTAAGTTTTTTAATACCTCATAATATCATGCCAATTGTGCTTCTAGTGTGGTGGCTGCATCTGTAGATGGAGCACACCACCATCAGATGTTCACTAGAAATAAGTTTGCAGTGGCCAGTCCTCCCATGTCTGTTGGGAGTTTGGGGGCAGTATCCTTTTAAATAGGTTTATTCGGCCCAGTGATGTAACCAGAAGGCTGCTCCATTCTCTGGTTTTAGTTTCTAGAATTGTCAGCAGAGGTTGTAATTGAGATCTAGGAACTTTTCTAGCTTCTGGTGGGTTTGTATTCCAAGATATTTGAATGTTGTTGTCCACTGAAGAACGTTTTTATATAATTGAGGTTCTAATTGGAAAGTGTCAATAGCACTGTTGTCAGCACTGTCCTGTGGGATAAGGCAGCCCAGTAAAATGCAGTGACTAAGGACTTAAGTTTGTGGCAGAAGCTTTTGAGTATTAATAAGGGGGCCTGGTGGAAAACATACATAAATTTGGGGAGCAGTATGATTTTAAATAGGTTACTTCAGCCAATTAATGTAAGAGGAAGGCGGTTCCATTCTCTGGTTTTAGTTTATAGCATTGTCAGCAGAGGTTGTAAATTGAGGTCTAGGAACTTTACTAGCTTCTGGTGGATCTGTACTCCAAGATATTTGAATGTTTTGGTCCACTGAAGAGGGGCTTTATATCATTGACTTTCTTACTGGAAAGTGTCAGTGGGAAAGATAAGAGATTTATGCCAGTTTACTGTCAAGCCAGAGAAGTTAGTGCTTCATATGGGTTTTCTAGAAATAATATGGTGTCATCTGCGTCCCACTTGACCTTTATGGAGTGCTTTATCATGGACGTAAGGGGGTTCCATTGCTATGGTAAAAAGTAGGGGCGATAGGGGGCAGCCCTGGCCGGTACACCTAAATAACAAGAAAGACCAGGAATAAATTTGGTTTGTCATAATTCTGGCTTGTGGGCTCTTGTATAGGGCTGCAGCCCATTTCCTAAAGTTTGGTTTTCGGAGTATTTTAGCTGTTAAATTTGCTTTGAGTTGAGCATCAAATACTGGGTGATATGTTTGAAAATTGCTTTGTATAAATAAAGTTTTCCTTTCAGGAGATCTGCATATATATGTCCACTCAAATGAATGTATGGTTAAAGGATCAGTATCACCAAAAAATTAATGTTGCCCTGCACTACTATAGTTCATATGTGTAGCAATGGCAGACACTGAAAAAAGGCTATATGGCACAGGTTGAATAGTGGATGACAGATAACATATGCTACATAGACATTATATGTTATCCTCTATGTAACCTGAGCCTTTTCTCCTTTGAATGGCTGCCTCTATTGCTACATAACAGCTTATTTTTATAAACAATAGTAGTTTTTCTGAAGCAAACACAGCAGTTTTACCAGTATTTTTATCACTGTAAAACACTTTAATTATTTGGTGTTACTGTTCCTTTAAATTGATGGCCCAACTCGAAACAATTAATAGTGGCTTTAAGATATCTTGATAAGAGGTGAGTAGGTCACTGACTTCATGAATCCTCTCTGAAATAAAGCCTTTGGAGCCTTCACTTTTAGCAGTTAACATAAAAAGCTAAAAATGAAGAGCAAAATACACCATAGTATTAAAATATGAGATTTTATAAAAGTTCCACACCAATAAGAATAAAAATTCACATCTTGCAATGTAATATTCTTCCTTAAACTGTTATTACACTGCAAATTTTTATTGCACATTGTGAATTATTATATACTTTTTAGAAGTGCTTCAAGGTGTCCTAATCTTTTGGAGCAAACATAACAACCTTTCAGTAAGAAGTTTTATTACATTTACTGCGCATTGGCACAAACATTGCAAGTGGTCGCTAAACAGTTTCCGAGTTCCCAAAAGCTATAGTAAATTCTCACAAAGCAAAATTTGTTCTCGCAAAGGCATTACAGAGCAAACTCAATTAGGAAGTAACCAGGAGCTGGAGTAGCTGGGGTGTCCTCAAACAATTACTAAAAATAAATAGACCCACTTTTTTTTTTTTTTAAAAAGGGGGTCCTCCTCTCAGACGCAGTACTACTTGTTTTTAATAGTTTTTACATATATTTTCACAGCATGGTAGTGAATAAATATTGCCGTTTAATATTACGTTTATGATATATTTTTTGTAATTATCCAGCAGCAGGAGTTAAGTCCCAATTTTGGTAATTTGGTCTATTTATCTCTAAAAGGTAACTGTAAAAGAATCAAGTGAGATTATGAAAAGAGAAAATTATGGTATAATTGAACCCCTTTAAGAATCAATTTTGGTCTTCCCTGTAAATATCTAATTACCTAAGGTTTCATAACAAATGAAATTTCAATGTTACTGCAGCTGTTATAATGGTACTTGCTTATAAGCTTCATAAATAGGACCAGATGTAAAATAATTGCAATCAGTTTTCCATACTGATTGACAGAATATTAAGGAACCATTAGAGGGGTATTTATTATGCTGTCTTATTGTCAATAAGGACACTTAAGCAGTGGTACACCTATTGTCAGTAGAACAATCTTACAAACATTTCTTCTTTTCTTTTTACTGTAAATCACATTCATTACTTTTGTTTACTGCTAAATTTATATATGGAAATACTCTCAGTATGAAATTAAGAATAATATATTTATGAAACATGGAAATGTTTTTAATGTATGTTCAAAGACTTTTTATTAAATGATAGGGGTAATTTACTTACTAATCTGCAGTGTACAAAGTACACAATAGCAATAGAGATGTATGAAAATGCATCCACTTTCAATTCAGTCCTATGGGTTTTTAGAAGCATATATTGTACATTGATAGGTGAGTTTTTCAGTAATGAATGAGCTCTAGTTTCACACTTTGATAAAGTTGCCACAAGCCCCTGTTGGAACCCTAGTTACCACCACCTCTGGAGGTGGCAGTAACCCCAGGGTTCCCCTGCATTGATGGATATACTTACACAAAATCTGTTATAGGAAGTAGGACAAAGATAGCTGTACAAAAAGGAACTACAATGAGTGTAAGTGTAAGGAGCTGTGTTCACAAGTACTTTAATTAATTTTTTGCTCAACAACTAGTAGCAAACTTTGAGCAGGTACACTTAAGGTAAGTAAAAAAAACCCTATATGTTGCTTATAAAGCATACTTAGTTCACAAATTCATCTATCTTAAAGGAACAAACAAATAAAAAAAATGTTTCTAATATAGTTAGTTAGCCAAAAATGGAATCTATTAAAGATAGAGTGACGGGATGTCTAATATAGTTATTACATAATAACCAGAACCCAAATTGCTTTACTTCTTTCTCAATCTTAGGTAGTCAGCAATTTGAAGAGGCCAAATGGCACAGAACTCTTCTGTTAGTTTTCTCTTGAATATGACTGTGTGTGAATGCTCAAAAGTAGATGTTTTGGCCCATATAGCTCCCCTTCAAGTCACTGAAATGGAGGTTTGCACAAACACAAAATAAAGCATACAAAGTATGCTCAAGTTTGGGGCCAAAATATTGAATACATCATACATCATAGAAATCTGTCCTGTTTCATTTCGCTGAAAAATTTGTGAAATGTTTTTGTTGTAAATATTTTGCCACACTCCAATTATTTTATTTTGGCATGTGTCATTTTTGTATAAAACTACATAAGAGTCTATGGGGCAGATTTATCAAGTGAAAATGTAGAGTAATGGAATAAACAGCTTCAATGCAGTCCTTATAAACTGCAGATTTCTTTTATTCTAGCAGTGTAAAGCACACAATACATGTTTTTGCCCAAAACATGTAATGTGTGCTTTACACTGCTAGAATAAAAGAAATCTGCAGTTTATAAGGACTGCCTTGAATCTGTTTATTCCATTACTCAACATTTTCACGGCTTACTTTTGGGGTTGCACAGACTCCTGGGATATTTTACAGCTATATGAACAGTATACAGGTTACGTTGGAGCCAGAACCATGTTTGTCGCAGTTTTATCAAGGGTTGAATAGTAAATTCAAATTTGAATTTGAGTTTTCAAGTGTCACAATTCACACATTTAAATTTTAATCTCCCTATCCAAAGGTAGGTAATAATCTATAAATGCTGGAAGAATTAAATTACCTGAAGGAAATTGTTGTGGCTGTGATATATATATATGTTTTTTGCTTTGTGCTACAACATTTACAAAAACATTTACATTTACAAAAATTAAATGGAAGATGTACTTTCTTATATGATTGCCTATTAAAAAGGCTATTTCGTTAGCAAACCTTTCTAAAATAATAAAATCCAATTTAAATAAAAAGAAGAGGCCATAATACCTAACAATAAAAATGATAATTAAATCCTAAACATGCACACTCTTGTATAAAAAGCTATTTCAGAGACAGATGTTCAAAGGATATCAGAAGGGTATTGTCATAAAAAGCTTATAGTATCATCATCAGTTTTTTAGTGTAACAACAATAACCATTATTAGCATTATCAGAATAACATCTGTAGCAGCCCCCTCCTTTTCCCCCTTATTTGTTAAGTTTTAACTTGAGCAGTTGGTTACCTTGCAATTTCCTTTAAAAGACAAATAACTGTAAAGAGTTCAGCGAGAGCAATGACCACTTAATTCCTTCAAATAGGAATTTTGTCTTCCATCCTCCAAGGCAAACAGAGTTTTGGTACCGGCGTGGCTTGTAATTGGTTCAGGTAGCTGACACTATTCCCAGGGCTGTGCAACCCCAACAGTAGTCCAAAGATTTGTAGAAAATGGAATAAGCAGCTTCAGGCAGTTCTTATTGTCTGCAAATTTCTTTTTATTTAAGCAGTGTATAGCACACTACATGTTTCGGGTAACAACCCTTTTTCAAGTGTCACATCACTGAAGCTGCTTATTCCATTTTCTACAAATCTTTGTCTTCCATCCTCCACCCAAGACTCTGCTTACAGACTTACAGCCATGGTTGTGTGAAGTCAGTTGCAGTTGTAAATAATATTCAAAGTATGGGTAAAGGAAATGGCATTCTTGGAAGCTGTCCATATTTTGATTTGCTCCCTTGTTAGAACTTCCATTAATTTTAAAAGCACAGGCTGATAAGGTACTGTATCTGTCAGAAACAATGTATTCAAAAGGTTAGCACTATAGAATAATGTTCCAGCATAATACAACATAAATGATAAAAAATGTCATTGTATATGCTTTCTGCAAAATCAGATGCTAAGGTCTATTTACATGCAAATTCAGTTCATATATTGTATAATACAATGCATAACAGAGTTTAAAAACATACACTTGTGCTGTAGTATAATCAGAGCATGTGTCCCTTATTGTTGCACTCCTTTTAAAATATGAATCAGATTATGTTTTATTTCAAATCTGACATTAAAAGACCCTATTTGCATTGCTGGGTCCTTGCTATTTTAACTATGTGAGTGCTAAATTGAAAGAACAGCATTCTACAGTGAAATCCACACTTTGGAGTGCTCTCCAAAAAACACATTTTACAACTAGAAAGTTAAATTAAAATGTGGAAAATTTCAGATACTTATAAATACATATTAGACACAATATAACAATATTTTATTACACAACTATTTATATATGTCCATAGTAATTTTAAATGCACAATTATGGAGCGCTCAATCCACTGTAAAGCTTACACGTTTGTAAGTATTGGGTGCAAAAGACACTTCCCTTGCAATTGCAACTGAAAAAATCCAGAAGAGCACCAATAATTTGGACCATGTGAAAAGTATTTTATTCAGTCCATATACAAACGCAACAAGGGTAATATTTTGAGCCCCTCTGGATCTTGTATCAAGACTTAAAACATTTCCCTTGTATATGGGCTTAATAAATCCTCTTTCACACTGCTCAAATTGTTGGTGTGCTTCTGGATTTTTCTCTATAGTATTTTTAAAGGCTTACATCACACTGATTCTAAATATGCATAAATAAACCTTGTATCCACCTATAGGGCTACATCAAACAGTGGGGCTCCCTTATAAACACAGGACAAATGTGCACCTATGTAGTAACTATAGCAGACAATCTGTGATTTTTTTTCCAGGAAGCTGCAGGCTGAACAGTGACAAAAATCATCTTATTGTTTCCATTGTTTACTGCCCAGGTGCAAATTTTCCCAGAGTTTATAAATAACACCATTATAAATTTTCATGGCTACGATCTGGCAGAAAACCATTGGTAGACAATCACTCCTAATACTGTTAATTTAAAAATATTGATTGAGTGGTAACAGACAGACCAAGGCGCTAAGGCTGCTGCTCCATATGCATCAGATGGGATACTTTTCACTCACTAGTGTTAAATGAGATGTCATAAAAAGAGATGCATTTTTTATGACCTGCCATTTTTTTAGAGAACAGCAACTGGTAAAATACTTCTCAAAGGAATGCATAAAAGATTTGTCCTTTTTATTAGACAAACAGAGGAAACTTCTGTTCAGGCTGATTACTCTTTCCAAACAAAATTAACAAGCAACATATATTTTTTTTGTTTGCTAGAAAACTGGACTTACTTTTCCCATTGTTAATATTGGAAGGATAACATGAAAATGTTGGATGCAAAGCTTAATTTTGTTATTAAATTCCAAGCCTTAGTAGCCACAAGGCAAGATTTCAGAGAGTTTCTTAAGTAAGTGCATGAGTCAGTAGAGAGTTCTGTAATTTTTGCATAGCTACCAGTGCCCAAATTAAGAGCTGCCTTAATTAGTGTGATGTGATGCATGTGTCATTGCCGTTAGCTGACTTTGGGCAATGTGTAACAACTTTATGGCTTGTAGCTTAAAAAAACCTGTATATCCTAACAGGTATACAAGTATGAATTTAGATTGGAATAGTATGTGTGTTTGTTTGTGTGTGTATCCATGCAAGAGTTGTTGTGTGGCAGGGCTCTTATATGATTACAGAAACAATGATTATAATATAGTGAAGTACACTAATGACCAGTAAGAGGAGGTGCATAAATATAAATATCTGTATGCATCCTGAAAATAGAGTGTGCAATAGCTAATTGGAATAGTATCACCCTTGCCTATTAAATATGTGCCTTACATTACAGAGAACATCACATTATTTCCCCCTTGCCAAATGAAGTGCTATAGTAAAATAGAGTGGCACTGTCTCTACTAAGAGCTTACTTTCAAATACTTGTGCCAAGGATGAGACCTTTTTCTCAGGTGTAAGCCCTTGCAACGGTGTGGAGGCAGGGTGTAGTGCAACTGTAACCAATGTGCTTTTGCACAAGAAATGGGTGCCAGTGGTTCTTTTATGGTTAACCAAGAACAGTGTTTATTTACAGGAACAGTATCCACATTGGAGTATAGAGCACTTATAGCATAAAGGAAGCATATACTCACATCACCAGAAACAGGCTGGATCCCTACAGGATAGGGAGCTTCAGCAGTAGTTAAACAGCAATTGAAGAGGTATTCCCAGCTTTCAGCCTGTGCCCTAAGTGGAACCTAGGGGAAATTCTACTATCCCTAAGTCTATGCACTTAGTCCCTACTTCAGGGTTATTAATACCCGGGATCTTAATCCCTCTAGCTCTCCTCGTTGCAGCCTTGAGCTGCTCAACTATATAACCTCTCCTATCACTCCTAGGGGCTAATTCACGAAGCGACGAAAATGCTCTAGCGTTGCCTTTCCTAACGTTTCCCACACTTCACCCGGTGAATTTTTAAATTCGCTAAAGTGCGACGTTACGATCAGGTCAGTGAATGGTAGTGAAGTTGTTACTTCGCCAGGCAAAGCGCATTTAAGATAGCGATGCCTAATTTGCATACGGTGCAAATTTCAAAGTGTAATAGAAGTATATGTTACAGCCACTACATTACACTACACAAGCCCAGGTAACCTTTAATAAATAAAATAAAGTTGTCCAATTTCCCTAAACATGTGCCCACTGTATAGTTGAGTTGTCATATGTTAGGAAATGTAGGGGGGAAGGAGGGTAACCTCCCCCCAAAAAATTTCGCTCTTTTTTCAGACTATCACCCTACAAAAGGTAAAACACGCCAGAGTTTTTTTTTGGGACTTAGAAAAAAATTAAATTTTTTTCAAACTCCTATCTATTGTATTGAACTGGCGAAGTACCATCTAGCGTAAGTGGTAACATTCAGTAAAATGGTCATCTTAGTGAATTTGCGTAATTATGATACTTCGTCAGTGCGCAACTTCGCCTGGCGTTAGAGTGCGAAGTTGCACAAGTCTATCTACTTCGCTAGAGAAAATTAGCCAGAATCGGTGTAAGTAAATTTGAGAAGTTACGAATTGACCTCACTGTGGTGAATTAGCGCTAGCGTTAGACGCTTCACGCTTTAGTGATTTTGCTACCTAGAGTGATCTATAAATGAGTATTGCTATCCACTTTACTAAGTCCTAAGCTCCTTGGTTCCAGTGCCCATTCCCTTCCTGCCTGCTCAGGTAAGGGCTACAGCATAATGGACCCAGACCACATGGTTCCCAGGACCTTTATACTATTTTGGGACTTAGAAAAAATTTAAATTTTTTTCAAACTCCTATCTATTGCATTGAACTGGCGAAGTAACGTCTAGCGTAAGTGGTAACATTCAGTAAAATGGTCATCTTAGTGAATTTGCGTAATTATGATCCTTCGTCAGTGCGCAACTTCGCCTGGCGTTAGAGTGAGAAGTTGCACGAGTCAATCTACTTCGCTAGCGAAAATTAGCCAGAGTCGGTGTTAGTGAATTTGAGAAGTTACGAATTGACCTCACTGTGGTGAATTAGCGCTAGCGTTAGACGCTTCAAGCTTTAGTGATTTTGCTACCTAGAGTGATCTATAAATGAGTATTGCTATCCACTCTACTAAGTCCTAAGCTCCTTGGTTCCAGTGCCCATTCCCTTCCTGCCTGCTCAGGTAAGGGCTACAGCATAATGGACCCAGACCACATGGTTCCCAGGACCTTTATACTATGACACAGTGCCATCTAGCGTACACTGTGAGACCCATTTAGGAGTCCATATTACTAGGGATGTGCCTGTTAACAATATGTGAGGTGTCTAATTTTCACATCCCTACATAAATATCAAACAACATATGATTAAAATAAAAAATGGAGAATCTGGCCAATTGTCTTTTTTATATAAAATGACTGCAAAATGCATTTCGAAGTATATATTAAACATGACAAACATTATGACATGTAATTTGTAACTGTTTGTGAAAGAATGGAAAAAAGGAAATAGGCATATTTATGAGCGTAACTGCATGTGGACGTATATATGATTGTACGTATTGAAGGAATTCATAAAGGTACTTGTGCCTCTTGATGAGAATCAGTGTCCACTCATTTACACTAGAGAACCCTACAGACATATGGATTATGGCAATAATTCAAGAGTTTCCACAACAGGTTACTTAGCTGCGGTACAAGGTGCAGAGTGAAGCCCATTCATGCAAGGAATATTTGTACAAAATTCCTGTAATTAGCAGGTAATACGTATAGGGCTCCCCATTGCTTTGCTTCACTTTGCATTTCTCAGCATGTACATTTTGTATGGCATATAAACTATGGGCATTCAAGCGGATGCCTACAATCTGCCCACTCTTCCCCTCTGGATGTGGGGCAATCAAATGCAAGCAGTTTATGGAATAAACACTTTGCAAACCAGAGATTGTTTTTTTCAGTTTTTCACAGTCTTTTAAACAAATGTTCTGCAGTACCTTTTAATAAAGGGTAGGCCTTTTAAAGATTCAAAAGATAATAGTAACACAATTATAGGTTTTAACATAAAAATGTCTCTCAACAATATGAATAAATATTTTCCACTGTACATTTTAGGCAACAATCTAAAAACTATTTATCTGTCTAAACTATTTATCTGCTGGTTGGTGCTGTTCAGCAAGAGGCCTGAGAAGGAGGGGATAATCCCAAGTGTTTTCTATGGATTCAGGACTGTCAAAGGACTTGTATACAGTATATATTTGAACAACATGAATTTTAAAGCATTTGATACAGTACCACTGGATCATAATATTTGACAGAGAGTGGTAGTGAATAGAGCTTTTTCTAATTGGACCAGTGTTGGAAGTGGAGTACCGTAGGTTTCAGTCCTTGATCCATTACTTAATTTTATTTATGACGTGGAGGTGGCCTTGAATGTACAGTCTCTGTGTTTGTTGTTGATACGAAAATGGGCCAAAATATAGTGCGATGCTGCTACTCTGCCCAATTTTTCTTAGTTAAGAAAACATACCTGAGGAAAACATTGAGTGAGTTTTTAACTGACACTGGGTTTCCTTAATGTTGCCCATAAAGCACATACAGTAGCATACAATAGCCTTCATGGTCATGCAATCAGTCAATCTAGTCAATAAAGTCAAAGATTGGAAAAATATAGTCTACTAAGTTCTGTTCTCCTGCTGGTCCAGCTTCAGTCTCTCAACTGCAGAATCACTTCACAAACACAAAAATGGACCAGCACCTCTGGCTATGGAGAATAAACAGCAAAAACAGAAAAAACAATATGGTGTAGTATTTTCAATATATTTCAGGAAGACACCATGTGTCAGATTAGAGAAATATTGATAAACTATGCTGTTTCCACTTTGTATGTCATAACGATTTTCCTGTGTTTTCCTCTAGATGTCCGTTTAATCATATGTGAAGAATCCTAAAGCTTACACCAAGACTGGGTAAATTACCTACTTACAAGATAATAGTTGCACAATCACATGTAATGGTGGTCTTTAAACTCGCCTCTTCCTTTGCTTCTTTGCTCGCTCCAGCTGTAAAATCATCCTGAACATGTTTGTGCCAACAGGAACCCGCGGCCGGATATCTGCGCATCCAGGAACCAAAATGAAAGACCGAATCCCCGGAAGGGGAAGGAGAAGAGGCTGGAAAGGTTCCCATCTGTTACTTTCTTCCTGTATTGGTTGCAAAGGGGAAGCACGTAGAAAAGGGGAATGTTTTTTCTCCTCGCTCATTCAAACCAACAAAGCTGTCGGAGCAGGCTGTAGCTGTTTGACAGAACAGCAGGTTTGGATTGTAAACATTGTCGTTAGTTTGAATGATTGATTTATTAAAACTTAATATCTTGACAAAAAACAAGATTTTATAGAGAAAAAATGAATTTTTTTTGAGATTTGAGATTTTTATCCCTCAAAGCTGCTAAAAATCAGAATCTGAAAACACCATCTAAAACCTGTCAAATTGTTGTAAAAGTCAATAGCAGCTGTCCCTTGAACATTTGAAGATGTTTACAATTGCAAAATTTAGAGTTTTGGGGTGTTTGACTAGTTTTCTTGAAAAAAATCAAATATTTAGTTTTTTGTGACTAACTTGATACATTTTAGTTAACAAATGTGACAATAAGAAAAAGTTGCACAACTCAAATTGGTGTTCAGTGGCAGTTAGATCAAGTTTGTTTAAATGACAAAATGAAAAAAAGTTGAGTTTTGAAGTCACAGCTGGAATATTTGGAAAAGAGCATACACTGGGGAAAATGCAGTGCAGTTGAGTGAGAAATGAGTAAAATACTGTAAGTGAGAAAAACAGGTACAGAGGTGACTCTGCTGGGATAATGATATAATTTGTATACATAACAATATAGAAGCCTATTTACTGAAACTCAGTTTTTTCTTACTTTTCTCAGCTTTTTCATTTTGACCCTCAGAATGTAAAATTTTTTCGAGTTGTCATCCGAAAACCTCAAATTTATCAGATTATTGAATGAAAATCATTTCAATGAGTCCAAAATTATTGAGAATCCCGAAGGTTAAAAACATATTCCAGTTGTTAAAGGGACCATCTGCCATTGACTGCTACATGGTTTTGAGAGGTTTTAGCTGGAGTATTTTGATCTTTAGCTGCTTCAGAGCTTAATACATTTCGGAAAAAAAAAATTTCCTTTCTAAAAATTCAAGGGTTTGCCCTTTAAAAACAAGCAGAAATTTTGTAGATTTAATAAATAGACCCCATAGAGTTGTTGGTATATTTATAGGTGTGCCTAAGAATAAAGTAGTAAAAGTAGTAAAATAGCTAGTAATGGGCAAATCTGGGGCGTTTTGCCAAATTTTTCACGAATTTTAAGAGAAATTTGCAAAACAGAGAAGAACTTGTGAAACGCCGTGTCTCGTTTTGGACGCAGCGTCCGTTTTTTGATGCAGGTGTCCATTGCTGGTGTCGAAAATGATGCCCACGACACCCACATCCAAATTGAGACACTGGCGAATTTTTGCCAGGCTAAATTTTCCTGGCGTTTAGAGAATATATTCACCTGCGGCGAATCGCGGTAATTTGCTGCGAATTCACCCCATGCAAATAAATTCACCCATCACTAATAATTGCTCTTAAAACCAAATAAAATTAACGAAAAACTATGAATTATAATAAATATAACTGATTAATATTTCCTTGGAAGTACATGCTAGAGATCAAGGGGCATCATTTCTAAACACTGGGAAAATATGCATCTGGCCAGTAACCCATGGCAACCAACAGATTACTTTCAGTGTTCCAACTGGCTAAAGAAATCACTAATCACTAATTGTTTACTCTGGGTTACTGCTTATTGTTTTTAAATGAGCCCTGTTGGTTTATTTCTACCTCTATGACCTCGTATACAAAGCAAAACCAAGAGATAAGG
>CM044438.1:96645554-96687364 GCA_024363595.1 Xenopus borealis
TAGGCTGTTCTCATACAAATGTATTCATATAAATGTGGCATATAGAAAATATATCAACAGCCCCTCATTGTGTACTGTGACAAGTAGACCTGTAGGGGTACCTGGGTCAGTATCTTGGGGTCACTGTCCATAGTCTTTTAAGGTGAACAAAGCAGTCACAGAAGTCAGTCTTCTTAAATGCAAGTGCCTGCAGTTTATTCTGTTACACAGTCTTTGGAATGAAAAATAAGGAAAGATAAACCCTTGCACCAGAGCGTTAGCTAAACACAGTTTGCAGTCTAACTACAGTTGGGTGACTTTCCCAACATGAACTTAACAGCAAAAGAATCAAAAATATATAACACAATCACTGGTAACCTGTAAGGGGCACTCACCCTGGCATTCCAGTTGACCGGTAGGGACGCCCTCCACGTGGTGCTTCCTCCTTGGTGTCCTGCAATAGTCTGCCTTAGTGTACGCATGGCACTCACTTCCGGTTTTTCTGTGCACAGTCACTCTAGTGCGCTTGCGTCATCATGCAATGGGGCAAAAATTCAAATGTATTTAAAGGGATTCTGATGCTGTGATCATTGCCCGTTGTTTGGTTCCATTTGTGAGTTCCTGGGTGTGTTATATACTTATTCTGATTCCTGTTTTTGGCCCTGCCTGCCTGACTTTCCTGACTTCTCTAATCCTGACCTTGTCCTGATATCCGACTCATCTAAACTCTGTATTCTGACCCGTGCCTGTTTGACTCTACTGATTGATCATCCGCTTTTGACCCTTTCCTGTCTGACTCCACTTGAATTCTGCCCTCGCAAACCCGGTCTGTTTGACTACGCTATTCGTCTATTCCTTGAACTTTGATCTTCTGTCCAAATTGCTTTGCCTAACGATAGTGCCCCTCTGCTCGTCCAGAACCCTCGCTTGGCTCCTCTATTTGTAAGTGTAAGGCCCAAAGGCTGCGTAGAAAGTAGCGGACCAAGGAGGAAACACCAGTCCCAAGAAGTTCGCAGTACAGGCAGAGGTCAGGAATAAATCGTAGTCAGAGTCCAGGCTAGAAGTCAGTCCATGCAGCAAAGGTTCAGAAATCCGGAATACAGGCGAGATCATACACAGGAACACAGGAGAAGAATCGGATAGCGCACCCAGGAACAAGATAACTTGACCTATAATGGGGCACCAGTCTAGCATCCAGAGCTTCCTTAAATAGGCCCCCAATTGGCACCAAACGGGCGCTGGCGTGATGGCGTCAAGACGCACGCATGCGTGCGCCCATTCCGGCGCACCGACTTTGACGCCGGCAGGGATTAACAGGCACCCTTACAATAAGCCCTGGCAGCATCCAATTAGTTGAGGACTCCTCCCAAGGTGAAAGGCGGCTGTTATACGCAGAAGCAAGACCAGGGATCCTAGCATTGGTTCATTGGTTCTGGGTGCCGATTGTGACATAACCAGTACCTTCCCTGTGTAGTGCAGCTCCTGCTCTCTCTCTCCCTCTCTCCCTCTCTCTCTTTCTAACTCTAAGGTGGGAGGGGTCCCTCCTCCCAAGGTCAGTCAGGAAGTTCAGCTGTAGCAATTACCTTGCAGCTTTGGTCTGTATTAATTATTCCATGTTTCGGGGTGTTGTATTACATAAAACCCTGGGAGGAATTTATCACCCATCTATAACTATCTCAACTGCTTTGTTACAGCACATACAGTAATTTCATCCCATAATCTCTTTAATTTTTTTTTTTAAATGTTTATGATACTAGCATTTCTCCTTTATTTACTCTTTAGAGAAGATAATGTGTTTTACTTAAAACAATGAAGAAGTTCATACAGTATATACAGTATATACAATGCTGTAACAATGAAATAAGTGTTTGAAAAAGGAGTTTGCAAAGTTCAGTTTAAAGTTACTTGGGATAGCTTTATACTGTAAAAAAAAATTCCCTCTGTTTTCAGAAATCTCTCTTGCGATTAATTAAGCAGCTTATCTTTAAGCAACATTAATCCTATCATCCAATTATAATTTACATATTTCATTCTAATACCCATCTTTTATTTTACATACATAATTGTCTTTCATAATAAGAATTACCACTGGTCTTCTCATTAATATTTACTTTGCTGGTTCTTTTTTCTTTCAGTCCCCGTGTGTGTTAAAGACAAAAGAATAAGAAAAAAGACAAACGAAGACAAAAGAAGAAAATTTCATCGGAATTATTCTTGTACTAGAAAACATGGTGTAATTTGTGAAGTAACGTAACTGAAACAACATGATAAGAGAGTCCAAAAAAACAGTTTGAACATGAAAAAGGTTTGTATAACAAGTCAAACATGTCACGTCATACATGCCATCAAATTTTTACATATTTTACAAATAGATGTTTTTCTATAAGGTGATGATAAGTTATACCATATATACATATATATATGTATGAAGACTTTGAGAGGAGTCGCCACTTACGTTACTAGGTGCAACTTGCCTGGGTGCAGTGTCCAAAAATTTGAAATACATATCCCATAAAGAAGGTCCGCACTCACAGGACTTAAAAATTAAATAATGTTTATTAACAAAAAAGAGAAAGAGAAAGAAAACAAAAAAACAATTTAGATAATACAAAATATAAACAATTGAGACATATTACATGCACATGCCCATGAGGCTCTACGTCACTTTTCCTATTATACACACAGGTGAATAAGTAGTTAAAGCTGTAAGTAATAGAAAGTGGGAAATTTATTTATAATTACATATTTAGCGTGGAGGACGGAGTGCTTCTGTTACCACTTGAGCGATGTCCCACCGGTGAACATAATCAAACATGATTTGCCCGATAATTATTACCATAATGGAGAGGTTGCAATAGGGAGGTTTTATAGGATCATTTATTATCAACTCATACGGATTATTTGAGAACACTTTATGTGCTGTGCCTCAATGCCATTTTGACTATATGTTTTAGTATAATGGTGGTATTATAACAGCAGACCTTACATCTATACTCATATTTGGTACATTGTAGCAGAATTAGTATTTTTTAACATACATATGCAGTCACTTGGATTTGTGTGTTAAATGCGTCGTGACTTAACTCATCTATCCCATTTATCCCACTTAGCACAGAATATTGTGTCACAGCATCCCATCCAATTAAAGAGTTCACCATTGAAAACAATGGTGCTTTGGTATGCTAATGAAAAGGTTAAATGCATTAAATGAGTTAAGATAACTTTGGATAACACAGTTTCTTCAATTAGCCCTGAGTCACGACGCATTTAACTTACAAATCCAAGTGACTGCATCTGTAGTTGCTTTTGATGGATGTGGGAGGAGACTAGGAAGCTGGTCTCTGTGTGTGTGTGTGTGTGAAATAAAGACTCTGCTACAATACACATTTTTGGCATTACCTACTCCAAGATACACTAACGGGCTACTGTAATATCCAAATTTCAGTCTTGGGCAAAGTAAACTTATCTGTCCCCTCTAGCAACCTATGTTGCATTAGAAACAGAGGTGAATAAACCATTGCAAGAGGATATTATAGAACCAATTGTCATGAACGCCACCCAGAGCCTTACCAGGAGCTCTGGATGGCGTGTCTGTATCCGGCAGTGGCGCCTCCAAGATGGCAGCGCCCATAGCTGCCACGTGTCTTGTGGCGCCAGCCGCGACGTCACTGCACCGCGCCAGGTGCGTTGTGGCTCCAAATTCAAAATATAAGGATGCTGGTTCTATGTACAAGTATAAGTCATTGTGTTTGGTGTTCCTGGGTGTTCTAGTATTCCTGCCTGATCGTGTTATTGATTACTAGCCTGTATCCTGATGTTGATGTCGTGCTGCCTGCCTTATTGAACCTTTGCCTGGACTTTGACCATTCTTTGAACATCCCTATTTGTACTGTGCCTTGGACTCTCTGGAAGGACTTCCTCCTTGATCCTGACTACCTCCTCATGGGAGCCGCTGGCCCCCCTGTCACCAATTTACTCTTCCCCATGGGTTTCCAACCTAGTAATCGCAGAGAAAAAAAGATGGGCAAATCCAGCTATGTGTGGACCTACGTTAGGTAAACAAAGCAATAATACCCAACTGTTACCCTCTGCCCACTACAGAAGATCTCATTTCCCAATGCCATGGACATACTCAACCATGCACAATCCCTGGAAGAACACAGGTATTTCACAGACTGATGGACTATAGCTGACCTTGAACGAAACAAAATGTGTTTTTGCACAAACTGAAGTTGACTTTGTGGGTCATAGACTCTCATCACTGGGAATTAAACCCTTGTAATCCAATGTTGAGGCTGTACATCAATTACATGAGCCAAAACACAGAGCAGAACTCACTTCTTTTCTAGGATTCACAAACTATTATTTATGTTTTGTAGCTGATTATGCAGAAATCACAACACCATTATGGGCCTTACTTAAAAAAGACGTGCAATGGGAGTGGACACCAGCATGTTCCCAAGCAGTCTGTACACTGAAACATCATATTGCTTCAGCACCAACCATTGCACATTTTTCACCAAATGCACCTACATTTGTCTCTTGTGATGCTTCAGCTGTTGCCAAAGGTGCAGTCTTATCACAGATTCAGCATGGAGTGGAGCACCCCATTTCTTTTGCTTCATGAGCTCTCTCTCAACTGAGCAGAAATATGAAGAAGGAGAGTGGGAAGCACTGGCTTGTACTGTATATGGGTTTGTGAAAAGTGGCATCATTTATAGCAGGAAGTTTACCCTGAGAACAGATCACCAAGCCCTAACTTTCCTTGCTGTCTACATCAGGATCGGGCCATCGCCCTCTTCATATTCACAGATAGTCAGACAGATTATATCAATACAACTTTGAAGTTCGCTAGAGACCAGGAAAAGTGAATCAAGTTGCAGATTACCATGTGTAGTCCTCAAATCTGAGGAGACAAAGACTGCACAGGAGGAAGAAGATACATTAATGATGTCCAATTCATTAGTCTCCACAGTTATACTACAAGATTTGGTGACCTCATCTCAGAATGACCCACTTATTCAAGAAATACTAATGTAATTTCCTATAAATTTTTTTGTTTTTCAATCACTTGACCACAAATAAAATTGAGATTTTATAAACTGGCCTCTTTGTAGCAATAAAATCCAAAAACCTCTAACATTCTGAATAGTTAAAAATGGCCCAAGAGGATCAATGCACCTCCCATTGACTTCTACAGCACATTGACAACTTTTACTTGGTGGAGTTTGGCATTAAATGCTTTCTTGGTTTAGAAAAGTGCAAGGGGTGAATTATGAATATTTAACTACTGTACTGAAAGGATAATTTTACAGTTAAGTCATTTCATAAATTGTAGATGTAAAACCAGTTGTAAGGCTTATTACTGTCTTTGGCTTGACTGCTAGGGTTTACAACCTTCAAAGTGGAAACATAGTACAATTTATTCCCAGTATGGTTTTACTTTCAATTGTTATATATTTGTTAAGTCCCGTTATTAAATATTTCTATTGGTTCAATATTGAGTGACTTAGCAGCCTATTATCTGTTTTACATAATATTTCACATACTTGAATACATCATCTATGCAGGCAGTTTGACCCTACAGCCTGTGCATTTGTTGTAATTGAAACATGCTGCTTTTTATCATGCTAAGTGTGTACAACGTACAGTACCATTGCGATAAGTTAAAGCATTACTGTCAAATGTTATTTAATTTAGTTTGCTTATGAGAATATTACAGCTGCAGATAGTGAAATTCCATAGTTTGCTACTGAAGAGAATTACATTTTATATTTTGCCCTTCACTTTCACTATTAGGAAAAACACTTTGCCATACTTATTTGGGTATATCATTAGTCTGCTTGGTTGATCTCATAGAGAATAAAGAATGGCAACACAATTTCCAGTGCTCGTTGAAGAGTCAATCTGAATGTTTAAGCTGATTTTGGCAGCTGTGATTGGATGAAAAGGAATGAGTTAAGGCAGGAGAAAGCTGGGCCAGGTTTTGGAGAAAAAGAGGGATGTGATGTCATCAGTAGTGATGGGCGAATCTCCCGAGATTCGCTTCGCCGAAAAATTCGCGAATTTCCAGAGAAATTTGCGAATTGGCGAAAAATTTGCGAAACGAGTCGCGGGACGCTTTTGACGTGCGTTGCGCCAACTTTGGCGCGTCGCATTGTTTCCGGCGCGCGTTGCGTAGTTTCCTGCGCGCGTCGCGTTGTTTTCAGCACGTAGCGTCTAAAACGACGCGCAACTCGTTTTTCCAGCGAATTTTTGCTAAGCGGAATTTCGCTGGCGATTCGCAAATTTATTCGCCAGCCAGAATTCGCCCCTGGCAAATAAATTCGCCCATCACTAGTCATCAGAAGAAGCAATTCACTATATTGAAAAAAGACCACAGTCCATCACATTCAATGCCGCCAAGTTCATAAGTGCTAAATGAAACAGCAATAGTGATGGGCGAATCTCCCGCGATTCGCTTCGCCGAAAAATTTGCGAATTTCTAGAGAAATTCGCGAATCGGCGAAAAAATTCTCGGGACGATTTTGTCGCGCGTCGCGTCAACTTTGTCACGTGTTGCGTCAACTTTGATGCGTTGCGTCGTTTTCGGCGCGCGTCGCGTCGTTTTTGGCCAAGCGAAATTTCGCTGGTGATTCGCGAATTTATTCGCCAGCGGCGAATCGCGGGAATTCGCCGCGAATTCGACCTAGGCGAATAAATTCGCCCATCACTTAACAGCAACATTAGACAGACACACTCACACTGACCCCTCTCTATGCCCAGATAAACTATATATACCCATATCTATACTAAGTGTAGATTTTAGGATCACAATAGTCTTGGATATTATGCTTGTCCAAGAAGTCATCCAAGCCACTCTTAAAAACAGATTCAGCCATTACAACATCCATCAGGGCATTCCACAACTTCACTATCCTAAATGTGAAGAACCAGCTATGCTGCTTCAAGTTCTTTCCTCTAGTCTTAAGGGGTGGTCCCTGGTGTGATAATCCTCTATGAGTAAAAAAGTCCCCTGCTATTTTTCTATACTGCCCGCTAATGTACTTGTAAAGTGTCATCATGTCCCCTCACAAGCGTCTCTTTTTCAGAGAAAACAACCCCAACCTTGACAGTTTAATAATTTACGTATTCAGTCACCCTTACCAGTTCAGTTGCACATCTCTGCACTTCAGCTCATTTATAACCTTCTTAAGTACTGGATCCCCAAACTGCACTGCATACTACAGGTGAGGCCTTAACAGGAGTATATAAAGAGGAAAAATAATGTCTTCACCTCTTGAGTTTATGCCCTTTTTGATGCAAGGTAGTACTTTATTTTCTTTAGTAGTCACAGAATCACACTGCCTGGAATTAGACAACTACAAAAAAAACCCTAGATCCTTCTCAGTTAAAGGAGGACTAAACACTAAAAATGAATATAGATAAAAAAAAATACCATATTTTATATACAGTACTAAACTTATTGCACCAGCCTCAAGTTTCAGCTTCTCAATAGCAGCAATGATCCAGGACTTCAAACTTGTCACAGGGGGTCATAATCTTGGAAAGTTTCAGCAACACTCACATGCTCTTTGGGCTCTGAGCAGCTGCTGAGAAGCAAAGCTTAGGAGTTGTCAAAAATGATCAAACAGAAAATGAGGTTGGTCTATAATATAAACTGATGCTACAGGGCGGATAATTAAATTATGATGCTACTTGCACTGGCTTCTATGCTGACATGTAGGCATTATCTGTATTAATTACTAATCAGTATTTTATTGTGACATTTATTTTCTGTGTGTACTGTACAGATGCAGCCACTTGGATTTGTGTGTTAAATGCGTCATGACTCAGGGTTAATTGAAGAAACTGTTATCTAAAGTCATCTTAACTCGTTTAATGCATTTAACCTTTTCATTAGCATACCGAAGCACCATTGTTTTCAATGGTGAACTCTTGAATTGGATGGGATGCTGTGACACAATATTCTGTGTTAAGTGGGAAAATTGGGATTTCTGAGTTAAGTTATTATGTGTCAAACACACAATCCAAAGTGGCTTCATCTGTATATAGTGAGTTGGGCCCTAAGCTCAGTAAGTGACAGCAGCACAGAGCATGTGAATCAGTGAATCAGCAGAAAAGAAGACGGGGAGCTACTGGGGCATCTTTGGAGACACAGATCTTTTCTAGTGATGGGCAAATTTGTGGCGAATTCCTGCGATTCAAATTTGTGGCAAATTCCCGCGATTCAAATTTGTGGCGAATTCCCGCGATTCGCCATCGGCAAATAAATTTGCAAAACACCAGGAAAAATTTGCATGGTCGAAAATTCGACGCTGGCAATGTGTGCGGCGTCCAAAACTGTGTCCAACATGAGACGCCGGCTGCATTCCGTGAATTTTTCGACGTTCGGTGAAGTAAAACACTCCAGTTTCACCCATCACTAATCTTAACTGCTGAAGGGCTGTGGTTGAATTGGGCTGGAACAGAAGCCAAAATCATAATGTACAACACTTTTATCTACTTCTTTAGTTCAGCTTTACTTCTCCTTTAAGGAAACTCCCACACTGCCATTTAGCGTATATCTCCCTTATCTTCTGAGCAGGTAGAACTATACCACCAGGGGCATTGCTGCCATGAGGGGAGGTGAGAGACTTGCCACAAGCGGCAGCAGCCGCAAGTTACCAGGGGCGGCACTAAGGATGCGGCAACCCTACACCCTCTCCGGTTCTCAAAATTGTATGTGCTGAAGCTGCTGGGGAGCAGCATCAGAATGGCAGCCTCAGGGTGGCAAGAACCCTAGAAATGCCCCTGCAAAATCTCACAGACCTTCCCCATTTTTGCATATTTTGCAGAAATTTCAGGACTTTTCTTCTTTATGTTTACATAATTGAATATGGATGTTTTACTAAATGCAGAGTTATACTGTGATTTTTGTTTCTTTATATTTATACTGTAAATGTGGGTGTCAGCATTGTATTCATGTTAAGTGAATGTCAAATGATTGATCTGGGGAATGTTTCTGATCGCCATTGGGGTCAGAAAGGAATATTTTCCCTCTTGGGGCATTTGCACTGGCTTCAGATTGTGGTTTTTTTCCTTCCTCTAGATCAAAACTTTGTATGCATGATAATTAGTGATGAGCAATTTTGCCATGTATGGTTTCACAGCAAAATTCTGAATTTTGCCTCTAGCAAAAAGTATCACAGAACGTTGCCAAACAATTTTCACATGGTAAGTTTCATGTTCAATAAAAATGTCATGCACAAGACAGAAAACGCCTACAGTAGACAAAAATACCACAGTAGGCAAAAAAGTTCCCCATAGACTCTAATGTATCTTGCTACAAATAATGCTGCTGTGACAAAAATGTCACCTATAGACTTTGTTTTTTTGCAAAATATTCAGTGAATGGTAATGAGTGGCAATGAGTCAGTCCTTTTCTGAGATTAAATTAACAGTTTCCTGTACATGGGTCCTATTCATTTATGTAAATATATGTGAGTGTGTAAATATATGTGAGTTTAATATACCTCTGTACATATAGTGCCTTAAACACAAAAATACTTTAGTATTTACTAATAGCAGCTTTATAAATTCATTTGCACATTTCTTAGTTATAAATAATCCCTAATTCAGGCTGCAGATATATATCTATGATTCCTGAGGTTTAAAGAATCATCTATTTCTGTATGCAAATCAAATGCAAAATTAGATAAATACTTCTAGAATGCTTTGAAAAATATTGGTGATGGGTATTTGGGTATTAATAAGCCCTAACTGATAGTTTGGGGGGAACAGAACAGCAGCAGGATGTTGAGGCAGCTAGCTGGGTGGCAGAAAATCTAAGGTGGGCAAAAGGAAATGGGAGACTGATCCTGGGTTTATACATCCCAACAGTTTTTCCAGATTGTGTGAAGATGATGGGAGTGTGAACTCTGGATTGGCAATTCTAGATGGGCTGATCTCTCTAACAGCCGGGAGACCAGTTTCTCTAGTAATGGTGGGGAGGAGAGTAGAGTCAGGCCTAAGTAGATTTTAGTTGTAGGGGATTCAATTATTAGGAAAGTGGACAGGGCAATCTGTCATCCCGATTGCTACAACCAAACAGTTTGCTGTCTATCTGGTGCCAGGGTTCGGCATTTGGTTGATCGGGTAGACAAATTATTGGGTGGGGCTGGGCATGACCCAACGGTCTTAGTACATATTGGTACTAAAGACAAGATAAATGGTAGATGGAAGACCTTAAAGAGTGAGTTCAGTGATCTAGGCTCTAAGATTAAGGAAAGATCTTCCGATGTGCCACCTGCAAGTTTTTGGAAACAGTGGGAGCTTAGAGGGCTAAATGCATGGCTCAAGTCTTGGTGTAGGAAGGAAGGGTTTGGGTTCCTAGAACACTGGGCTAATTTTTCCTTGGGGTACAACCTATACAGTCTTGATGGATTGCACCTCAATGGAAGGGGGTCCACTGTGCTAGGGGAAAGAATGGCCAAGAGGTTGGAGGAGCGTTTAAACTAGGCAAGTGGGGGGTGGATGAGAGAAAGAATTGGGGAGGAGAGAGGGGGCATACAGTTTACCAGCTAAGGAGGTCCCTCTGTTTCAAGTAAAACAGACTAATACTAACTTAACATATAATTCTCCTCAAAGCAATGCACATTTAAAAAATAAAAGTATTAGTAAGCCTCCGCTTTATGCTGGCAAATGCACAAAGTTTGTAAGATCAGGTAAAATGCGAGGCCTAGAATTAATTGCATGCTCTAAAAATTATGATATAATAGGTATCACTGAGACCTGGTGGGATGAAACATGTGACTGGACTGTGAATTTAAATGGTTAAACCCTTTTTAGGAGGGACAGGGGGATTAAAAAGGGGGAGGAAGTTTTTTGCATGTAAAGCCTGAATCAAAGCCATGCACTAAAGAAATAACCATTGCTGGCACTGGTGAGTGTCCCTCTGGGTAGAGATTTTGACAGGGCAAAAGGTTACAAAGAAAATTTTCATTGGTGTACGCTATAAACCACCTCGTATTAGTGACGAGTATGAAGCCCAGCTACTTTTACAAATAGAAGAGGCTTCACAACTAGGTCAAGTTATTATTATTATTAGTTCAATTATCCGGACATTGACTGGGGTAATGGGGTTGCCAAGACAGATAAAGCTATTAGGTTTGTAAATATGCTAAACAACAACTTTTTATCCCAGCTTGTTCAAGAACCTACTAGGAATAACTCTATTTTTGGATCTTGTAATAACTAATAATACTGAACTGATCTCTAGCATGTGTGTGGGTGAGCATTTAGGGAATAGTGATCATAACATGGTCTCCTTTGAGATTCCTTTGTTGCAGAGGCAATTCTATAAGGGATTAACTAAAACATTGAATTTCAGGCGTGCAAAATTTGACAGTATAAAGGGCATCTCTTCAACATATAAAGTGGTAAATGCTTTTCACAGGGTTAAACACTGAACAAAAATGGGAAGTCTTTAAAATGCTGCTTAATAAATATACATGTCAGTATAATCCGTTTATAAGCAAGGAACGTCCTTTCAAAGCAAAACCTTTTTAGCTCAATAGAAGTGTTGGTGTTGAGGTGGGTAAGAAAAGACTATAAGGTACAAGGAGGCCAATAAATCATGCAAAAAAGCTATCAGGCAAGCTAAAATCGATATGGAAAAGGATATAGCAGTAATCAGTAAAAAGAATCCAAAATTATTTTTTAAATATATTAATAGTAAGAAAATGAAACAGGAAATGGTAGGACCTTTATTATCAGAGGAGGGTTTGCTGTTTGATGAGATTCTGAATGCATACTTTTCATCTGTCTACACAAATGAGGAACCAGCTAATGAAGGTTTCCTTATTAATAGTCCCAATTCTAATAATACATCTAATGATGCATGGTTCGCACATGATGAAATTCAAAAGAGACTATAACATGTTAAGATAAACAAAGGTCCAGGGCCAGATGGGATTTGTCCCAGGGTACTTAGCAAGCTTAGTTCTGTGATTGCCAAACCTCTCTACTTAATTGTTCCAGATTCAGAAGTCTGGCATGGTGCCGAGAGACTGTTGAATTGATAATTAGTGATGGGCGAATCCACCCAGTTTCCGAAAAAATTTGCGATACTTTTTCGACGTGCGTCGCGTTGTTTTCGATGCGCCGCGTCAAAGACGAAGCGCGACTCGTTTTTTTGGGCGAATTCTCGCCAGCGGCGAATCGCGCGAATTTGCCCCTGCCGAATAAATTCGCCCATCACTATTGATAATGTGGTGCCTCTATTCAAAGCATCCTGTTCCCAGCCTCAAAACTATAGGCCAGTTAGTCGGATGTTGGTGGTAGTAAAGCTTTTTGAAGGGATAAGAAATGGATAGGATACTAGGCTACGTGGCAAATAACAATACTATGAGTTTGTGCCAGCATGGTTTTATGTGTAATAGATCTTGCCAGACTAACTTTATTTCTTTTTATGATAAAGTAAGCAAGGACCTCGATTCTGGGATGGCTGTGGATGTGATTTACTTAGACTTTGCTAAAGCATTCGATACAGTGCCACACAGAAAACTACTGGTTAAATTAAGGAATGTTGGCCTGGAACATAGTATTTGTACCTGGATAGAGAACTGGCTAAAAGATGGAAGATTTTCTAATTGGACCAGTGTTGTTAGTGGGGTACCACAGTCCTCTGTACTGAGTCCCCTGCTTTTCAACTTGTTTATTAATGACCTGGATTGAAAGTATAGTTTCTATTTTTGCAGATGATACTAAATTGTGCAGAGCTATAGGTTCTATGCAGGATGCTGCCACTTTGCAGAGTGATTTGTCTAAGTTGGGAAACTGGGCAGCAATCTGGAAAATGAGATTCAATGTTGATAAATGCAAGGTTATGCACTTTGTAAAAAATAATATAAATGCAAGTTATACACTAAATGGCAGTGTGTTGGGAGTTTCCTTAAGTGAGAAGGATCTTGGGGTTTTTATAGATAAGAAATTGTCTAATTCTGGGCATTGTCATTCTTTAGCTACTAAAGCAAATAGGGTTCTGTCCTGCATAAAAAAGGGCATAAACTCAAGGGATGAAAACATAATTATACCTCTTTATATATCCCTAGCAGGCCTCATCTGGAGTATGCAGTGCAGTTTTGGACTCCAGTCCTTAGAAAGGATGTAAATGAGCTGGAGAGAGTGCAGAGACGTGCAACTAAACTAGTTAGAGGGATGGAAGACTTATATTATGAAGGTATACTGTACAGGTTGGGGTTGTTTTCTCTGGAAAAAAGGCGCTTGTGAGGGGACATGATTTACAAATACATTAATGGACATTATAGACAAATATCAGGGGACCTTTTTACCCATAAAGAGGATCACCGCACCAGAGACCACCCCTTCAGTCTATAAGAACAGGACTTTCATTTGAAGCAGTGTAGGGAGTTCTTCACAGTGAGGACAGTGAGGTTGTGGAATGCACTGCCGGGTGATATTGTGATGGCTGATTCTGTTGATGCTTTTAAAAGGGACTTGGATGAATTTTGGACAGACATAATATCAAAGGCTATTTTGATACTAAACTCTACAGTTAGTATAGCTATGGACATATATGGTTTGTGTGAAAGAGTGGAGGTGTGTGTGTGAGTATGCTGGGTTTTAATTTGGAGGGGTTGAACTTGATGGGCTTTGTCTTTTTTCAACCCAATTTAAGTAATTAAAGTAATTTAAGTAACTATATATGCTAAAATGTGGATGTTCTAACACCAACATACCCTATAAAGCCCAAAGGAGAGGGTCTTTCACATTCAAAGGAAACTGACTGTGCACCTGTTAACCAACAAATAAAGGAAATTACTTGTTTGACAAAAGCAAAATTTATGGTGTTTGATTCCCTGATTCTCAGAACTCATCCCTATTTTTGTCGGTGAGATGGTAACTGTAAATATGGTAACTGATGCACTTATCGTAAAGTTATTAGAGGGAGGGTCTGAAGACTTGGGTATGGAATATGAAATTTTGATAAAGTACTTTGGGGAAGATTTACTAAAGGGCAAAGTGGCCGACACCAGCGACAATAATTCAGAAATCCAATCCGCAGGGGCATTGCCATTTTACAGTCATAGACAACAATTCGCTAGAGAAAGAGACCGTTGCTAGCGTTCGTTTCGCCAGACGACTTTTTGCTCTGGCTGTAACACCACAAATTCACTAATATGTGAATGTTACTCTTTTGCCAGAGTTTACTTCGCCACCTCAGACCAGGAGAACTAATAAAACATAGCTACATCTTCCTCAATCTTATGTGACATCATATCCTGTATGTCAAAAATGCATTAAAGTTGCAAGAAAAAAATCTGGCAACTTTTCTTTTTTAAAAGTGGGATTGCCTTCAAAAATCCATACTATTAAAAATGTATGTGTTTGTATTTTTTTAAAACTAATTTGAGGGGCATGCCACATTTGTTTAAGGGCGGGCTCATGTCTAGGGCATTAGAGGATCTCCTTTGTCTTTATTATGACCCATTGGACATGTGTTATAATGTGTGATAACGTAGGCACTTCAAGCATTTGCACCAACATTACTATTAGTGATGGGTGAATTTATTCACCTGCAACAAATTCGCTGTGAATTCCCGCAGCAAAGGGCTCCGGCGTCAAAAACAGACGACCGCATAAAAAATGAGACACGGCAGTGTTTCCCGAATTCCGCCGATTCGCCTATCACTAATTACTATTAAAGATGTCCATACAATTTTAATATACCAGCCCTATACAAATTAAGCTAAACGCAAGAGTGCATAAATCAACGCTAGAGTCAGTTCACTTTGAAGTGTTCGGTGCCCAGGATGCAACTTCGAATTTTAGTGAATTAGCATAATGGTAATAAATTGTGCACCTGAAAGAGTGGCGTGGAGTGTGGCGAATCGGACACTGGTGAAAATTTGACCTTTAGTGAATTTGCCTCTTAATATTTACCTGTTGATGGTAAATAGTAAAACCCATATTTCACCCACTGTATACATTACATGGATGGGGCTGGGGGAAGTGACCTTACTTTGGTAAATATAGAGATCACACTATGCTCTTTGCGTTTGAGGGTCATAATTTAGGGGTGGCTATTAGCGATAAGTGAATCTGTCCCATTTTGCTTCTCCAAAATATTCTCAAAACTCCAAAAAAATTAGCAATGGTTATCAATGTTTTTTTTTTACTCATTCATCAAGTTTTCCTTTCTCCAAATGCATTAAAATCAATGGCAGTTTTTCTTCTGTTGACTTTTTTTGTCTCTGGAGCAATTTTGTTACTGTGATATTTTCCACAGCAAAATTTTTGCTGCAGTTTCGAAAAAAGTGCAGAATTTCCCTGTTAATTCATGCCTGGTGAATAAATGTCGCTCATCACTAGTGGCTACGTTTGGTGTTTAATTTCACTGATTAGAGGCGATAGATCTGTGTATACTTTAGGTTTGCAACCATGTTTCATAGGATATTTTTGCAATTGTGTTCAATGAACAAATTTAATATGAGTTGGTCTGATTGACCCATTCGATTTGATATCATGTAACATGCAGACTAGAGAAGGTCAGAATATAAGGAAATTATATGTAAACATATACATTATATAATAAAAAAGGACCAGCTGCAGGTCAATACAAAGAGGAATTGCCCCTTTAAGCAGCTCAACATGATGTTTCATTGAAGAAAATGTTTTATTTAAAGCTTGTATTGTTTAAAACACATAGCAGATAATTATATAGACCACCATTAAATAGAAATGACAATGTATGGAATACATTAAAAATATGCATATTTGCATTAATGTTTAATTTACTTCCTCACTTTAATTACTTGTGTGTAGTATAAATTATTTGCTAAAACACCCAAGAAAGTATTGGTGTACTAAACCAGTAATTTGGGTGAATTATAGAGTGCATCGTTTATTATGCAATAACAGCTGCTATTATCTATTCAACGAAACAAGGAACATTCTTCAGAAAACATATTTCCAATTAGACATCTCTTTCAGTTTTTCTTTTTAATCCTAGTTAATCCTTTGAGCCCATAAATAATGTATAGCGTACAAAGAAGAAGATGCCATTTTTAGCCTTATTACAATAAATTTATTATTGCTTGAGCATTAAAAGAAACTTTATATTAATATTAATACATGTCTTAAGACTATATAATTACCTAGTGTTTATTATTGAAGAATTAAGAAGTAATATGGTGTGCATTCAAATTATATTCAAATATAATCCTTACATTTAAAATGTAAATATTTTAGCTAAAAATAATAAAAAGAAATCATTTTGTCAAGTAACATTTTCCTAAAATTACAATCCCATAATGTGGAGTGCAAGTCAGGAATTACAAAAATGGGCACTTACTGTATTTTGAGGCCACATTGACAAACAACAATGGAGGCGATGAGCAACATGTCACTACCAATTTTGCTTTCCATCATGATCTAGCACTTGAGTTTGGGGCATTGTTAAATGACGCATGAGTATCTGTCTGTCTGTCTGATCTATCTCTATCTGTTTCACCATTGTTGTGGTGTAAGTGAAATAGTTGCCACATGTTGTCAAGAAAAATATGCTCATAGACACAGCAGCCTTTGTAAAATTATATAGAATGTATTTTTCATTTATCTGAATGGCTTCAATCAATTCTCAACATGATTTTAGTCCTCTAAGGTACCTTGTAGCTTGTAACTGTTCTTTACAGCTTTGGCCAGCACTGACTAACCTGCAGCCTAGATGGTATCTATTGTAATTCATTGGTCTCAAATGGAATTAATATTCATTAAATGGATGGTTCAGCTTTAAGGGGATACTGTTATGGGAATTTTTTTGTTGTTTTTTTTAAACACATCAGTTAATAGTGCTGCTCCAGCAGAATTCTGCACTGGAATCCATTTCTCAAAAGAGCAATCAGAATTCTTTATATTCAGTTTTGAAATCTGACATGGGGTTAGCCATTTTGTCAATGTCCCAGCTGCCCCTGGTCATGTGACTTGTGCCAGCACTTTAGGACTGAACTGCTTTCGGGCAGGCTGTTGTTTTTCCTACTCAATGTAACTGAATAGTACGCAGTGGGACATGGGTTTTACTATTGAGTGCTGTTCTTAGATCTACCAGGCAGCTGTGATCTTGTGTTAGGGAGCTGTTATCTGGTTACCTTCTCATTGTTCTTTTGTTAGGCTGCTGGGTGGGGGGAAAGGGAGGGGGTGATATCATTCCAACTTGCAGTATAGCAGTAAAGAGTGATTGAAGTTTATCAGAGCACAAGTCACATGACTTGGGGAAGCTGGGAAATTGACAAAATGTCTAACCCCATCTCAGATTTCAAAATAAAATATAAAAAAATTGGTTTGTTCTTTTGAGCAATGTATTTCAGTGCAGAATTCTTCTGGAACAAAAGAAGCATTTTGAAAAAAAATTTTTTTCCCATGACAGGATCCCTTTAAGGTACCTTTGTTATAGAATGGCCAGTTCTTATCAACTTTTCAATTGGTTTTCATTATTTATATTTTATAGTTTTTTAAATATTTGGCTCTTTCTCTTTGCAACTATTAAATGGGCAACGTTGACCCCTTCTAAAAAGCCAATGCTCATATTCCAGTCTCTTATTCAAATCAATGTATGGTTGCTTGTGTAACTTGAACCCTAGCTACCAGATTGCTTAAAATGCAAATTGAAGAGCTGCTGAATAAAAAAGCTAAATAACTCAAAAACCTTAAGTAATGAAAACAACTTGCAAATTGTCTCAGAATATTACTCTCTACATCATACTAAAAGTTATCTCAAAATTGAACCACCTACTTTAAGGCACCATTTATTCAACTTTGGATGCTCAAAGGTTTGGAGACTGTACAGAGGAGTCTGTTATTGATAAAATAATATTGCAAGTCTGTTATCACTACTATAGATGGCTGTTATTCAGTCTTTGATTTAAGCATGTAAATAGCAAGGTATGAGCACTAATGGAAATTGGTCTGCATTCATCCCCTTTTAAGTATGCATACTAAATGAGCACCTATTAATATATTACTGACTGTAAGATATAATATTTTGGGTTTTTATTGATCTCTAGAAGAGCTGGTTGCATTCACCTGTCACTACCAACTGTCCTAGGAACATCTATGGAACAGGATCCCAACAGGTAAAACAATGAAACAAGACTCAATAAATTATGAAAGTTATCTGTTCATCAAATGCACTGTGCCTTAACGCCTATACTAATCCATGCTACAAAAATGTTTATTATTTTATGTGCCTTATGATGAGTGAGGTAGTTGAATCTGGAATTATATGGTTTACATTTTTGTGCAGACATGTGTTTAATTAACTGTGGCGTGACTTTAATTTGAATATTTCCTAATATATTGACAGTTTACTTGCAATGTATCCATTTTTACTTTCAGAAAACAATAAGTACATTTTTACAGTTATTAAGACATACCTCCAAACATTTTTTTTTGACAATGCCCATTTTTTGTGGCCACACCCCCTAATTACCATGTATGGTTTACAAAATTTGGCAGGTTATGAAAGTTTGAATATATTTCTGTGATTTTTTTTTTCAGTTATTACAGTTTTGCTAATGAAGGCGAATTGCCCTTTAAGCTGTAAGTTTAACTTTTCCCAAGGGACCTGTTATCTTATATTTGCCAAAAGTCAATTAATTTAGAAACTTTTCTCTGGCTGTTTAGAGCAGAGAAAAACTGGATTTTCCAGTACAAATGAGGGACAGCTGGTTGAGCTGTCAAAAGAGAGACTGTCCCTCTAAAAACTGGACAGTTGGGAGGTATGATTAAGACATAGAATGACATAGACCTACAAAACAGCTTGGTAAATGTTAAAACTCAGTTTCATCTTGAACCAAAATTATTTCTGTATTTTATATTTTTCAAGGCAAATTATTGTTGTACGCTGTCCTTTCTCAATATGCCCTATACCCGGAGTGTCAAATCTGTGGCCCGAGGGCCGAATGCAGAGTAGGATGTTATAAATGCAGCCCATCTTGAAACTCTCGGCTCCCAAGGAAATGTCATGTCGCAAATGATATAGGAGGAGGGGGGACTCTGCCCATTGCCCAGTTAGTACTAATAATTTAATAATAAGTCTATTTACTATCCAGATGTCCCATATTCTAGTGTATAGCTCTATCTGGTTATCCAACTGTTATTTTGTGTATTTTCTAAAAAAAAGTGTTTGTGTATTGGCCCAAGACAATTTTTCCAATGTGGCCCAGGGAAGCCAAAAGTTTGGACAACCCTGCCTTATACAATGAAAAATTTAACATTTTGTATGTGTTAGGTATAAACTTTATTACATCTGTATTTGTTTTTTTTCAATGCATATTCATAGTTCTCAACCCCCTTTTCATAAAATATTTTACAAAATAAAAAAATACAGTATGTTTAGTTAAAAGCATTGGTATGCGGGTGCGTGGCCATGTAGCGGACCTAACAAGACGCACATTACTGAGTCTCTGCACCCGGAGGATTTGCAAAGCAAAAATAAGCACTTACCAGAGAATTATCTAAGGCAGAAACATCTAAAACATAGAGGTGAATATGCATAAAGGCGGAAGAGCAATCTCAAGCTCCCGTCACGCAACCAAAGACGGCTGAGCAGACCCAAAATGGCTGAAACTGCGCATTCATCACCGAACGCTTTGCCGCAGCAAGACCGCCTCTCAGATAAGGCCGACTCTGAGACACCATCACAATATTCAGGTGACAAAATATTGATCTCCCATTTTAAACAGCTGCTCCAAACAGAGCTAAATGCAGTTGCTACTAAAATTACAGATCACGCCACCCAAGAACTACGAGAACTAGGCCAATGCACATCTGAGCTGGAAGACAAAGTGGATGAACTAGTTAATAAAATCACAACACAGGACTTACAACTCTCTCAATTGAAATTGCAGTTATCTGAGCTTCAAGAGCGCATGGAAGATTCTGAGAACCGTTCAAGGCGCAATAACATTATAATCTATACAGAATCTACACGAGGAGATACGCAATCGGCCACCAAAAGACATAATTGCAAGGCTCCATTATTTCACCACGAAAGAGGCTATTATGAGCGTCTCTAGAGCAACCACAACACTGTAATATAAATCGGTCAAATTTTCAATTTTTGCAGATTTGGTGACCACCACCATACAGAAGAGAAAACTTATGAAACCTGTGACAGCCATTCTCATAACACAACGGATCAGATACCATTGTGGATACCCATTCTGCATAATTTTCAATTACCAGAACCATCAACACTCAGCGACCACTCCGCAGGAAGGCCTAGATCTACTCTCTCGCTTAAAGCTCCTTCCTTCCAACCAACCCTCCACCATCAGCAACTTCACCTGCACAAGGCAGTCCTAGTGAGAGATCTGTTTCACCACTATGGCAAAGAAGCCCGAGACAAAAGGCAAAGTGACAGCAACTAATATTATATAACCTCTAAAGGAGAAAATGATTTAATGCAAATGAATAATATAACAATAATAACTGTATTTACTATTACTCCGGATATTCGGACGGTACGTTACAATTTTTATAAGACCAAAATGCAAATAAAAATTCTTAAATAAAAAAAAGCATTGGTATGTGATCAATCTTTTTACAACACACTTTGCATCAGGCATTTCTAGTTTGTATGTGACTCAAGATCAAATAAACATGTATGGGACCCACAGGGGAAATTTATATCAGAGACTCAGATGTTTATTTTTTAATTTACTTCCATGCCCTAAATTGTTTATCAGTACAGAAAATGAGCTGGCCAATTAAGTGCCCTCCAAAATTCTAATTAAAAAGCTTTGCCAAAGCAAGCCATGTAAAATTGACTATAAGCAATAACACATTTTATTTTCTCCCATTACTTCAGAAAATATTTGTTAGTGTTTGTGAGGATACTATTCATATAGTCATATAAGTAAACAAATTGGCAATCTACTTAACTGAAAGTTACTTGATCTCCTTCCTTTCAAGCATGACTAGATACTAACCCCACATTATCATTTAAAATAAAACAAAACAGTTATAATGCTGTTCACATATTTATGGTTCCATGAGCCATAATAGAATATAAGGCAACATTCTCCAACATTCTTCTTGTGCATTTAAGTATACAGTATACATGCCTCTTGAAAACAGTGATACTCAATGCGGGCAGCATGGGGGGGTTGCAGATGTTTGCACTCTATTTTGGAGCCCAGAGACATGTAACACATCGGGGGTCATTTATCAACACTGGGCAAATTTGCCCATGGGCAGTTACCCATAGCAACCAATCCAATTGCTGCATTCATTGTTCTGCTTGCAGCTGGCTTCAAAAAGCTAATCACTGATTGGTTGCAATAGGTAACTGCCCATGGGCAAATTTGCCCAGTGTTGATGAATGACCCCCATTGTCTATGCGCTGGGAAGACCATAATGTGCAACAATATGGTTAACTGTGTCATCTTTTAGCACTTTGCACCCTGCCTTGCACATAATAAATAAGATCCATAGAATTTCATATTAGCTTTTGTTAGGATTTCTCAATCTCAACAGAATTTAGAGTATCCTACCTATGTGTCATACTAAGGGGCAGATTCATTAAGATCCAAAAATTCGCCAGCGTAGGCTTCGCCGCAGTTCGCCAGGTGAATTTTCACCAGCGCTACGCAAATCCACTAAAGTGCGAATGGTAGCGTAGTTGCGCTAGTTTTACTTCGCTAGGCAGAGCGCTGTTACGCTAGCGAACCTAATTTGCATACGGCGGGAACTTTAACTTATAATAGAAGTATATGTTACAGCCATTACATTCCACTACACAAGCCCAGGAAACCTTTAATAAATTATTTAAAGTTGTCCTATTGCCCTACATGTGCCCCCTGTATAGTTGAGTTGCCATATGTTAGGAAATGTAGGGGGGAAGAAGGGTAACCCCCCACAAATATTATCAATCTTTTTCAGACTATAACCCTCCTATGCTAAAATATGCCAGCATTTTTTTGGGACTTAGAAAAAATTTGACATTTTTTTTTCAACCTCCTATCTATTGTATTGAACTTCGCCTGGTCTGACAAGGCGAAGTAACATCTAGCGTAAGTGCTAACGTTGAGGAAAATGTTCATCTTAGTGAATTTGCGAAGTTAGTCAGTCAGTCGTCAGTGCGCAACTTTGCCTGGCGTAAGGGTGCGAAGTTGCGCAAGTTTATCTATTTCGCTAGTGAATATTCGCCAGAGCCAGTGTTAGTGAATTTGCGAAGTTGCGAAATGACATCACGCTGGCAAATTAGCGCTAGCGTTAGACACTTCACGCTTTAGTAAATCTGTCCCTATGTGTTTGTACCATCATTGGATGCATGTTCAATGTCACATGGCATATGTCTTAAAAAAAAAAATGATTACACCTGCATGTATTAATGCAGGGATGGGATCCCTTATCCAGAAACCCAATATCTACAAAGCTTAGAATTACAGAAACATCATCTCCTATACACTCCATTTTATTAAAATTTTCTCTGTAATTATAAAACAGTGCTTTTTACTTGATACAAACTAAAATATAATTAATCCTTATTGGAAACAGAACCAGCCTATTATGTTCATTTATTGTTTACCTGATTTTCTAGCATACTTAAAGGACAAGGAAGTTAAACTAAACAAGGAGGCTAGAAATGTTGTACATTATGTTTTGGGTTTCTGTACCAGCCCAAGGCAACCACAGCCCTTTGCAGATTTGTGTCTCCAAAGAGGCCCCCAGTAGCTCCCCATCTTGCATCCCCATCTTTTCTGCTGAATCACTGCACATGCTCTGTGCTGCTGTCACTTACTCAGCTTAGGATGGGTGCATTTTTCTCTAGTCACATTTCCACAGAACTCTTTTAATGTATTGTAGCACAGACAAAATGTTTCAAGCCAGGGTTGGACTGGGCTGGGGTTTTCTTCCCATCACATTGATAAGCTTGCGCAAACGCTGGAGGTGGGGTTGCAGGAGGAGAGGCCCTGCGGCAGAAGCCCCAGTGGGCCCAGCGCCCCCCAACCCCCTCCCCGTCTGACCTTGTTTCAAGGCTACTTTATCAAGCTGGAAATCAATCAAATGTTTGCTTTCATTGTTCTGTCTTTGATGGCTGAAAATAGCTAATTACTAATTAGTTGCTATGGATTACTGCCCAGATAAACATCTGCACCAGTTCCATCCTTTTGTCTCCTTGACAATAAGCACTAATATGTATTGTAACTATACTATTTATTTAATGTGTATTGTATTTTACATATTACTTATTGCAATGGACCCCTGTTTCTTCTACTAATTTATTGTCCTGCTGCACAGTGCTGTTGTTAGGGGTGGAACTTCCTCTTAAGCTGGCCATAGACGCAACGATTCGATCGTACGAATCCTCGATTCGTACGATTTTTGGATCGTGTGTGGATTGTTCTGACTTTTGTCGTGCCATGCCGATTGGTCGTTTGGTCGATCGGCAAGGTAAGAAAATTTCTGTCGGCTGGCGATCATATCTTTGCGTCTATTGCAGATCGTCCGATTTTCAGTGGGAGACCATCACTAGGTTTTTAATCGTACAACTTCTGTACGATCCCTGTCAGGGGCAGAACGTCGGCTGATCTGTGCTTTTACTACTTTATTTGATCTGAAGGTTAGTGGCAGGTCGGGAGATGGGGAAGTCTGATCGTTCGATGATTCAAATGATCAGATCTTTGCGTCTATTGCCAGCATTAAGCTTCCGGTAGCTCGCCCAGCTGGATCTGCTTCAGGGAACATGGGTACACTAAGGCCCAGTAAAGCTGTTCTGCCCTAGAAGGTCCAGTACCTCTAGTGACAACTCAGGGAGCAGGGACACTGTGAATGAAGTGAGAAAGTGACAGCAAAATTCCTTTCATAGCACACTCTAGGAGAGTAAGATAGGCTAAATAGCATGAACAGCCTTTGCTTTGGATTGTAGTTTGGAGTAGCTCTCCCCTAGGCTCTGAGTGTGCCATAAGTGAAGAACTTCCAGGCTTAGGTCGATTCTACCTGATTATTCAACTGTATGGGATCTGGACCATGCCTGGGCATTCCATCCTAGAGGTACACCTTCGACTACCCTAACTACCTTCCATATGGTGTGCCTAACTGTACTGTACAATACCGTGCCTATGTGGATCTGTGAGTATTTACTTGGTGTATTATTTGTCTGTGACAAATAAACTTATTCTATTGTTTTCTGCAAGAACCTCCTAGTGTCCTTTCTTTTTTTTTTTTTTTTTAAGTTCAGTGAATTGTAGTTTAACTGCACCATCCCTTCATAACTTTCACTTAGTGCAGGCTCCACCTATTGTGTTAGAGTCCACTTTAACCCATACTCTATTACTATACAGTAGCTGGCTGTTACTCCTTTTGGTCAAATAAATCCCAAGTGCTCATTATAATATAATATATTATTATATAATTATTATTATTATAATATATATGAAATAAGGCACTCCTACTTAAAAATCCTGTAACTTATTTTAAGAAAACAACTATGAATGGAATTTAAGACACAAGATAAGACACACCTAGTTAAAAAATCCTGTAACTTATTTTAAGAAAACAGCTGTGACCGGGATTTAATATTTCTCTCCTGGCATGTATACGCCATGATAGCTTAATGACACATTCACACCATTACAGCTTTCATTACTAGCCTCATTGATTTTCTATTTTTCAGTTATTTTACTTTTTGAAGGGAGAAGGGTTGTAAGATGCAATTATTGTTCATCTTCTGATGAATACAATTGAAGTGAGCATCACTATCAATCATAATCAGAGTAATGTTTCTTATCTTTAACTTACATTTTAACTTTACATTTACACCATTCTTTTATATTAAAGTATTGTTATGGTTTTTAAATTCAAGGGAAAAAGTTTTTGTATGCAGGGCATTTAAGTGACAAGTACCAATGTTATATCTGCTTTGCCCTCTTCCTGCCTGGTAACTGAACCAACTTTTTTTTAGTTTGGGTAAATCAGTTTTTCTTATTCCAGTTGTCTGTTAAATTAATGTAAAATGTTGCTTGGCAGAGACCTGAGAATTCACATATTTACAGGTTTTTCCAGGAAGTTCCTTTCTTCTAATCAGAATGGGTGTCCACATGTAATGTAGAAAGATCTACTGAGCATTAAAGCATTAGTAAGATCATTATATGATTGCCTAATAGATTTATACATCATTATCATATCACCCCTCATGTGCCCCTCATCCAACATGAACATCCCCAAATTGGCCAGTCTTTCCTCATTGCTGAGATTTTCCATAACTTTTACCAGCTTAGTTGTCCTTCTTTGGGCCCTTTCTAATTCAATAATGTCCTGTTTTATCACTGAAGACCAAAACTGTATGGCATATTCTAGATGGGGCCTTACCAGTGCTTTGTACAGTGAATGCATGTCCCCATCCTCCCATGAATCTATGCCCCTTTTAATATAGCTTAGTTAAGATATTATTTGCCCTTGATGCTGCTGACTGGCATCACTTGCTACAGCCAAGTTTATTATCTACAAGGACTCCAAGGTCCTTTTCCATTATAAATTTGCCTAGGGCAGTCCCATTAAGGGTATAAGTGACTCAGGGCAGAACTACAAGGATGATTTTGATCCTTTTCTGCAGGAGTCAAAACGCATGTCGGCTTCATCCGACAATAGTGTTGCGTCGTATTAACCCTGTGACTCCATCTGACTTTCTATTACTTGCCTTGTTTTTGTCACTTGTGTTTTGACTTCCAGACAGATACGCAGAAAACAGACCAAAATCGTTCATTTAGTTCTGCCCTTATATTTATTTACATCTCAGATTCATGACTTTCCATTTATCCACATTGAATCTCATCAGTTTCCCAAATTGCTAATTTGTTAAAATCCTGCTGCAAGGTTGCAGCATCCTGGATGCAATTAATTGGACTGCATAGCTTTGTGTTATCTGTAACACATACATTACTTACAATACCCTCCCTTAAATCATTAAATGAAAGTTCAATGAAAGTGGACCCAATACAAAGCCCTGAGGGACTCCATTAACCCCAACCTTACTCCAAATAGAGAATGTACCATTAACAACCACACTCTGTACCTGATCATGTAGCCAGTTTCCTATCCATGTGAAAACTCTTTGTTTAGAAAGCAATTATTTGTGGAGCAAACATCTGTATGGATTAATATTAAATTGTATAGGCCAAGCTAATTAGAGGTAATTTAGGTACATATTTTTTACTATATTTACTAACAATAGAAATTCAATTTTTTCCATGAACTTCTAAAAATGTGTGTTATTTCTATATTTCTACAAAAAAACTTTGCCAAGTTAAAGTTGTCAAGGTGCTATAGAAGTCAATGGCAGCTGGGCTGATCCTATTGGACTGCTTTAAAGGAACAGTAACTCAAAAAATTAAAATGTATTAAAGTAATGAAAGTGTAATGGACTAATTATGATGCACTGGTGCAATAAATATATTCGCTTCAGGAACTCTAATATAGTTTATGTAAACAAGCTGCTGTGTAGCCATAGAGACAGCCTTTCAAAGCTATTTGTATCTGCCATCTACTGTGTATTTTGTGCTTGAATGGTTGCCACCATGAATAAACAGCAGCTTGTTTATGTAAACCAGTGTTAGGTAACAGTATATTATATTGTAATTCCTTTAAAACATTTATGGTGTTATTGTTATTGTTCCCTTAAATCAATTCAGACTTTGAGGTTTTCAGATTTAGTTTCTTTGGGAATTGTCTAAAAAACCTAAATTTTTTGAGGATTTAGAGTTCAGCGCTTTTTCTCATTTGTACTTTTTTAAATTCTGTTTTTTTTTCATAATTCTCATGTCTGATGAAGGGCTCTGCAACTAAAACATTACACCATTGAGGCAATAAATGAATACTTTCCATTGTGTGTGAGGTAAATGTTTTACAATTAATAAATATTATTTAGTTGTGGTTTCAAAAACCTCTAAAACCTGACCTTAAAATAAACCTCCACTTGTGGGTATACCGTATCTTGTGGCTCTCTAACATAATTTGTTCTTAAGACGTCTTGTCTCAAATTCTGATTTGCAAGGGCAAGATAACAAATTGGAGCATTGTCTGCTTTTGTTGTGATGTGTATTTCCTCTTTTAAGGGTAAAAACATATTCTGATATATAATATTGGTCACTTGTATTTGTCTAGACTAAACTATTTGTCTATTTTTCAAAAATCATATTTTTTCCCTAAAAGTTATTTTTTCAATCCTCTAAAAGTCTAAAAGAAATTTTGATTTATATAGTGCAAAAACCACAAAAAACTCTAATGCAAAACGTTGCCAAGTAAAAGTAGTTGAGGTCTCGTAGAATTTAATGGTAGCTATGCTGTAGAATTCAATGGTAGCTATGCTGATGCTATTGGACCTTTCTAGCTTTTCAGTCTTTTAGGTGTTTTGGTTTTTTTTTCGTTAGTAATTATTTGAAAAACTAAAATTTTATAGGTTTTTTAGGTTTTTGTTTTCTTTTCACATAGTTCAGCAGAAAATGAGGCTGGTGATAAATGGTGCAAACAAAATTTTTCCTGTTCCCCCAACTCCTCCAAAATCGATTAGCTGGTGTTGGTTGGAGGGGTCTGCACCTCTCCTATAGAACAATGCAAGAAAATTACCAACTCCTCCTGCGTTTATTCAAGTCACGTGATGTAACGTTTTGGGGCATACCCCTTCATCAGACATGCAGATACACACGTAGTATGGTGTTTTATAGGTTACAAATTACCATATTCAATTATACACCCATAACAAGGTTACAAAATTGTGTATAATAATTATATAAAGTGTTTAAAATATCCATAAAATATTAAAGGGATATGTGTCCATAATGTGACATACAGATGCAGTCCCTTTGGATTGTGTGTTTAATGCGTCGTGACTTAACTCATCTATCTCATTTATCCCACTTAGCACAGAATATTGTGTCACAGCATCCCATCCAATTAAAGAGTTCACCATTGAAAACAATGGAGCTTTGGTATGCTAATGAAAAGGTTAAATGCATTAAATGAGTTAAGATAACTTTAGATAACACAGTTTTTTCAATTAATGCTGAGTCACGACGCATTTAACTTACAAATCCAAGTGACTATATCTGTAGAAGGGTGAACAGTCTGTTGTGTTTCTTTGTTTTGAAGCTCCCTTCAATTAGGTTCTTAGCTGCTAAAAAATACATATATATTTTTATAAAACATATAATATAAATCTAACAATTCCTCCATAATCTTTCGTATTTCTGTCTTACCCTATCCATAAGCTGTCAGCTGTCTATGGGAAGACTGTGAATTCACTGAAAAAATCTATAAAAAGATAGATACAAATTAGTACAAATATTGCAACATTTTATCAGGGTTGTTCTAAACTACACTGACAACAATGTTCAAAATGTTTCAATGCACGTTATGGAGACCGAATACCGGGACAAAGCAACCAAGGAAGACGAGACATTACTACAGAAATTAGAATTGAAAATAAAAAAAAATTGGAGCAGGAGATTCTACAAACAAAGCTACGCAAATTCAAGCAGGATACCCGTGATTACGAGAGGGAGAGGTAAACAACTGGAAAGCGTCAAGGAAACTACAATACAGAATAAAGACAGGGTCGAGATTTCTGCAAAGCACACCTGCTTCACATTCAAGTGGAATGGAGAAAACATTGATAACATCATCTCAAGAAACTACAACTAAAGAAAAGGCCAAGTCAATCTAGAGGGGACCACAGACACCATGCATCACAAAGGACGAAGGGGACAGAGGTAAATAATGTCTTTAATTTATCAGACTATGATTTAAACACAGAGGAAATGACTGTTTTGAACAAAAGATTGAACTATGTTCCAGTCTGCAGAAACTCTTTATTTGATTTTACCAAGGATATGTTTAGGTTTGTGCGTTCGCTTAAATTAATTTAATTAATTAAATTTTTTCCGATAAAGGGACATTTCCTAAGATGGATGAAACTATAACGAATTTAAAAAATAAATTGGGGAAAAAAAGTAATTTTGTACCACCAGGAATGTTTCCACCTACAGAAACCTTTCAGACTCTGGTGATGATGGAAATGGAACAGCACTTTGAAAAAATAGTAAAACAAAAAAAACAACTAAAAAAAGGTCATATAGAAATTTATCTAAAAAAGAACATTTTGCTCTTAAATCTTTGGAGAAAAATGAATCCATTATCATTACCAGAGCTGATAAAGGGGGAGCTACAGTGGTTCTGAATAAATCAGACTACAATGGCGAAGCCTATAGACGGTTGAACAACTAAATGTACTATAGAAAATTAAGGTCAGAAACCACTGAGGTATTTTTAAAAGAGATAAAACATTTTCTAAACGCAACTGTAATGGAAGGTATCATTACAGAGGAAATAGCGAATTTGTTAATTTTAGAATTTTTTAGAACTCCATACATATACTGCTTGCCTAAAATAAACAAGGATTTACGGAATCCACCAGGGAGGCCCATAGACTCAAATATTGGCTATATTACAACCTTTAGCTATGAATATTGATACACAGTTACAAGATATAAAACCTCTCTTAAAATACTGCTTGATTGATACTACCGATCTCCTTAACATATTTGGGAATATAACTCCTCCACAAGGAGATTTTTTACTGTGCTCCCTTGATGTTAAGGATCTATATATATCCATCCCACATATGGAGGGAGTGGAATGCATAAGAACGCTATTAGCATGAACAAATTGTCCAAACTACTAAATTTTGTGTTTACTTTATTGGATATGGCATTGTCTAAAAATTATTTCAAATTTGGTACTAAATTTTATTTACAGCTACAAGGCCAATATGGTGCTCGCATACGCTAATGCCTACATGGATTTTTTTTAAACTACTTACATACTTGCCAATAATGAGTGCAATGAATACATACAGGATTATGTCAGGTATGTGGATGATAGATTTTTCATCTGGAATAATTCGAAAAGATAAACTCATGGAATTTTTAGATTATTTAAACAGCTGCCATGAGTCAATTACATTTACTGTTGAATGTAATCCCACTACCTTAAATTTCCTGGACGTAAACATTAATTATGTGGAGGGGCAATTCGTTACAAGTTTGTATAAAAAACCTACGGATAGGAATCTGTTAAAAGCTGATATCTTTCACCCCCCGGCTTTGATCAAGGGACTACCATGTAGTCAATTGACCAGATTACACAGAATAATATCTAATAATGAATTATAAACAAGGGAATGATACAGAAATTTGTTGACAAGGATTATAATGGAGAAAACCTGTTAAACATCAATAAGGAGGTGTTGGATATTCATAGACAAACTGTACTGCAAAAACGGGAGAAAAGGGCCAATACATCAAATAGGATACCATTTGTTACTAAATTTGACATCAATGCCCAAACATTACGAAAAAAAATTATTTTAAAATATTGGGGAATTTTGAAAACTGACCCCAAATATGGTAAATGATTTCACCAACCACCACTTTTTTCATATAAAAGGGGCAAATCAGTTGGAGATTATATAAAACCCAAACAAAATGAACATCAGAGTAAATATATACAGAAGGAAATAAATGGAACTTTTCCCTGTAGGAATTGAGGTCATTGCAATAATACAAGGAGATGGGGTACAACATTCATTAAAAGGTACTAAACATACAGTAGGATAAAGGGTTTTCATACCTGTGATAGTAAAAACGTAATTTACTGTATAAAATGTCCATGTGGGCTAGCCTACATAGGTCAGACAAGCAGGACTATGAAAATAAGAATAAATGAACACAAATTAGTGATCCGAAATTACAAACCCCCAAAGGAGGAGGAAAGGGGGTTAAAATTAGGAAAAGAGAAAAAACAAAGAGAAACTACTATGGCACGACATTGGTTTGAACATGGATCTATGCAAGAAATAACACAAAAACAAAATGTAGATTATTACAAAGAGAATGTTTCTGGATATTGCAATTACAAACTAAACATCCCTGGGGTCTAAATGAGGAATTCAACATGAGTTGTTTCCTATAACAGGATGAGTGACTGTAAAGTGTTTGAAACATTGTTGTCAGTGTAGTTTAGAACAATCCTGATAAAATGTTGCAATATTTGTTCTAATTTGTATCTATCTTTTTATAGATTTTTTTCAGTGAATTCAGTCTACCCAGGAACAGCTGACAGCTTATGGATAGGGTAAGACAGAAATACGAATGGGTATGAATTGTTAGATTTATATGATATGTATTATAAAAATATTTATGTATTTTTTAGCAACTAAGAACCTAATTGAAGGGAGCTTCAAAACAAAGAAACACAACAGACTGTTCACCCTTCTATGTCACATAATGGGCACGCATCCCTTTAATATTTTATGGATGTTTTAAACACCGTACATAATTATTATAACACAATTTTGTAACCTTGTTATGGGTGTATAATTGAATATGTTAAAGGGGTTGTTCACCTTTGAGTTAACTTTTAGTATAATGTAGAGAGTGATATTCTGAGACAATTTGCAATTGGTTTTCATTTTTTATTGTTTGTGGTTTTATAGATATTTAGCTTTTTATTCAGCAGTTCTCTATTTTGCAGTGTCAGCAATTTGGTTTCTAGGGTACAAATTACCCTAGCAAACCTGCATTGATTTGAATAAGAGACTGGAATATGAATAGGGGATGGACTGAATAGAATGATAAGTAATAAAAAGTGGCAATAACAATACATTTGTAGCTTTACAGAGCATTTGTTTTTAGATGGTGTCAGTGACCCCCATTTGAAAGCTGCAAAGAAATATAAGAAAATTGCAAATCATTAAAAAACTATGAAAAATAAATAATGAAGGCCAATTGACGGGTCTTTGCGTGAGTGCAGGCACTTTGCGAGGTTGTTTTGCACGAAAATCACGTTAACAGTAACTTAAATTCGCAATTTGCGAAACAGTTTTGCAAATATTTTCTCCGCCACCTAAGTTGTGGTGCAGAGTGTTCGCAATTTGTGATCTTTGCCATACTTAAAAAGCTCCTATAGATATTCACAATGTGAAAAACAAATTCGCAAATCTGTTTGCACACTCTTATTCAGTTTTATAAATATAATCAGGCGCAGGGAAAATATATTCACTCTGCAAGCCAATCTGCCCTGCGTGAAGTTTATAAATGACCCCCACTTAGTTTGCCCAGGAACAGTAACCCATAGCAACCAATCAGCAGGTAGCATTTCCTGGTCACCTGTTAAAAAGCAAACTATCTATTGGTTGTCATGAGTTACTGATCCTGGGCAAACCTAGTGTACATATTTAAGTCTGTATTAAGAAATGGTATAGATAAGCTTGATCAAGAGATTAAAACAAAGGTACACATAAAGCATCTAAAACTAGAAAGGAAGTAAAGAAAGGTGCCATAAAACAAGAGACCTTATTCTAGGAGGGTAAATTTGAAGGACTACTGAAACACTTTCCCTCATTCCAATGTTTCTCTAAATGGCTAAAATAGCTGATACTTGGACAGATACTAGTATTCATGCTATTCTCAATATCTGAGTATTTATATATCAGATATACGTGTCTTCTACCTTTTTAGACAGTCCTAGATCAAATAACAACTTTCACTTATTCTCTAACTGACACACAATCACATAAAACCTAAAATCTTGTGGTCAGAATGGACAAATCAATAATTAAAGGAACTCTAAAAAGGTCTAGAATCCGAAACCTTGCTTTTTATACCAGGAGATGCTTCTCCTCCTGGTTGAACCACAGGGAGTTGTGCAGGTTTGGGTCTACAATTAATGTTTATGACTCTTCCCTCTGCCTCTACTTTACTGACACCTAAAAACTCCTTGGATCCAGCTGGCAATTCCATAATTAATTAACTCCCCAATTAAGCCAATGTGAATGAATCTGTTCCCTATTTCATGGACTTGTTTCTACCTTGACACCTGCCTTCGTCACTGGCCTATTAAATGGGCATGTAAATGTATTTTTAATTTACTGTTTATTCACTTTCTTTATTAAATCCTTATTTTACATCATAATATTTCTTCCTGTTCTCATCAAGCCAATGACTTGCATTGTATTGCCTAGCCCAACCAGCTAGTTCTAAATCTGCAGATTGTCCTGACAAGTCCAAGGTGAGATGTACAGTAGAAAAGACTCAACCCCACAGAAAGCATCCATGCCTCAAGGTATAATTTTTAAGAAAAAACTGCATTAATATCTGACACTGTCAGAATGCTAAAATCTAACATATTCTAGAAAGAACATTGACTTCATTCATATTACCTCCAAGGAGACCATGAAGAGGATGGGCACTTTCAACATTGAAAAAATGCAAAAGCGAGAACAATAAAACAGATCCTAATAACATATGTATGAACTTCTTTTGTACCTGTGTAGGGTAGATCAGCAATAGACAGTTGCACAATGCCTATGATGAATTTTCGCCAGCTGAAATTTCGCTGGCGTTTCGCAAATTTATTCGTCAGCGCCGAATCGTGGGGATTCGCCCCTGGCGAATAAATTCGCCCAACACTAATGACATCTCTTCTATGGATAACTTCCAGCACATAATGGCATTACAGCTTACTTCCTGACATTTACCACTGCCACAATAACAAGACATACAGTGTGCATTGATATTATTATTTATATAGCTTTTACATGTACAGTATACAGTGTGCTGTATGATTTTATAATACAGAAATAAAGTAACAGAGGACAAACTTTGCAGTAAATAAATAATAATAATAATAATAATAATAATAATAAATACACAGTTAACATGTGCTGAGATATATAGGAGGTTGGATGTCCCCTCTCCATAGAGTTTACAGATGTATACATCCTAAATTGAGAATGATTAACTGCGCAAGATCAGAACGCCAAGCAACAGCGCTGATTCTGAAGGGAGGGGGCAGAGTGGCTGATCGTGGAGGAAACCTGCAGGACACAAATCAAGAAAGCTCCTTTGTTGTTAAAGTATAAAGGACTGCAATGCTAGGTATGTGACTATTTCAATTAGGCTTTTTACTGAATAACATATTGTGTTAAGGGTTGACATGTCCTTTAACTCTAGCACAGTGATCCCCAACCAGCGGCTTAAGAGTAACATGTTTTTCGCCAATCCCTTGGAAGTTGCTCCCAGTGGCCTCAAATCAGGCGCTTCATTTTTGAATTTCTGGCTTGGAGGCAAGCTTTGCTTGAATAAAAAAGGTGTACTGCCAAACAGAGCCTCCTGTAGGCTGTCAGTCCACATAGGAGATACTACATGGCCAACTACAGCACTTATTTTGCATTACCCAGGGACAGTTTATATGCTTGTGTTGCTCCACAACTCTTTTAACATCTGAATGTGGCTCATGGGTAAATAGGTTGGGGACTCCGCTCCAGCATATATGTCCAGTTTGTAGCCAGAAAATTCACACATTCCTTCCAATACTCCAAGAGTACATTTCATGCACACAGAGTATAAACCAGGTTAACAGTCAAAATGTCTAAACTCTACTTTGTACAAAAACTACAGTAGAGAGGTACTGTAGTTAGTTGTACACAAGGGGAGCAGTTTTTCCACTTGTATATATGAATAGGACTAGACATAGAACTGTCTAAAAAGGGAGTAGATACATGTTTGCCCTCAAGGAATGCCATTATATCTGATATATACATAATCAGGTATTGAGAAGAGCGTGAATATTAGTATCTGTCCAAGTGTCAGCTATTTTATCAATTTAGAGTAACAGTGGAATGGGGGAAAGTGTTTCAGTAGTCCTTCAAATTTACCTTCCTAGAATAAGGTCTCTTGTTTTATGGCATCTTTCTTTACTTCCTTTCTAGTTTTAGATGCTTTATGTGTACCTTTATTTTATAAAATATTATGTACAAAGAATACTCTACAACTGAAAATGTGCTTGATGCTCATGCACTGGTTACAGAAACTTGCCACCAATGTAATTGCAAGAGCATTAAGGGGTGTAAAATCACAATTAGGGATGGGCGAATTTATTCGCCAGGGGCGAATTCGCGAAACGCCTGGCAAAAATTTGCTCAAAAAAACCGATGCAACGCGCGTCCAAAGCGACGCGACGAAAACGTGCAGCAACTCGTTTCGAGAATTTTTTCGCTGGAAATTCGGAAATTTTTCTGCGAAGCGAAACGGGGTAGATTCGCCCATCACTAATCACAATCCATTTATTGTATTCAAAATTGAAACAGGCTAGAAGGACAGGGCTAGCCTGCAACCACGACTTTATTTTCCTTACCTAAATAGCAATTTTGTAACTGGCATGAGGTACATGCCACAGCTAGACATACTCTTGCTTTTGCCTAGTGTCTTGCTAATTCATATCAAAGAGGGCTCAGTTGTGATCCTGGGGGTGCCTAACCAGTGGCCTCAAAGTGAGAATGACTATCCTCTATGCTAAATAGAATGATTTGGTTTATATACAAATAACAGATTGAATATATGAGAAGAGCAAGCAACAGGTAAGGTTACATACATAGAGATTGTCCTCACCAGTCTGAAGGCCAGTCTGACCTCAAGGGCACGTGTTCTATGATCTGAACTTAATTTCTGTTATCTTGTGGCATTAATAAAAATTGCTTGCTCTGCAATTTCAAGGTCATTCTGTGTAGATAGAGCTTGCTAATTACAAGTTAATTGTTGTTTGTTATATGAGACAGTAACTCAGTAACATGTTGTACACTAGACTTGCTTCACATTAAATCAGCCAAGACTGGCAGTGTTCCAAGATATACTCACAATTTGCTGTCTGTTATTGGAAAGAAAAAAACAGGGATCTGGATGATCTCCAAATACAGGCAAGCGCTAATGAGCATTTTTATGTATTTATTTTATTCTTAAAAAATGTTTTAGAAATTAAGCTGGTTTGAAAGGTAATCAAGAGCTATTTAACAAAACAGAATGTTCCATACGTGATTGATTCTGAAATAATGTATACATGCACAACTAATGCAGTAAAACTCTTGTATGACAGAATCAATTTCTAATACTCTGTTGGCTTTTACTAGAAATATGAGCCAACATTTACACACTAGGACACATATAAAGGTATGTTATCCAGGAATCCATTATCCAAAAAGCTCCAAATTACAGATAGGCTCTTTCTCATAGAATCAATTATAAGCATATAATTCTTTTTTTTTTTAAATGATTTCCTTTTTCTCAGTACCTTGTACTTGATAACAAGTTGATGGAGGAAAAACAAACATTCTTGGTTTAGAAATGTTCAAATGTTTTTTAGCAGACATTTAACTTTACCACTAATTGAGTTTATTCCAGAAACAATTACTACTAATTAAAACAAATGATTTACATTTCTGAACTCAAATGTTGAAGATTTAAGCACAAAAACAAAAAAACCCCCCAAAACCATAAAAAATGTTTCCATGAAAACATTGATGCGTTCATGTAGAAGTCACTGTGTTGTTATTTACTAAAACACAACTTTGGGTTCAATTCAATGCACTAAGGGGCACATTTACTAAGGGTAGAATTGATTAGTGAAAATTTGAATCAAATTTGAATTAAAAAAAGGTTAAAATTTCAAATTAATTTTGGGCTTATTCAAATAGCATAAAATTCTATACGAATTGATCAAATTCGAAAATTCGAAAGTACTGTCCCTTCAAGAAAAATTCGATCTACAAACTCACCAAATTGCCATATAATCCTATGGGAAGCTCCCATAAAGTTTTTTTAATTAAATAAAAAAAAATTCGATCAATTGCTTAAAATAGTTCGATTCGAACAATTTTATCGATCAATCTAATTTTTTTATTTGATCGTTCGAAAAATCGAATTGCTCTAAAACCCCTTGAATTCTAAATTTGAATTCAAGGGGCTTTAATGCGACCTAAATTCGAGGGTTTTTAAACCTCGAAATTCAACCCTTAGTAAATGTGCCCCTAAATGTGCGATAAAGAAAAGATGTGTTTACCTGTGATAATGAATGTGCTATTGTACCTAATTTAATTCATTGCAATATGGAATTTAATTAATGCAGGAAACATTCAATGTAGTGGTACTGTGTTATCACTTTTCCATTTTGACTCCTGTTTTGTGCAGAAACGGTTATCACTCTTTTTATTGAAAATAACACATCATATTTTGATCTTCTCTTATGTGTTTTTACTTTTGAGTGCTAAAAAACCCCACATCTAACATATTTGCAACATGCATCATCTCCAACAATCCAAGCAAACATATACTTATTTATTTACAACCATTTAATGGTCATGTCTAATTTTTCACTTATTTTAAAGGACCAGTAACATCAAAAATTTTATTGTTTTAAAGTAATCAAAATATAATGCAGTGTTGCCCTGCACTGGTAAAACGGCAGTGTTTGCTTCAGAAACACTACTATTGTTTATATACTGTAAATAAGCTGCTGTGTAGCCATGGGGGCAACTAGTCAAAGGAGAAAAAGCTCAAGTTACACAGCAGATAGCAGAAAGCTCAGTAGAACATAATGTTATCTGTTATCCATTACTTATCCTGTGTCATATAGCCTTTTTTAAATTTCTGCCATTGTTACTTAGCAGCTTGTTTATATGAACTATAGTAGTGATTGTGATGCAAACACATCAGTTTTAACAGCACAGGGCAACACTATCATTTTTTGGTGTTACTGTTCCTTTAAGTCTAAATATAATATAATATAATATAATAAGGCTTCTTCTGGATGTGCATTTAAAGGTTAAATCACCTATTTTAATGTAAAATATATAATGATTATTTGAACATAATGTAAGGTTTACACAATTGGTCATTGATCCTACCATCACACAATTTTGGGGTGTGAGGTTTGATTTGATTATGTTTTTAAATAGCTTATGTTTGTGTCCATATCACAGTCAGTCAGGGAACTGCTGGGGATGTACAGATTGTGAATTCAAAATAATGCGCAGTCACAGGCAAAATACAGTGCTAAGGAAAGGGATTCACTGAAAAACCATGCAGTAAATACAAATAAAAAATACTGCTTTCGCTGTGGTTCAACACAACACCTTGCAAACTATTTTAAATGTCCTGCCAAAGCTATACAGTGCCGCAAATGTTTAAAACCAGGTCACTTTTCTGGGGTCTGCCGTAGTTCTGTTAAAGATGTTCATGAACTCACTACTACAAAGGTACTGCTATACTTGGAAGGGATCTCTTTGCTGCATTAAACCTACAATTAGTTGATGGTCTCATTACTACAGCACCAGTGCCTGCCACACAGCCTGTGTCTAAAATTTCACCACAAAACAACGATTGTGAGAACTGTACTGGTGGCCAGCAATGGATGCTGATGTGATAACTGCAATTCATTCTTGTGTTACTTGTCAGAATCATTACAGTCCAAAGTTTTCAGTCAGCTGTCCAATCGTGGGAACTTGTCAGAATCATGACAAAACAGCTATCACACATACACCACCACTTTAGCCAGTACCATTTCCTGATACAGCATGGGAAAAACTTGCTATTGATATTGTGGGTCCTTTTGCAGACGCTCCTATAGACTGCAGATTTGCTATAACCTTGTTAGACTATTACAGTAAATGGCCAGAAATTGCATTTGTTTCTCATGTAACATCAGCTACAGTAATAACATTTCTGTCTACAGTCTTCAGCAGAGAAGGAAATCCAAAGGAGTTAATATCAGACAACGGACCACAGTTTGTCTCATATGAGTTTGAATCCTTTCTGAGAGAGAGGAATATTGTGCATAGGAAATTTTCAGTGTATTACCCGCAAGCAAATGGAGAAATCGAGCGATTCAACAGAAGTCTGAAAGAAGCACTACTGACAGCAAATCTTACTGGTAAATCTTGGAAAGTATTTACAACAGAGTTCCTGCATAACTACAGAGCAACATGCCATGCAACAACCCAATCATCTCCAGCTGAATTATTACATGGCAGACAGATGCACACTAAGTTACATGTTGCAGACGTCAAACTTCCACCAAAGACTATTCCTACAAAATCCTCTACTGCTGACATTGTGAAACATCACCAAGCCAAATGCAAGGCTTATACTGACAGAAAACGTGGTGCAAGAGAAGTGCACTTTCAGCCTGTATCTTTAGTCAGAATTAAGAAACCAGGAATACTGAAACAAGGACAATCTAAATTTACTACACCACTTCAAGTGAGACGCCAACGAGGACCATACACATATGAACTGTCTGATGGACGCATATGGAATGCAAGTCGTCTTGCTCCTGCTAGATATGACTTTGGAGATGTTCCATTTGATGAAGGACATTTTCCTACTCCTGATGCCAACTGCAATAGGGCAGAAGAAAGTGAATACTGAGAGAATCAGGAAACTACCTGCATGGACCAAGGACTATGTCATGTAAAGAATGTATATATTACTTTAAGATACATACGGTTTAATTGTTACTGTTTATATATTTGTCCAAATGCTTTCCTACTATAGGGGGAATGTGGTGATTATACAATGGCCTGCAGGTGGCACTGTGTATACATAGGACTTTCTGTACAGTTGAAAGTGAAAGTAAGACTTACTGCTGTTATGTAATGGCTGCATGGCCTGCTAATAAAGCACTGTTCTACTCTCCTAATCCTCGGCTACCAAACACAACAACTATTGCATTAAACCTGCCTCTGATGTGATGTGGTAGATGTCATATTCTAATTCCTCATCATCCGCTCCTGTGTGAGTAAAACTGAGTTCCATTGCCTTGTGCATATGTTTAATAAACCCAGTTACTGTTTTCACCACGAACCTCCTGGTGCCCAAGTTTTTTCCCTATGTGTGTGTGTGTACAGTGCCTGTGGGTTGTAGTTCAACCGCTTCTTAAAGGGATTGCTTCCACTTTGCGAAGGCCCTGCCCTGATGTGTAAAGTCACAGTGTAACCCATGCTCATGCTGTAACTGAAGGCGTTTAACTGTCTGTGTGCCAGATAGGCCAAAAAAGCATTACATAATGTTAAAAAAGAGAATTCTACCCAACATTCTCCTATTTCCATCCTGATTCACTCTAAAGAAAATTGTAATTATTAAGCAGAGTGCAGGTTTGTCATTTTCAGTTAAACACTGCCTATCATTTTCTACATCCTCATAATATCCGCATGTCAGGTTTTGTTCAATACCCTTATATACATCAGTTATTTTTGATATTTAGTTTTTTTCACAAATATGTTTTTACTTTATTAATGGTGTTTCAGTTTGTGAAGCATTTGATTATAACGTTTAGATATATCCTGAATGTTGCATACAATAAAACTTTCAATTTATCATGAAAGCGAACATGTAGGCAATTAATAACATAAAACAGCTGTCAAGACAACACACCATCTGTTGCCACCCTCAGGATTTTATTGCATCAGTCACAAAGATAATTGTCCTAAATTAACTGAAATAAATTTTCCACACACTTTCAAGTACCTGTGATCCCAAATGACTAAAAGGTAAAATGAAAGCAAGGCTATACATTGAACCTTATCACAATATCCCTCACGGTTCAATACAGATAATATTGAATTTCTCCAGAGTTGTCTTTTGCTATAAAACAGAGAGCATTGAATTGCTATAACCCTGTTAGCACAGTTAATAAATTTTCTAAATAATAAAGAAATTTAGTGAGATGTGGCAAATGTACAAACTTGTTGTTAGAATTTCCATAGCTATAGCATATGGAGACCTGCAAGGTAAATTCCAATGTAGCAATGAGAGAGATTTTGCCATGAAAAGTCCATAGACCCCAAGGGGTGAAAAACATGGTCGAATGATAAATAGGCCGATGCATTTTGGCAAATGTTCGCTGTTTCGCAAATTTATGGCAGAGCAAAACAGGTCACATTCGCCCATCACTATTCCTATGTTATGATGTTCTTGGGGAATGATATTTGTTGTGTATTTCATTTTTGGCATACAGGCAAATTTATAAAATTGTGAAATTAGAGCTCACCACAGTAAAATTCCACAACTCCCTATTTAAGGGATTTTATGGTGCATTATAAAAGGGAGAAAGTTTGAGACCTATTTATTAAAAGTTTAATTTTAGTGGTTTTAGAGGTTTTTAAAACTATGATTAAAATTCATTACTCTAAAACTATGAATGACGGAATTTATTATTTAAAATATGAAGACCTCTAAACTCTCTAAAATATTAAATTCTGTGTATGCAGTTTCCTCGGGAGCCCCCCTGACTTGGATGTATTCTGTTCTCAAGCTAATTTTCCATTATCACCTTGACCTTGAGAAAGAACCATCTCATTTGTTATATAAGCAGCTCTTTTTTTTGGTGCTATGAAGAGATATCTCTATGTTTTTGGTAACATGCTTATATGCCATCAGTTCTTACGTCTTATATTCCCAAGTCTATAAAAACTTTAACTTTTGGAACGTTTTATAAACGGAACTTTAAATAATTTCAATGACAATCATAAAATTACATTCGTAATTTTAGAGTCTGTCAGTTCAGTCATGGTTTCCAAAACCTCTAAAACCACTAGACTCCAACCCTTAAAAAATTTAAATAAACCTCCACAAGTCTGAATAGAGGAGCAGCTTTACCAAATGTGAGTTTAAAGCTTGATAAATAAAAACTCACCCATATTCTAAGCGTTCCTATGAAAGTTAAAGGAATTGTTCAGTATAAAAGTAAAAACTAGGTAAATAGATAGGCTGTGCAAAATAGAAAATGTTTTCAATATAGTTAGCCAAAAATGTAATGTATAAAGGCTGGAGTGACTAAAAGTCTAACCTAACAGAACAGAACACTACTTCTTGTTTTTTAGCTCTCTTTGTTTACACTGACTGGTTACCCTGGTGACCAGGCAGTATCCAATCAGTGAC